>JAGPOW010000046.1:66402-106327 GCA_030014935.1 Caiman crocodilus
GAGCCCGTGTGCAACCCTGCCATGGTGCACAGGGGAGCGTGGCCCAGAGCTCAGAGCTGACTGCATTGCAAGGAGCCCGTGTGCAACCCTGCCATGGTGAAAAGGGGAGTGTGGCCCAGAGCTCAGAGCTGACTGCATTGCAAGGAGGCCACGTGGAGCCCTGCCATGGTGCACAGGGGAACGTGGCCCAGAGCTCGGAGCTGATTGTGTTGCAAGGAGCCCACGTACAACCCTGCCATGGTGAAAAGGGGAGTGTGGCCCAGAGCTCAGAGCTGACTGCATTGCAAGGAGGCCACGTGGAGCCCCACCATAGTGCAGAGCGGAGTGTGGCCCAGAGCTCAGAGCTGGCTGCATTGCACGGAGGCCACGTGGAGCCCCGCCACAGTGCACAGGGGAGCGTGGCGTGGAGCCCTGTTCAGACAGTGCCACAGAGTTTCCAAGCTGAAAAGGAAGAGGAGAGCAGCCTGCCGGAGGGTGCCCAGACCATGGGACAGGATAAGCCCTTTCAGTGCTCCGAATGCTGGAAGAGCTTCAGTCGCAGCTCCTACCTGGTGAAGCACCGGCGGACCCACAGGCTGGGGAAGCCGCACGAGTGCACGCAGTGCGGGAAGCGCTTTGGCCAGCGCTCCTACCTCTGCAAACACCGCCTCATCCACGGGGCCGGGCCAGCCCATGAGTGCATGCAGTGCGGCAAGCGCTTCCGCCTGCGCGCCTACCTCTGCAAGCACCGCCGCACCCACGTGCCGTGAGACCGAGCACGCAGGCCCCGGATGCTGTCAGCATGTTGTTTGGGACCCGAGTGACTCCTTCTCCATCTGCTCAGTGGGGGAAGAGCTAAGTGTCACCTCTGGGTGGGCCACGGGGCTCCAGCAGGAAAGCAACCCTTCTGGATGGAGAGCAGGACCAGAGCAGACCCAGGCTCTCTTCTGCTCCCCCTTGCCCCTGTGGGTAGGACCTGATTTTAAGCTTTCTCCTGACTGCCGTGTTGTTTCTGCGGCTGGAAGCTGAAGCCAGGCAAATTCCAACTCGAAAGGCATCATTTTTACCATCGGGGGCATTGGTTGGGGCCCTAATGGCCAAACCACCCTTGTTTTCCCACGACTCTGTCCATCCAGGGTATCACTCTGCTGCCCCATCCGTCTGCCACACCTTGATGCCACAGTGCAAATATAAGGGAGGTTGCCTTCAGAGACCGGGATGAGGCCCTAGGTGCCTCGCTCCTCCCTGCTTGTCGTCAAAGGTGACCTTCCCTAGCCCATGAACAGCGTGTTTCTCTCTCAGGTTAGTCTCAGCCTCCACCCTTGGGTGTGTGTTCCTAACTTTTCCCCTATTCCAAGCCCTGCCTGTGTCCTGCAGGCCCCTAAACCCATGAACTAAAACACTGGTGGGCACCAAGCGGACCCTACTGGTATTAATCATGGCTTTGGCCGCCCCCGTAGTTGCGCCCATGCCTTGCGGGTCTTACTCTCAGTGGCTGGCCTCAGCCTTGCCTACTTCATTTGATACCTTCGCCCTAGCTCAGCCGCAGCCCTTCAGCCTCCAGCCTCTTCTCCCACCTTGCTTTCAGCCCTTCGGCTTCAGCCTACTAGGAACCCTTCCCTTAATTTGGCTTTGGCCTCTCGGCCTCCGCCCTCGTCTCCCCATGATGCTCAGGACCGGAGTGTGCCTCTAACTCCGAAGCCAAGCCTATACGTGTCTTATTTCCACCCATGCCAATCACCTGCCCTGCTTCTAAGTCAGGCCCAGGGGTTTCCCATGAATCCACCTAGGCTCGCTTCTCTGCCGCCTGCCTTCCTGCAAGCGGGCTTGTAGCTTTGCGGCCAGCCTCTCCCAGTCCAGCAGGAAGGAGGTTCACAGGACACTTTTATAGCCTCCAAACAGCAGTTCATCCCAAGGGGATCCCTCAGATCCCTTCCCCGCTGCGTCGACCCTCCAAGGGATTGTGTGTAGGGCTGTTGCACGTGCCAAGAGCAACAGCCCAGCCTGCCTGTGAAAAGCTGGCCCGCCAAAGGAAACCGCCAAGGTTCAAGCCGATGAGTTTATGGAGAGCAGAGTTGCCCAAATCCGCACTGGGAGATGTGGTTGGCACCTAGAAAACTTGTGGAAGGAAGCTTTGAGTTGCAGGATTTGACCTGGGTCCACATACGCAGACCAGCCACTCTGAAACGTCCCACAGAAGAGGAATTCCCCCAAATTCCCACTGCTGGATGACGAATTATAACACTTGCAATTACATTTTATATCCCCCCCCTCCCAATTTTTCATTTTTAAAGGCCATTTCACATTTTATATGTGTGATGAGCATCGGGCTATTAATGACAACACAATTGAAACGGTTCGTATTTTATTTTTATATATTTTTTAAATTAAATACAATAATTAAATGATATATTTTTTTAAAAAAACCCGAGGGAAATGCTACTGTTTTGTTATAACAAGTTGGAGATGCTTTGAGCAAGAAGAACATGAGCCATTTTGGTCTGACCTGAGCAGCTACTCGTCACGATTTTTCGAAATCAAAGAGACTGTCTCAGCTTTTGTGTCCTCGTACAGCCGGTCACTAATCCTACTGGTTACTGTGAAATAAGAGAAATGTGTGCTAACTACTGATATGGTATTAAATAATATGGGATGGGGAGTTCCAAACATTATTTCCGACTGATGTAAACCATAAAAAAAAAAGTCCCAAGAAACCTGAAAGGAAAATTTTCAGATTTCCCCCAAACTTTCTAAATAAATAAATTATAATGATCAAAATTGTCCTCGAGTCTGTCTGCCTTCCAGCTGGCTCCATCCTCAGCTACAGTTTTATCCCAGGCTTTTCAAGGAGATGGGGACCGTTCAGACCACTGCCTGCTCCCCCGTGGCTGGAGCATTGTACTCCTAGGTCCAACCGTGGCTGCCGGTGCCCCAGGTGCTTTGTAAGCCTCAGCTTTCCTCTCCCCGCACCCCATGTGTCTTGAGCTCCCCTCTGCAGTCTCCTGTCTGAGATGGCCCCGTGTGAACCCCTTCCATACGCGATGCCTGAGCTTTGTGCTCATTTTGTCATGGAAAGGATGTGAAAACCCAGCTGCGGTTCCCTTGTATTACAATCTCTCTGCTCAGCAGCCTGATTTTTTAGGAGCCAGCTCCTCTCCTCCCCACTCCAACAAACAAGCCTATCTCCCAGGACCCCAGAATGACCCATTCAACCAGCCCCACTCCCAGGAACAAAGGGATGGCTCAGGTCCCTATGCCCAATGCCATGCTCTAGGCAGCCACGTCCTACGATCTCTCTGCCCACCTGACCCAGCTCCTGTTGAAAAGTCAATCCACATGTCGATCCCAGAGCCCCTCCACTGGGACCTCTTCCCTCCTCCCCAGGCCCGTCCTTGCCTGCATGCAGGAGCAGTGCCAGGCCGTCTCAGTCATGCAACCGCTGGTGGCGGGAGAGGGCTGAGCTCTGGGTGAAGCTGGCCCCGCAGTGGGCGCAGACATAGGGGCGCTCGCCAGTGTGAACGCGCCGATGCCGCAGCAGTGCAGAGCTGACGGCGAAGCCAGCCCCGCACTCCCCGCACGGGAAGGGGGCCAGGCCTGAGTGGCCACGGTGGTGCTGGTGCAAAGCAGCACGGCTGGCAAAAGCCTTGCCACACTGGGTACAGGGGAAGGGGCGCTCACCATCATGCAAGCGGCAGTGGTGCAGCAGCGTGGCAGCGCGTGCAAAAGCCTTGCCGCACTCCCCACACTGGAAGGGGCGCTCGCCCGTGTGCAGGCGGCGGTGGTGAATGAGGGCCGCGATCTGTGCAAAGCCCTCGTGGCACTCCCCACACTGATAGGGACGCTCGCCTGTGTGGGTGCGCCGGTGGGCGGCCAGGTGGGCGCGGCGGGCGAAGCCAGCCCCGCACTCGCCACACTGGAAAGGGCGTTCACCAGTATGGGCACGCTGGTGCCGCAGCAGGTTGGAGCTCTGGCTGAAGCGGCGCCCGCAGTCGGGGCAGGGGTACGGGCGCTCGCCCGTGTGGGAGGCGCGGTGTCGTGCCAGGTCAGCCTTCATGCGGAAGCAGCGCCCGCACTCCCCGCAGGGGAAGGGTCGTTCGCCTGTGTGCAGGCGCTGGTGGTGGGCCAGGTTGGCGCTCTGCGTGAAGCGGCGCCCGCAGTCAGGGCAGGGGAAGGGGCGCTCGCCTGTGTGTGTCCGTGCGTGCTTCACCAGGTGGGCATTGGCATTGAAGGCCCGCCCGCATTCCCCACACACGAAGCGGCGCTCCCGGGGGAGGGCAGCGCCGGTGCCGTGGGCTTGCCGGACCACCTTTCTTCTCCTGGACCGTTGCTCGCCTTCGTCAGCTCCGTCCCACTTGGGCTTCAGGCCAACGTGGCCCTGGGCTCCTGGCTCTGCTGTTCCAAGCCAGCCCATGGGGCAATTCCCCTCTGCACGCTCACTTGCGGTTGCGGTGCCTGCCAGGACACACAGCACATGCATGCATGCAAGTTCCTCCCAGCTCCAGGGCAAGGCGAGGGGTTGCTTAGACAGAGCCGGCCACCAGACCTCCCCACTTGGCTGAGGGGTTTGCTGCACTCGTGACCTTTCTGACCACCTAGGCCCCTCTCAAGCCACCTGTGCAAGGACCAGGCTACGTCAGGGAGGGCAGGGCACAGGTTAAGTAAAATGCTGGTGAACCCTGACAGCACTTTCCAGCCACGTGGGGTTGGGGACGGGGGTGTCCTCTTGTCACCACCAGTGTGTCATTAAACGTGGAACTCGCTGCCACAAGAGGCGATGGAAGCTGACAACTTAGCCAGATCCAAAAAGGGAGCGGACACATTCTTAGAGGAAAGGGACCTCAGTAGCTATTGAGCGTGGGAGTTAGGGGCACAGCCTCTGACTCGGAACTTCCTAGACCTTAAATGCTGGAGGCTGCAAGCAGGAAAGGGACAGCGGAAAAAAAAAAAACCTTGGTCAGACCCAGTTCACTTTCCATTTCAGCATCATGCAGGAGACTGGGCAAGATGGCCTGAGGGTCTGGCTCAATAAATGGCAGCTCTTTTATGTATGTCAAAGTGTTGGGGCCGAGTTAAAGCCCTCCTCACCTTGCTGGCCGCTGCCAGGAATCTCT
The DNA here is from genome assembly GCA_030014935.1 of Caiman crocodilus. Taxonomy (NCBI): domain Eukaryota; kingdom Metazoa; phylum Chordata; order Crocodylia; family Alligatoridae; genus Caiman; species Caiman crocodilus. Next base: position 71,493 of record JAGPOW010000046.1, read on the forward strand.
ACTTCCTCGCATCCCTGGAGATTCAGGGACTGCAGCTCCTCCATGTGGGCAATCGCAGCAGTCTGAGGTCAGCGTCCTGTTGACGAGGGAGACAGGAAAGGTCAAAGACTGCCGCATCCTCCCTGGGTGTTGCCTGCAGCCTGAGACAGTGGTGCCCGGAGGGCAGGACTCCTGTCTACGACTGCTCTCAACTCAAGTCCTTTCCAAATAAGCCTGGCAGGGCCTTTGTGCCTCCCCTATCAGAGACTATTGCCACTCCCCAGGCTATACTGACACTCCCCAGACACAGCACCACCAGGCAGGGGCAGAGCTGAAGCCCTGGTTCTGACCCGCTTCCAGCACCAGAGGCACCAGGGGCAGGTGGGTAGCAGCAGGGGTGGATCATCTGGCCCCATACAAAGTCTCAACCTGTTCTTAGGGACTGGTCAACAACGCGAGGCACATGTCGGGGTGTCTCTGCCAGAGCACTGGGGTGACCACAGGATTATTTAGACCTGCTTGGCACCTTACTAACCCCCTGGCTTCAACCACACCTGGTGGCAGAGCGTTCCACAGGCCGCACGAAGGGAAGGAGGTTTTGCCATCTGGTTGATCCAAATTGTCTTCCTTCCATCTCACGTATTGTCCTCCTGGTTTTATGGGGCACGGCAGGGCACCTAGGAGTCACCTCCACGCGCAGCCCAGTGCCTGACTTGCTTCCTGGAAGCTGTGAGAGGAAGAATAAGTCTCCTCCAAGCACTGAGTTGTATTTAGCCATCATGTTGCCCATCCCTCCTTCCCATCTAGTTTCTGTCTCTTCTGAGGGCCTGTTGGTCTGTTTTCCAGTCCAGTTCTTGTGGTTCTTCTTACACACAGACGTGCCAGACTGGGTGTTATTGGTAAAAGACTAGCCACTTTCCTACAGTGCAGCCTCCATTCCCAGTATCACAGCCTTTCAGGTGTGTCAGCCTCTTTCTCCTCCCTCTCACAGGGTCTAGCTACCCCCATGTCACTTCTTCAAGAGAAGATGGAGAAAATATGGTGACTCACAGGGAACACTCGGCACACAGATCCACGGCCTGGGCTCTGGGAAGGGGAAACATCACATCGCGTTACACAGCTCAGGAAACACCTAGTGAGAAAAGGCAGAATCAGGGCCCTGGCTCAAGGCAGGGCAAAATAATGTTTCTCCTTTATGGCAGCTTTTCAAAAATCTAAAAGCTACTATCACATCCTCCCAGTCATCCAAAGCACCTCTTCTCCAAATTTAATTTACCTTTAGCCAAACCCAAGTAACTGGGCTTAATACAGGGACATCCGGGTGGCATTCCCCAGCCGGTGTTATAAGGGCAGTCGGAGGAGATGATGTAAGGCAGCAGTTCTCGATGATTTTTGGATCAGATGCTTCTTTCTAAGCAAGGAATCATAGAAAGGAAGGACTGCTCTTTACTCTGTGGGCACCATGTGATGGACAATTAAAACAGGAGCGCTGTATGCCACTGCCGCCACTCTGTGACTCTCCAGCCACCCAGGTAACCTTGAGTTAGTCTCTGTATTCTCTCTTCCTTCCTTTTCTTCCCTTTCCCATACTGGAGGGGACTATGCCCAGTGGCAAAGAATGAAGGAGAGCTCTGCAACCACTGTAGTTACAAAGGAAGATTAAAGGAGCAGGGATTAGTTTATGGTGGTGGCATAATTACAGAAGGGGGTGAGGGGTGGTCCTGGCTCCAGTAGGAAGTATGATGTGTGGAGTGGTTTGCTGTCCCTAGGCTGCAGATCAGTGAGGAGCATTTGGTCTTTCCAGGACTACACGGGTCCAGCAAGGAATTTTTTCCACTTCTGCCAGGGTTTCCCCTCTCCTCCCACTTCCTCAGGAGCGCTGGGTGTTTGTTGCAGCCAAAGCTGGGGGTTTTGTCTGGGGTGTGTGACTGATGATGATGCTCTTAGGGGGATAAAACTCCAGGGTCTTGCCCTGTATAGGGTGGAATAGGAAATTAGTGCTTCTTTGCAATTTCTTTCCCCAGGTGTCTGCTCTTCCTGCAGACTTCCCAGGCGCTCAGGCTCAGTACAAGGCTTTCTTTGCCTTTTATCCAACCGTGACTGCTTGAAGGGGATCGCACCCATGTAGTGATGCCAGCCAAAGGACTGGGAACCTCCTAGTTTCCAGAGGACCTTCCAAGTAGCAATGGACTAGACACCTCACTGCTTCGTGGTTAGAAACCTCGGGCTCATTCCCACCCTACAGGTACCATACTCAGGTCTCCAAGCCGTTCTGGTGCCAGCACTGTCCTTGAAGGTTAATAACCCTTTTCTCTCCCTGAGTTCCTCGGAAGACTCAAGGGTTTTTAATACCAAATTCAGTCGCAGGGGCAAAATAACAGCTGCTTCTTTTGAAATGACTGGCTTTTTAATGACAGAATAAAAGTTGACAGGGATAGGTCAGATCCAGGCAAATTCCCATTTTAGGGCAGTAGGGCTCCCCAGTGCTAGATCCAGAGGGAGAAACCGCTCTGCTCCTGCTGCCCTATTTATCCAGCCAAGAGGGTGATGGCCCTGGGAGGTGGTTCCCCTCTATGACCTCAAAACTTTTGTTAGTTGGCTGCTCTCCAGGACCCAGTGCTGGGACACGGGGCCTCTGGGCCAGGCACCCTGGGCCTGCCAGTTATGGGCCTAAAAACAGGGCCTGGACCCCTGCCCCCACCCCATCTTGGTGCCCCAGGGTCCTCCTGGGGAGCTCCCCTAGTCACTTTGCCAAGGGGCTATGGCGCAGACCAGAAAGACGCCCAGAAGGGCAGCAGCCGAGCACCTGCAGGGCACCAAAGCAATTTCCCATTGTCACCCCCACACTGAAAGTACCAGGGGACATTACCCCCTTCTTGGCTGGGCACTACTAGGACTCTCCCCCTTTTCACTGACCTGGAGACCCAGGGCCCACAGCTCCTCCATGCAGGGGATCACAGCCACCTGGGCACGGGAGACAGGAGACATCAGAGGCTGCCTAGGGCTTAGTGAATTCCGGCTCTGGCCCACAACCCTGAACTCAGTGCTTTTGGGGGCCAGGTCTTGATGTGACATGGCTAGTGCCAGGGCCAGACCCAGAAAGGGCCCTGGGCCCTCAAATGCAGCTCACGTAGGTGTCCTACCAGCACCGATCTCTTTAGCTGCCTCATTAAATAATGAATGGGGGGCTCTCAGAGTTCTCCAGCCTGGGGAGGGGGTAACTCACGTGAGGCCAGCCTCACCCAAGTTGGCTCTGACCGGTTACGTGCAGCCGGCCCTCGGCAGTGCCACAGGGCATAAGTCCACTCAGAGCCCCCAGGCTGAACCGAGCCAGCCGTCTTGGGGCTCTGCCCACAGAGGACGGGTCCATGAGCTGCAGTCAGCGTGTGCAACCCCCTTGCATGGCTGTAGCTTGGAGGGTTCCCAGACACAAAAGCTTAGACAGAGGCAGCCCCGCCAGGAGATGCCCTCTCCACACCCAGCTCCTCCTGGGGCATCCTGGCACTGCCCAGCCCCCTTCACACTGCTTGTGGCTCACAGCGGCTGCACAGACAGGGTGCGTGGTGTCGTGGGTGGCTCTGCTTTGCGGGGGCAGCATGGGTGATGTGGACAATCTGGCCCACGATCCGTGGGCATGGTTAGTTCTGGCAGCCCCATGAGGGCTCCCTCAGCGTGATCCCCTTGTATGGCACCAGCACATGCTTGACTGTGAGTGGGTTGAGGCCAATTTCCCAACAGAGGCTGCAAATAGGATGGCCCACAGGCTTCAACCCAGGGGCATTCAGTGTGCAAGTGGCCAAAACCAGGGGCAGTTAGTGGCTCTTGGCACTTGACTGTCTTGGGCTCCTGCAAAGCCTTCAGCCCTGGGATCATTTTCAAGGCAGATGGGAAGGGATTTTCTGAAGGACTGAGGGTTCCCAGCAAGCAGAGAGGCAGAGGGTTGAGTACTGCCCCACTGCACTTCAGTGCCTTGTGTTAGGCTACACGCAAGCCTCTGGCCTGTCATGCCAGCCTAACCCCTACCATATGGGTATGGGGGGTAGGTTAGCTAGAGGCCGGGGCACCAAGCTGGGCTGGGTGGGGGGGTCAGTCTGTTCTTTCCTCTGCCACAGATTCCTCCAGCACCCTTGGTCAAGTCTCTTAGACACAGGGAGTTGTAGACAGAAAGTTTAAAGCATGCCCTAGCATGCAGGCTTGGAAACTACAGCTTGCCCACTCTTAACCTCATATTAATTCTCTGCTCGGGGTGGGAGGTGGGGAGAGGGGCAACTCACAGTGGTTAAACAACTGGGGTCCAGAATATGGGGACACAGAGTGAAGCACTGTCACCATCCAGGTAATTTAGGAGCCAAGAGGCAACACCTGCAAGACACGAGAGTGGCTCGAGAGCATCCCTGTGCCTCGGTTTCCCGGCCACGCAGTAGTCCTGTCCCTCACAAGAAGACGCTGACGATAAACCCGTTAAGGACTGGGAGGCGTGTAGTGCCACAGCAGTGACAGCCAAGGAAGCATGAGACGGACGGATAGAAGGACGGGCTGTACGGGGGCAAACTGACAGCCAGAAAATTGACTAGAAAGGCGACTACTAGAACAACTACAAAGGTGCATACGCAGACATACAGACAGGAAAGGACAGACCACTTAAAAGGGCATGCAGAGAGTACATGGATGGAGGGCGAGAGGGTGAGCGAGAGACGGTTCAGAAGGATGCACAGGTACCCCGTAGCGAGAGAGGCAGAAAAGAGAGCTAGCGAAGAGGCAGCGAAAGGCAGACAGCCTAGAAGAACGCACGGCCAGACGGCCAGACGGCGAGAGAAGACAGACAGACCCAGCTGGAGGGCAGGCGGCGCCCCTTACCAGTGCAATCCAGAGCGGTCCCCGTGGCCTCCCGCTCCAAGCGCCAGCTTCTGGAGTCCACTGACTGCAGCAGGATCGCGGCTCCGGGCGCAGGCACGAGCCCTAGTTCAGGAGCAGGCTACGCTCTTGGTCCCCAGGCAGCTGCCTGACGCTCCGCCGGTGCCCTGGGTGCCCGAGCACGCCCGGGGAGGCGGGGCGAGCCTGCCGCAGCATGTCCAGCCCTTTGCGCCTTGGCTGTGCCCGCTGTCCCTGCGGGCATAGCACGGGGCAGAGCGAGAGCCTCCGGGCGCCACTGACTACAGCCCCCAGCATGCTCTGCACCGGCCCCGCCCAGCCTGCGGGAGAGCAGCGCATGCTGGGAGGTACCCATTGGTTCCAGTGCAGGCTGGGAACTCACCGTGGGAGCAGGGCATGCTGGGAGGTGTGTCTCCCCAGTGCGGGGCATGCTGGGAATTCACCATGGGAAGCTGTGCATGCTGGGAGGTGCGCGTCTCCGCGCCTGCTGGTCTCAAGGCATGCTGGGAAATCGCCGTGGACACAGGGCATGCTGGGAAATCAGCATGGGAAGCAGTGCATGTTGGGAGGTGTGTCCGCTGCTGGGCCCAGGGCATGCTGGGAGCTCCCCATTGAATGCAGGGCATGCTGGGAGGTGTGTTTCCGCGGAGCAGGGCATGTTGGGAAATCCCTGTGGGAAGCAGTGCCGGCTGGGAGCGCTCCGTTGAACGCAGGGCATGCTGGGAGGGGTAGCCGGGCGAGCCTGGCTGGTGACCCGGGAGGGGTGGAAGCAGCGCCTCCGCGCCAGGTCCGCATCCCCCCTGGGGGCTGGCGGGGATGGGGGCGTCTCCTCGCCGTGGAGGCCTGGTTTCCGAGCAGCGTGGGACCACCTCCTGTCTCCACGCTGGCGTTGCACCCCGCAGACGGGGGCCCGGGGGACAGAGAGGCCTTCTCTCGCTTGCGGGGGGGATTTGGGAGCATCTCCTCTTGCTGAGACAAGGGGTCGGGCTCCTCCCCTCGCCCCTAGGAGTGGTGTGCAGGAGCGTCTCCCTCCCCCCTGCCCCTTCGGCTGCCCCCAAGCTTTGCATGAAGGCTCCCAAGAGCAGAGAGGGACCCTGGTGACCAGGCGGTGGCCTTGACCATGAACGGGACAGGCCGCTACTGCTGGGATGTGTCCCCGGTACATCTCACGGCTGTTGGGCTGTTCGCTGGGAGGTGCTGGGCGCTAACCGTGATGGAATAAAGGGGTCCAGGGGTGAAGGTGACCCTGTCACTGTATAACCCCAAAAAGCCAAATAGGCTTTAGGGCCCTGAGCATGGAGCCGTGGCTTATCTCTGTGGCATGTGGTCAGCCGGGACGTCCCAGCTAGGGCTTCTAGAGGAGAGAGACCTGGAAGCCGATCACGCAGAACCTGCTAAAACAGAGAATAAGTATTCGGTCTGGATGAGCTAACCAAGCAGGTGGCTGCTTAGGGAGTGGGCACGGGTCAAAAACGCGTAGAAGGAGACTCTAACTTTTCAGGCTGCCCTGCTTGAGGGAACGAAGAGGCTCGGTTCTGTTCGCAGAGCTGGACAGTAACAATGATGGTGTCTGTATGGCGGCTTCGACCCTGGGATGATGCACAGTCAAGCCCGTCAAAACCGGCCGAGATGTACAGTCGCTCAGGAAGACCTGAAGAGTGACTTGGCTTCCAGACTTGGCACCAGCCCAACACCAGCAGCACCCCCTGCCTGGGCCACGCAGGGCCCTGCTCCATCCTCAACCCCTCATATGCTCTGGTAAGATATTCTTCTCATTCACTCAGTCTTCCACCCTCAGAAGGTATTAAGTTGCCTCTCTGCAGGCCTTGGGAGTGAGGGCTGGCTCAGAGGCCAAGTGTGCTTCCCCGAGGCCTGTCATTCTGGAGTGGAGTTGAATCAAGAGACGGAAGCTGAGAGGGGTGGTGAGTGCGATTATTGAGGTATTGTCCAGGATCATCTTTTGAAGGCAAAATAGGCCGTGATATTTGCATAGTCTCAACTTTTTGCAATCTCCATTCATTTTCCAGCCTGTACTCTCATTCTGAGGCTGCAATACATTATTCCCGTTTTGCAGACCAGACAGTACTAGTTCTGTTGTTTAGTTCTCAGTCATTTTCCTGGCCTTCATCAAAGCAGGCAGGCAGAAGGAGAGAGAAGAGACTGGATAGTAAAGGGCTGGAGAGAGCACAGCTTCTGTTGATCCTGTTATAATATGAGGCGATGAGTCAATTATGGGCAGGGGCCCTCGGCTGGCTGAAGCAGCTGTAGCTGTGGGCCCCCAGCTTCCTTCCTTCACGGTGGGTAATATCTGGCCTATCTGGTCATATTCCTCACTGCTACTGGTCACGCTCAGGCCAAGCAGAGCTGGAGGGGCCATGCCATCTCGTTGCGTTGGTGCCATCTCAGGATCAGGTGAAAGACCAAAAGAAGGAGAAGTAGAACAGGAAGAAGAAAGCAGGGATGGGCAGGAGTAGATGAGAGGATAAGAACGGAGTCGAGTCATGCACGACTCAAATAGGAGTCCCCGTGGGTGCAGTGGTGGCAGTTCAGCATCCCCACATTCATGCCAAATCCTGCCTGTCAATGAATCTTTCATGACTGAAGCTGGAGGAGACCTCGAGCAGCTACTTAGTCCCAGCTTGTTCCCAGTGCTATGATTCCTAGACCACACAAACAGAGCACAGTATCTTTGGCAGCCCACTTGACCCAAAGTCCCTTTTAAGGCCCCACAAAAGTGGGATGGTGAGTAAAGTTGCCTGTTACTTTCTTTAGCCCTTGACCTGGATCTTGGTCCATTGTCTGGAGGCCTCATGGTCTGGATCACCAAGGTACTTTGCCTTCTGTGAGCCCTGTGGCCCCTCAGCATTTATTCCTGTAGGTCATGGCAACCTTTCAGACTCTGTCACCTTTCTGACCCATAGAGGTTGTGGAACTTCCATCCTTGGAGGTGTTCAAGACCTGGCTAGACAAAGTCTTGGCTGGGATGAGATTGTTGGGGCTGGTCCTGCTTTGAGCAGGGATTTGGACTAGGTGACCTCCTGAGGTCTCTTCCAACCCTCATTTTCTATGATTTTATGATCCTGCAATCTGCTCTACCTCACAGCATCCTAGAGCTGGAAGAGACCTCCAGGGCCAATCAGTCCAGCCGGGTTTCTGTGACATTTTGCAGGGGGAGGTATGAGACCATTGTTTAATATTTTTATTAACGATTTGGAAAGGAACTGAAAGGCACAGTGGGTCAGATTTACAGGTAACATGAATCTTGGCAGATTGGGCCATAATGATGAGGCCCAGACAGTCATACAAACGAATTCATGTGGGTCACTTAGTAAGCTGGTGTTTCAATACAGCCACATGCATTGAGGAAGGAGAGACTGCAAACGCTCAGCTGGTTTCATAGATCAATAAGATGCTGGCGAGGTGACTTCATTATAGAATAGTATTTGCGTGGGGTACTAAAGAGCTCTGATCCTGTGGAGGAAGGCAGAACAAGGACCAACGCCCTGAAGTGGAAGCTAGACAATTAGAAACAAGGGTGGTTGGTTTTTGACCGGCCAGGATAGTTTCAACTCCATGGAACAGACTTCTCAGGGAAGTGGGGGATTTTTGTCTTGTGCCTTCTTCAAACCCAGCCTGGAGGCCCATCTCGAACGTGCTTATGCCCAATGTGGGCATCACTAGGTGTGATGCCCTGGCCCATGCTGTATTAGAGGTTAGATTAGGTGCCCTCGCAGGCCTTTCTGACCTGAAATGCCCAGGTCTGTGAATTAGTCCAGAGTCTGCTGGAGCTGGGGTTGCTTCTGTAGCTGCCCCTGGACTTCCTGTGTCAGAAGTTCCCTTCCCTACTGCACCCAGGCTCAGGGGAGGGGTTGGGATGGGGAAAGCCTACTTTGGGTCAGGGGTGTTGGGGCAGGAGCTAATTCCCTCTGGCCGAGATCTCAGGGTGAGCTGGGTAGCCTTATGGCCTGGCAGCTGGGAAACCCTCCAAAGCAAAACACGTGTATACATGTGTGCAGCTGCATCCACATATGTGTACTGTGTAGGTGTAGATTTGAATAGGCAAATGTGTATGCAGGAAACGCATGCTTCTGTGCAGTGATGTGGTTGTATGTGCAGGTGGCTGAACATACGCATATGTGTCTCAGCATATCGTGTGTGTGCTGATGGGCACGTGGTTGTGTATGCAGGTGCAGATGGGCATGGGTGAGTGACTGTGTAGATGCATGTGTTTGCCTGCTTGTGCCCATGGGTGCATGCAGGTATGTGACAGTACCGATGCGTGTGCACGTGTGTATTCATAGGCCTGTGCATGCATGTGCGCAGAGACATGCCTGTTAACTGTGCAAGCTTGTGTGTGTGTGCGCGCCTGTGTATGGGCAGTTGTGGCTTTGTGTGTGTTGGGTACATGTGTGTGCACATATACATGCACCTATGTATGTATGCATTGCAGAATCGCCCTGAGATTTCCTCTTTAGTGACAGGCTTTTGTTCCAGTACCAGGCTAAATAGGCCCTTGCTCTGGTCCTATCTGGCAACTCCCTTTTCACCTCAGGGAAACTGCCCAGTAGTACAGCCAGTTTAGGGTGGGCCGTTCCCGGGGCTGACACTGAGAAGTCCTTCCCTCGTGGAGCAGGTGGGGATGTGGGTGGCAATGGGGCTGGAGGGACAGGGTCCGAGCCCTGGACCAAGCAGTCTTGACTGGGGGTGGGGGCCGAGTGGGGATTCAGAGCATTTCTGCCCAGGTTGTGGAGCCATTCCCAGAGACATGGGACCCGAGCAGGTGTCTGTTGTCCTTGTAGAGTCCAGCAGTTCAGGGAGATGACCTTGCCTGTTGGTCAAGCAGAGCAGACCGTCACTGGGGGCCTGTGTGCAGCAGGAAGCTGAGGCCGCGGCCGTGACGGGTGAGCCCACCCATTCTCTGCTTTGATAGATGCATTTCCAGCTGACGAGTGGTCCCCTCCCTCCCCTGGCCCCTAGCTCTTAGGAGGATGCTCCAGTCAGTTCATCTCCCTTTATTCCCATGCCAGCACTGACCATTTGCTGCAGCAGCTCCTTTCCCAGCTGGTGCCAGGCTGATATAAAGTGGTGCTAAATGCCTCCTGCCTTTGTTTCCTGGTCACAGTAGAAATCCCATCGCCTCCCCTCCGAGTGCCGTTCCCATGGCTACCAGTGCTCCCTGACATCCGGGTTTCACATCCGTTGGATGCAGGCCATGGGTGATGCTGTGTCATTTGTGTTGCTGGAAAGGGGCCTGGGCTTGGCACTGCAGTGGTAGCTGCCCCCGCAGGCTAGGACATTCAGAGGGGTTGGCTTGCCAGTTCCTATTTGTTTTAGTAGCAGGACATCCAGACATTGACAGGAGCGGAGAGCCCCTGGCTGCATTTTCAGGTGCCACAACTGCGGTTAAAAACACTTTGAACAGCTGGGTTGGGGTGCTGGAGTTTTTGGGACCTCTAAGAGCCAAAGCCCAGCCCTGAGGAGGGAAAGGGTCCAAGTTGGTGTTACCAGCTGTGATGCATTGTGGTGCTCCCCTGAGTTTCCTGGGACGGGGGGGCAGATTCAGAGGGAGAAGCCCCCTGGGCAGCTGTGAAAAGTAGCCTGGCCATTTGGGGTGGAGGAGCTCATGGGAATCCCGGGAGTCCCGGCAGAGCCAGTGAGATGCGCCCGCTCTGTTCCCGCAGGTGTGGAGCCATGAGTGAGCCTGTGGAGGGGGATCCCCAGCTGGATGGGGCTGGGCTGCTGGAGCCAGGAGGGCTTTGCCAGAGTCTGGAGCAGAGCCAGCAGCGCCAGACAGAGAGGCGAGTCCGGAGCTGCCCGAGGGGCGGAGAGAGCGTGGGCGATGCCACGGTGAGGCCGTTTGGCTGCGACGGCTGCGGGAGGCGTTTCAGCCGCAGCTCCAACCTGCTGCGGCACCAGCGCGTGCACACTGGCGAGCGCCCTTTCCCCTGCGCTGACTGTGGGCGCCGCTTCACCCAGAGCGCCCACCTGGCCAAACACCGGCGTCTGCACAGCCCTGTCTCACCCACGGGCCAGGCTCCCTCGGCCCCGCCACGCAGCTACAGCCGCAGCCCCGAGTTCCTGCGGTTCCGCCGGGCCCACGCCGGGCAGCGCCCCTTCCCTTGCCCGGACTGCGGCAAGCGCTTTGATGCTGGCTCTGCCCTGGTCCAGCACCAGCGCATCCACACAGGTGAGCGTCCTTATGGCTGCGGGGACTGCGGCAAGCGCTTCCTGCGGGCACCTGACCTGGCACTGCACCAGCGCATTCACACTGGCGAGCGCCCTTTCCCCTGTGGGGACTGCGGGCGTCGCTTCCTGCGTGGCCCTGACCTGGTGCTGCACCGGCGCGTGCACACGGGCGAAAAGCCCTACGAGTGCACGCAGTGCGGACGCCGCTTCAGCCGCGCCGCTGGCCTGCTCCTGCACCAGCGTGTGCACACTGGTGAGCGCCCCTACTCCTGCACCCTCTGCGGCCACTGCTTCAGCCGCCGTTCCAACCTGGCCCGCCACCTGGGCACCCACCAGGATGGGGCTGCTGCTGTGAGGCCGGCCAGAGCCTCTAGGAAAGGGTCCCTGGAACCTGGGCTGCCACACGTCAAGCGGCATGGCTGTCCCGAGTGTGGGAGGGTCTTTGCCCAGCGCTCCCACCTGCTGACCCACCAGCGTGTGCACACAGGCGAGCGCCCCTTTGCCTGCCTGCAGTGTGGCAAGGCTTTCAGCCAGAGCTCAGTGCTGGCACGGCACCGGCGCCTGCACAGCGGCGAGCGTCCCTTCCCGTGCACTGACTGTGGGCGCCGCTTCACTGAGAGTGCCGTGTTGCTGCGGCATCGGGCTGTGCACAGCGGTGAGCGCCCCTACTGCTGCACCCATTGTGGGCGCCGCTTTCGCTTGCGTGCCAACCTGCTGCAGCACCGCCGGCTGCCAGCCTGCGGCAGCCAGGCAGCAGGAGAGGGCAGTGCCCTGGTTGCACCCAGCCGCACCCGCCTAGAGTCTGGCGGCAAACCCTTTGGGTGCGCTAGCTGCGGCAAGCGCTTTGGGCGCCGCTCCACACTGGCGCGGCATGGGCGCATCCATGCCGAGCGGCCCCACGAGTGCAAGCAGTGTGGGCGGCGCTTCAGGCTGCCAGCCCAGCTGGCTGAGCACCTGCAGGTGCACAGTGAGGCTCCTTATGAGTGCGCCCGCTGTGGTCAGCGCTTCGCCCAGAGCCGCAGCCTCATCACCCACCAGGCTGTCCATGCAGAGACCCCCACCCGCCTCTCCTTAGCGTGGCCAGACAAAGGCACCCATGGTGTCCCACCAGAGACTGCACGCATGGAAAGAATCCAGGAGTCCCTGTCACCGCTTCTGCCCCGGAGCTGAAGACGCAACACGGGAGTCCTGACTTCCCAGCCCTCCCTGGCTCACCTGGTAGCCCCCAAATGTCCCCTCCCTACAGATCAGGGCTAGATCTCAGGAGTCTCAACTCCCAACCCTCCTGCCTTCCCTTGCCCTGGTAGAGGACTGGGGGTTAAAGCGGCAGAGGGTTGGGAGTGGGAATGCCTGGGTTCTCTGTGGGATGGGAGTGAGGCTTCTGGTTCAAGCAGGAGGGAGCACTGGTTCCCAGGACTCCATGCTTCCCTTTGTGACTCTCCTGCATCGTCAAGGGCAGGCCATTTGCCTCATGGAGGACTGGCGGTTCATTTCTTTGCCTGGCATCCCCTGGTGAGGCTCGTCTCTGCGGGTGCAGGAGGTCCCGATCTCCCAGCTCCAGCTCTTTCTGGCACCTTGTTGCTTCTTGCGAAGAGGGGAAGGCCCCCCTGGCTGGGTGAGAGGTGGTGGTTGGGATGGGCGCCAACTTCTCTCTGGACTTGTGTTTTTCCATTGACAGGTTTTCATTAAAGGAAGGTTAACACCAACTGTCGCAGGGTCTGCTAGTGTCTTGGCAGCTGCCTGCGCTGCTCTGCTCCTGAGAGGGTGAAATCCCAGCCCTGCCGAGAGGACCCCCCTACCCCATCCCAGCTCACATGACCACGTGCCAGGTGTCTGAGCTGCTGGGCTATGTTCCAGTCACGGGAGCCCCAGCTGGAGCATTCATTGCTGTTAAAGGATATGGGGGGCTCATGGGTTTCAGCCACAGTGGCTGGGTGCCTGGACTCCTGGGCGCTGTCCCAGGGGAGTGGAGGGGGCCAAGTTGGTGACAGGCTATTTGGTGTCCTGTCCTTTAGGTGGTGCTGACAGCCTCGGCCAGCTGCTCAGAGTCATCACATGTCCTGGCCCGGCTTAGTCTCAGCTGTCAGTTCCCATCTTACATCCAGAATCTGTCCCCAACCACCTATCGGGTCACACCACTGTGCAGCCAGGTTAGTGTCTTCCCTGTGCCTTTCCCCTGCATCACGGGGGCTAGTGGAAGCTCCAGTGCCTGCACCCTCGGGCTGGAGATGCCCTGCCCCGCGTGCTCAGGTGGGCTCAGTCAAAGATGGTGTTTACTGTTCGTGTCATTGCCCCCCACAGCTCTGTCAACCATCGCAGGATTTTTGAGGCACTTTCTAAGCCCATTTTCTCAGGTCAGGATGGGGGCAGGATCATAGCCTTGTGTGCCAAGGTTGGATCCCAGCCCTCGCAGAGGCACAGCCCCTGATGGCATGGAGCCACTGGCCCTGATGGCCGACAGGTTGTGGTCTTAGCTCAGGCAGTCTCCTGGTTTGGGACTTGTGGGACTGGCCCCGCTTTGTACTCGTAAGATTGCACTTCTGTGTACACAACTGGGCCTGTCGTGTATGTGCACATGTGTGTATGTATAAGTGTCTGCACATGCATGCACAAACGTACACATGTACACAGACATATGCAGACAAAGGTATACTCAAGAGGCATAAATATCCATGGACATGGATACATGGACGTAAATACACATACACGCTCACACTTGCACGCTCGCTGGTGGGGATTTGCAAATTTCCACGCAGCACTTATTTGAAAGTTTCTCACTGTTGCGTAGTTTTAGGGATAGATTAGAAAAAGTGCTTTGCGGATAGTCCAGCCCCAGCTGGAGGCAGGATCGTTCCTATGTGAATTCCTGCGGTCCCTTCTAGCCTTACTTTTCTACGTTTCTGTGCATCTACCAGAGGGTTGGGGGTAGGGAAGGGGGTCTTTTCACTTTAGACTAGCAGCAATGCCCCTTCCTTTGACCCAACAGTTTATAGGCTCCTCCCTGCACTTGATGGAATTATCTTCAAAGGCTGCTGTAGGGCAGGGCAGGGAGATTGAGGTCTCCTCGACCCGTAACAGTAGAGTTATAGCAGCACTCTGCCAACAGATGCTGTCTGCCAGTTCCCAGAGCGAAGCAAGCTTCAGTGAACAGGCCTCTTTCAACACTAGGGCTACGTGGGAGGGAAAAAAAATCTCTGCCTGAGAAAAGCCAGCACACGCTGAAATAGTGCTGTGACATGCCCCATTGGGTTTGTTTTTTTTTTACTGTGATGCCTAACGGGCTGGAGCCTGAATGTCCACCGGCGTGTCTGCACACTGGGAACCACCTGGGAGCCTAGTCGGCCTCCTGAGACTTGGGGGAGGCAGGGGGTTTCTTGCTTTCTCGGTGCTGTGTCTCCCTCCCCATCCCTCACAGCGGATAGCTTGCGTTCAACCATTGCACAGTGCCCCTGGTATAGACAAACCCCAATGCATTCCTGAATATCTGCTGTCAGTCATCTGGGTATTGGGGCTTGCCTGTTTCTACACACGAGGCTATCTCAGACTCTCAAGTGCTCTGGCTCTGGGAAGGCAGGCGGGCTTACTCTGCGATGTCCCTCCGCCCTGACTGATTAATGGATGCCAGCACTTGTAAATCTCGGTCTTGTACAGCGTGTTCTTGGCCCCTTTCCAGCCTTGCCTTGAAGCTGGTACAATGCTGGCAGGCCTGGCGCTTCCTGTGTGCTTCTGCTTGCTTTGTATTTTTATCACATGGAGGATCTTGTTCAATTGCCACATTTTCGGCTGCTGCGGCTGAGAAACCGGCTCCATGTCAGGCCTCCTTGGTAAAGTACCTCTAAGCTGTGGCATTCGCTGACTGTATTGTGAGGCTCCTTGTTGTTATACACAAACTCTCTGCTGCTCCCCAGGCACACTGTGCTCAAGTTTCCTGTCCATGCATAATACTTGTCAAACCTGCCATGCAACCACCGCTGCAGGACGGTCCACTAACCCCTTTGATGGAAAAGCAGCTGCTAGTTTCATCTCTAGGAGTGACGTCCAAATCCCTCATTTTATTGACTTCACTGCTTGCCTCTTCAGTCAAAGTCGCATTTATCCTTTTACACAAGGGTAGAAGAACGAACACACGACCTGCAGCCCTACCTCGAAATAATGGACTTGAATCCTACGGGTAAAGCTGTGCTGAGATGAATTGCAGTGGTGTGCATGTCACCTGTAGCTAGCCCAGAGCGTGGCTGGACAAGGAAGGTGGGCTGCCTGCCTACCCCCACCCCACCTACAAGACAGGTACTATTATGGACGCCTACAGCAGGAAACTGGTCACCTGTACAGCAGAACAGCAATCCAGTTCAGAGACCACTAAGGTTTGCAAAATAGCCGTTGACATTTCTTCCCCAGTGGCCTCAGATCCTTGAAAACTCATGAAGCAACTACTGGAAAAAGACAGTTAAGGGACATGTAACACCTTGAAGCCTGTGCCGAGGTGTACCTGGGCCCCTCTGTGCTCTGGGGGCAGCATCAGCTACCCCTTCCTGGTACAGTCACCCCATTTCCCCTGGGCATGCCAGTCCCTCCTGCCAGGCAGAGCTGGGTGGGCCTGGGGCATTGCTGGAGGCTGGTTTCTGGATGCCGGAGATACTTAAAGAGGCAGAGCTGGGGCCAAAACCAGGAGAGGGAGTGAGACTCTCAAGGGCTCTCGTAGGATCTGGGGCCTGAGCCAGGAGTGCTCGGGGTTGTGTCGTGCGGGCTCTGGATGGTAGGATCAGGCACTGCCAGTGTGGCTGGTCCCACAAGTCCCAAACCAGGAGCCTGCTTGAGCTAAGACCACATAGACTCTGAGCTGTGGAGGCCACTGGCTTGGGCTCTCAGGGTGCTCCTCCGCATCCTAAGCCCTTCAACCATCAGGGCTACACAGCTGCTCTCTGGGGGCTCAACGCAGAGAAGAGCAGCCCCTTGTTTCCTCAGGTTGGGCTCCAAGACGCTGGGGTCTTCGACAGACCCTGCAGCAGAGGGTCCACCCCACCAGAGACTGGGAGCAGAGCGACGGGCGCAGCAAAGGCCCAGCGGAGGGAGATCAGTTCAGGATTGCCCCTGCTCTGTGAGGAGCTAAGCGCTTCTTCCTCCTTGCCAGGAATTAAGCACTGCAAGAAATATGTCGGTAACATTGGCTTTGACGTGACCTGGGGTCTGTGCCAAGTCACCTCTCAAAAGGCAGCTGTTATGGAGGGGTGCCTGGAGCCTAAAAAAGGTGGGTTGAAAACACTGCGGCAAGGGATGTCGTGCTATAGAGGGCTAGGGAGGGGGTCCCGTGCTGCACCGTGGCATCCCCCGGGTGTGGCAGCGTACCTCCGCTGGCTCTTCTTTGTGCCTCGGGCGTTGGGTCTGCTCCGGATCTGACCACGCACGCATCCAGCCGGGCCCAGCTCCTCTCACACGGCCTCTGCTGGCACCCAGGGGAAGGGCTGACGGTTTCCTTCAGAACAGACAGGACGTGGAGCCTGGGGAAGATTTCTCTACAGACTTTATTGTTATCGCTGGGATGTGCCGTCACTCTGGTGTAGGCAGAACACCACGGGCACAGATTTGCTACAACCAGAGCCCCTTTACATCCGCAGCCCAGGTGGAGCTCAGTACAGCTGGACACAGAGCCCCTTCCATTGCAAGTACAGGCAAAGCTCTGCTACACGTGAAACCCAGTTGCAACAGAGCCCACCATGCAGCCAGCAGTCAAAATCCACTACACGCGCAGCCAGGTGGTCACACGCAAGACCTTGTCCTTGCAATGTTCGGTATACTCACAGCCAGGTCTCAGTGCTGTCAAGAGGCTTTCAACATCCAGAGCCCTGTTCTTCTGTGCCCATTACAAACCTGCTACAGCTGGAGCTAAGACAGCCAAGAGCCTTGTACAGCGCCCCTTATAAAGGCTAGCACAGTCAAAAGCTAGTACAGCAGTGGCCTGGGATAACTGGAACCTCTCCTAGTCAAAAGCCATTATAACCAGAGGCTGGTACAAACAAGATTCAATGCAACCAGCCCTCAGTACAGTCAGAGCCCACTACAGTCTGAAACTATCACAGTCAAAGCCCACTACAGTCAGATCCAAAAGAGATAAAAACAAAGTACACTCGAGAGAGTGGTGTGGTTGGATCCCACATAGAACTTAATACAGCTGATGTGCAGTTGTCAAAAGAGTTCGCTACAGGCTGACGCCGTTTCGGCATCGCTTCCCAGAACATCACCTCTGCGCGCCATCCCAAGAGAAACACCTCCCCTCGCTCCCAGCCTCCCCCCACCCAACAGAACAAGTTGCTGCCTCGGCAAGTCTCCGATCAGCGCTGGTTCCCAGATCCCGTTGCAAACACACGCCACTAAACAACTACGCAGGGTTAGTGCACAGCGCCCTCCCTTGCCCCCTGGCACCTCCCCCTGACTCGAGAGATGCACCTCAGACACCAAGGCCAAGACAAGTCAAGAAAACAAATCCTTTCAATGGGGAAAATTGTGGGGGAAGTTGGGGCATTACATTTGCAATAGATCCTGGAAAGGACAGAGGGGAGAGTCACAGGCATCAAGATACACCAAAAACACCACTCAGGACAGAGGGATGGGTGGGGTTTGGGGAGCAGACAAGTCTCTGGGGATGGCAGAGTAGCCTTTGGACAGATGGCACTGGGTATTAGGATACCCAATAAGGTGGTCTCTGCACAGATAAACGGATGGAGGCACCCCCAGGAAAGACAAAAAGAACAAGGACGCAGATAGGGGCTGGAGGTTTCCCCAGCACAGATGGACACAGGGGGAGGGACAGGTCTCCCAGAGCTCGGGGCAAGGAAGCAGGGGGTGCAGGGAGAGCTCCCCAGAGATCCCCCTCCTTTCCCCCGCTCCCACCCCCTGAGGTTGGGAGAGTGGGGGAGGGACTGAGGGGAACCGAGGGGTTAATCCCATGTGCTTTTAGGCGTGTTAAAGGCGGCCATCCCTGGCCGCCGGTAGTTGCTGGGGCTTTCCTTGGTTTAGTACCGTTATGGGGTGAGTGTGGCAGGCTGTGGCAGCCGGAGCCCCCAGCGGGGTGGCGGGAAGGCCCGGCTGGTCAGAGGCGGGAGGCATCACCATCCCCTGCCTCTCCTCCGCTTAGCAGGAGACCTCCATGGTGGGGACGGCAGGTGTCTGCGGGCCCCCCGACTCGCTGCTCTGGGACAGGGTGCGCGAGCGAGAGCGGTTGCCGTCGCCCGAGGCTGCGCTGGTGAGCGAGGCGGTGCGGGACCGTGACAGGCGCGTCATGCAGGAGGAAGCCACTGTATTGGGAAGAGAGAAGGGGGAGCAGTCAGATAGGATGGGAGCTAGGCTCGCCTACTAGCTACAGGCTCTGCTCCTACTCCCACCGAATGGCAGGTCTCCTCTACGCCCACCCCCAGGGACGTGGCCCGAACCCGCAGCCAGTTGAGGAACCTCCCCTCCTACCCCTCTCAAGCTCGAGGACCCCCAACCCTCCCCATCTCCTGCCCACCAAGCTGTGTGGTCAGTCCACAACGACTGCAGAGGTGCAGGGGGATGCAAGGGATCGACTCAGTTGGGTCACGCAGGGATAAATTTCCTGACCTGAGCTTCCCTGCCTCCCTGGACTCGCCCCCTCTCCCCAGCTGCCTCCGAGTCCCCACGTGCAGGCATCCATGCGGAGCGTGGGGGAGCAGAGCGTGGAGAGGCTGGCAGGTAGTGTGTGGGCAGGGGGAAGCTCACAGAGGTCGGGAGGCAGTGGAATAGCGAGGGGAGGCGCCTGGGAGGTCGCGGCCGTCAGTGCTGAGCGCGTGGGGTCCGTGTGCGCCCAGGGGCGGGGAAGGCAGCTGGACGGGTGTGGGAATGTGCCCGAGCAATGGTGGGGAGCAAACGGGGGCGTTGGAAGTGCGCGGGAACCAACACGGGAGGCGTGGGGGGAATTTGTGGGCTGATAACATCAAAGGTACCTGACCCCTGGCTGAGTTTTCTGTCCAGGATGTGGGGGACTGGGGGAGAGACAGAGACAGAGATGTCAGCCCACAGGAGATGTCGGGGACTGGGGCACCGGGGCAGGGATGATGCGTGGGTGGGCAATGGGCAGCAGGATGGCAACACCTGGAAGCTCCTGGCGGATCGTCGAGGGGCTGCCAGGATCAGGACTGCTTCTCCCCCCACTCCCGGTGCAGTTACTTACTGTATCCCATGCCTTGGACGAAGTACTTGAAAGCTTCGGTGAGCTTCCCAGGCTGCGAGGGAGATGAAACAGGCAGTGGTTAGACCACCCCCCATAGCAGCAATACCCAGCCCTGGCGGTGCCCCACTGCCTTCCCCGTACCCCACACCACCCCCTCGTCTTCTGCAAGATGAGCCCCCATCTGACATCACGCTGTACCCCAACACCACAGCAGCACTCAGCAGTGCCTCGTGTTGCCCTTTAGTCACTTGTAGAGCTCATCTCCCCAAAGGCCTTGGGAAATCTCACTTACCTGGGTCAGCTGGGGCTGCCCTCCAGAATCTGCCATCTGAAGGAGAGGAGAGAGAGAGAGAGGGCAGGATCAGCACCAGTAACACCACGGCCAGCACGCAGGAGGCAGCTCTGGGTGAGAGCACGGCCTCGTGCAGGGGCAGAAAAAAGGCTTGGGAGGGCCAGAAGTGCGGAGGAGACTGGAAGAGACTGCTCGGCCAGGCGAAACAGGGATGGCTGTCTAGAAGCACGACAGAGGGTTAACATCAGGCAGAGAGAAAAGCATTTGGAGGATGCCGCATCAGATCGAACGGGGGTGGCCGTGGCGGCATTCCCACTGGGAACTGGCAGAGAGATCCACGGCAGGATGGGACGGGAACAGCGTCTCCAGAAGAGCAGCAAGGGTTTCGGCCTGAACCACGTGAAGGGGATGACGGGATACTTGCAGGAACTAGGTGTGACAAGCAGGGAGGTCCCTGCCAGGCCTGCCTCTGATGGCACCAGGGTGAACCAGCTTCAAGCTGAGCACGTGTGTGTGTGGGGGGGATTAGGGAGGAGCCCAAGGCTGCAATAGGAGGGGGCAGCAGGAGCGAGAGCCCGGGCTGGGCAGGTCAGGTCACTCACCTTGAGGAAAGAGGTCTGTGTGGGGTCCAGCTTGGAATTACACTCCACCTGGTAGGGGTGGGGGTGGGGGTGGGGGGAGGGAGAGAGATGGCACATGAAAAAGGGGAGCAAGGACACACCCCGACACTGGAAATACAACCCACCCCAAATACAGCATAGGGCAGAGTCCCTTAAACTCCCACGAGGTGAGCACCACGGTCCAATACCAGCCTTCCCCTTGGCAGCAAGTCCCCAGCGTGGGGCCGCGTGCACGCACGTACGCTGCATCGCGTAGCTGCACGGCGGGTCTGTGCTCAGGCAGACATGCGTCACTACGCAGCTGCATCAAACTGCGTGCTGCATGACTGGTGTGCAGTGTGATGGGTGTGCTGCTGGTGGACAGCTGAACTACTCACCACAGCATCTTCATGGGGGGCTTGGTCTCCCACCACAAGCATCACAGGGCACCTGCACAGACACGTGGAAGGACTGTCACAGCCCCCTGCTGCTGCTCCCTCACGCTGCCATGCCTAGGCAGCTGCTAGGGGTCGGGGAGACAAAGCTCGCAGGAAGGGGGTAGGCACCCTGCAAGAGATGTCTGGCAGGGAGAGGAGCCTGCTTTTCCTGCTTTCAGCCTCGCAGACAGGCAGCCTCCCCTTCTCCCTTACACACACCTCTCCCCATCTCCTGGCTGCTGCAGGGTCCCGGGATGAGGGAGGGAGCCAAGGGGCAATAGGTGGAGCAGGCACTTACTTGAAGGTGACATCTCCTCCGCGCTCCAGGTTCAAGTCCCTGCGGCTGTGCGAAAGGAATGGAGAAAATCAGGCGGAGCCTGTACAGCTGCTCTGTGGCTGCCCCAGGCGTGCCCCAGGGCATTTTGCCCGTGCCCCCAACATCCGCTCTAGAAGCTGCATGCAGATCCAGCCCCAACCACAGTGTTCAATGGCTCTGGCTCAAGGGGCCAGTACCAGGCCCTCCCAGTGACCTCGAGTCTCACTGCCCACCCCCTGCAGCCGATTCCAGCTGCACAGACCCCCCCAGAGCCACCCTCTGAAAGTGAAAGGCAGCCTCCCACCTCCCTCCAGACCCCAAACCGCATTCTAACATCTGCATCCCAGCCCCTGGCAGCTCGGCGCTCACCTATTGTAGCTGTTCCAGTACAGCTGGATGTTGCCGAGGTTGGGGGCTGTGCTCAGCGCCTCTCTGCGTTGCTGTACCAACTCTGTGTTGTTAGAGATCTCCTCCTGGGGGTGGGCGAAATGTTACAGACTGACCTCTACACGCTCCTAGCAGCTCCGGATGTGCCCCTTGACCCTCTCCGTCCATGTCACCTTCACTGGGGCTGCTGTCCGCATGCCTAATCCCTCGCTCTGCACTCTCAGGCCCACCCCACCTCCCTTCCAGCCCATGGGAAGGGTCCAGAGCAGCCAAGGGGATGGGGCAGGGGGTGGCATGCAAGGAGTTCCTTCCCACCACTCACCTGGCTGAAGAGATGTGCTAGGATCATCTCGGGTATGGATGAAGTCAGGCCAGTCAGCTGGAGGGGCAAGGACAGAGAGTGAAGTGAGGGCCATGGAGAGAGACAGGGACCACAGGACAGTGTGAGGGGATAGGGCTGGGATATGGAGGGGATAGGACTGCTGGGTGGTGTAGGAGCTGTTACTCTTGCCTCCTACTGACAAACTGTAGGCCACAGCTCCCACTGGTGTAAGCTGGGTTCACACGGATCTCAGAGTTGGGCATTTGCTCCACATCTACCCCAGGACAGAGCAGCAGCCAGGTTCCCCAGTAGTAAGGGCTCCGAGGTAGCTAGACCTAGGGTCTTGGGAAGGGTCCCTCACGTCCCACCGCACCCTGTTACCTTGTGGGCTGCCCAGTCCATCCAGCCCTTGGCATTGGGGTCAATGTTGATAAGTACCAAACCCTCCACAGTATCAGCATGGGAAAGCTAGGGGGAAAGATTAAGGAGTGGGAATTAACTTAAAAACACCAGCAAGGCTTGGAGGTCAACTTCCAACCCTCAGTCCCCTGCTAGCCCAGACTTGGGCTCCCTAAGCTTGTGCCAGTTTAGCCAAAGTCCTTCACTCTTGGCCCCCTGCTCTGCCGGTGTCCCTCGTTCTCAGCTCACAGCCCCGTCCTAGCCCAGCCCCAGCTCCGAATCCCCACCACTCACGCCATAGCGGCCGAGGACGTAGGCACCAGCTCCCACTCCAATGCCGATGATGCTGGTGAAGCTGCATGGGAGAAGCAAAGTGGGTATTAATGTACTGCATCACTGGCTGTTCTCATCGGCTTATATCCCCTCCCAACCCTGCCAAGCCCTACACAGTCCAGTTCCCCTCCCTCTACCGCAAGCGGTGCCTCTATATCTGACAGTTTCCGGCTACGCTATCAGCTGGACCTCCAGAAACTCTCATACTCACTTAAGGTACTGCAAGATGCAGGGGATCATGTCAGCCAGCTGGTCCAGTGAAGGGTACTGGTACCTGGAGCCGAGAAAGGGTCCGACAGTGAGAAGAGCCGCGAACTGGGGCCAATGACCCCGGGGGAGAGGGAGCGGGGGAGCAGACCTAGGGCAAAGCTCAGAAAGGACCTTAATGGGTGGCTCACCCCAAGGGAAGGAGTGGGATGAAGGAGGCAGCGCGTGGGGTGCAGGCAGCTCACCCTACAGGGAACGAGGTGAAGGAAGGGGCAGGTGGGGCCCAGGTAGCTCACCCGATGGGGAACACTGGAGCACCATCCTCCATGCCTGGTGCATCAATATGGACCACCACAAAGTTCTTGACGATCTCCTGCATGTCCTCATAGTGGAAGAGCGTCTCGAAGCAGGACTTGTCTGGGAGGGAAGAAAGGGATGAGCGTGGGGGTTATTGCAGGAAGAGGATGGAGTGCAAGAGGGTGCTGGCGTCTCCCAGCAAAAGCGTTGGGTCTGTAGGGCTGCAAGATAAGAGGGCACCAGGGGGAATGGAGCAGGCCACGAAGCTTTCACCAGCTAGGAGAGTTCCTGCAAGCAGGGCCACGGTGCCCTGGGAAGCACAGTAAAGTAGAGGCATTGCCCTCTCCAAGCAGGGATGCACTAGGATGTGGGACTGGGTTCCTGCCTGTCTCACCCAAGGGTCCTCTGGGGAGCGGGACAGGGCTGAGAGGAAGGAGAGTCCCCTGCTACTCCTGCCCCAGCCTTTCTTAAAAGCAGCCCTGTAGGGAGTAGGACCAGCAGTCCTTGCCTTAAGCACACTTACGGTTGAGGCCCACATCGTGGTAAGTCAAGATGGCCGGGCGTTTCGGCTTGGGGGTGCCATGGATGGTGAAGGTCACCAGTCCGTAAGGTGTCTCCACCGAGTGCTTCTGCCCAGGAAAGACAGAGGGTGTGAGGCAGGATCATAGTGCAGCGAGGGCAGACAGTACTGGGGTACGTTGGGCTCTGGTTACCCGGTGTGTTGGGCTGCGCTGTCCCTGTACCAGGGGAGCTGGAGATATTGGGCTCCAAATGGTGCTTCCTTACCACCTGCCTTGGCACACCCAGGCAGAGTTCATGGGAGGAACCAGGGCAGGGGCACGGTGTTCCTTAGGCTTCCCAAGAACAGCATGAGAAGTAAGTGCCAGCCCTGTCGGTTCACCCTCAGGGGATTCAGTGCAAGTTGCAGGTAATGGGAAAGGTGGACGTCACTCCCGCACCAGGTCTATCCTGGACACCCAGATTCAATCCCCAGGTCTGGGAAATGTGTGGGATGCGTGGGGACAAAACAGGAGGGAGGCCGGGAGTCAGGACTCTTGGGTTCTTTTTCAGCCACGGGAGGCGAGAGGAATGGTGAATTGTGGGGGCGGGCAGGGCTGGGAGCCCAGGACCTGCATGCTCTTCTGGCTGTGCCGTAGTCCCTGGGGCTGAGCCGTGCTGCCCAGACCCCATGGATTTCAGCACCGTGGCCCATAGGGGCTGGCTGGTTACCTGGCCATGGTCCTGTGAGAGTCTGGCAGCTAAAAGCTCAGCATCCTAGAAGAGAGAGAGAGGAGGGGCAGCAGAGGAGGGTTGGAAGAAGGGGCAGCAGAGGAGGGCTGGAAGAAGGGGGTTGCAGTGGATTCACGGGAGAAGGGACCGGTGAGGGGCTGGCTGATTCAGGCCAGGCTGGGGCTATTACAGGTAGGAGAAGGGGCAGGGGTGTAGAGGTGTATTGAGAGGAGGAAAGGAAAGGGGTGAAACCGATGCAGAGCAGGGTTGTGGGTGCTATGTGGGTGCCATCCCCTCCCTGTGCCCGTTGGCCCCCCTGACCTTGCCTGGCTCGGACTGGGCAGGGGACACCAGCAGGGGCTTCCCCTCCGTGATCTGCACCTCGTGGAGCTCCGTCATGGCCGCGCCTGGAGGGAGAGAGGAGGTGAAGGGGGACGCAGCAGGGCAGGATGATGGGGCAGTGCATCGAGGTCGCTGTGGCCATCCCCAGGCTGCCTCCCAGACCTGGCACGTCTGGCCATCACCCACCACATCGCCGCCGTGGAGGAACAGCGCTTCGGATCACTGCCGCACGGGCGCACAGAACCGGGGGCTGTGCCAGTACGCGGCAGGCAAAGGGGGCTGGGGTCCCCGACAGCCCGGTGACGGGACCTCCAAATGCATAGTTCGCTTGCAACGAGGTTCACAAAGACCTCCAATGCACCAACGCCAAGGCAAACCCACTCACGCAGCCCCACTCATCCACGCCCGCTTCTACATCACTTCAACCCCCAGTCGCCTGCAACCCAAAACCTCCATTCACCTCACCTGCAGAGCCCCTTTCCTCTGCCCCACGTGCTCACCTGCCCGTCCTCCAAACTCCTGCCTCTCCCTGGCACACCTCGGTCCCACGCCCCACTTTGACCCCGCTTTCCCACCAACCTGACACTTGTTCCCACTGGTGGAGAACGAAAGGAGCACGGCAGCAGCTGCCAGCATAGGGTTACGGGGCTAGCAGAGGGGAGCTGGGAAGAAGGGGGGTCAAAGCCTGGGGCAGGGATCCTGGTAGAGGCTGCGAAGAAGCCAGACAGCTGGAGGGTCAGGGCAGAGGGGAAAGGGTGAAGAGACAGGGGGTATAAAGGAGGGACTGGGGAAGCCAAGGAAGCAAAGGGCAATGGAGGGACAAGGGTGCCTGGCTCTTATATAAGAACATAAGCAGTGCCATATTGGGTTAGAGCAACGGCCCAGTTAACCTAGTATCCTGTGTCCAACGGAGGAGATGTTTTCAAGAGGGAGTACATGGATGGTACATGTCATACCCTGCCCAGCATCAATCACCACTGATTTAGGGATGTCAAAGGATATCTCCCTGGCTGGTCTCGCCGATCGCTCCCGATGGAGACCGCCCTGCTTCCCAGCTCCACGAACGGGCCGAACCCAAGGGGTCAAAGACCCAACCCGGCTCTGCCGCCCGCCTCCAGCACTTCGCCAGCCAAACGAGGCGCCGTGCAAAGGCGCTCGCCCTCCCGCTTGTTTTCAACACGTCTCCCGAGGAGCGGAGACGCGTCGAAACGCCCGTGCACGAAACACCCCCCCGGTACTGCCCGCCCCCGTTCTGCCTTGCCCTTCGGGGAGAGGATGCTGCTCGGGTGCGCCCCGTCCCTCTTTGGGCCTAGCTGCCTCGCCCCCTCTGATGGGGCCCGGCCCCGAGCGGGGCAAAACCACCCCGACCCCATGCGAACCGCTCAGGCGCGGGGTCTGCACGGGCGCACAGACGACACCCCCGTGTCGGGGCCGGGGTCCCGGCGCTGGGCCTGGCGCGGGGTGTGTGTGTGTGTGTGTGGGGGGGGGGGGGGGTCCCCGCCCGGCCCCACAATGCTTTGCGGCCGCTTCTTCTGGCACGCCGCGGTGGGGGCCCGGGCACGGCGCGAGGCAGCGCGCAGCACCCCGCAGCCGCCCCGCCCCCCCTACCTGCCCCGCCGCGCCCCGCGCCGCCGCCGCCGCCACCTTCACTTGCCTTTGACGGTCTGCAAACAACCCGCGCCCCGCCCCTAGCTCCGCCCCCCCGGCACCGCCCCCTTTCGCACCCCCCCAGTGTGACGCAGCGCCCCCCGCCCCTCGGGTGGCGCGGGGCGCGAGGCCAGGGCAGGGCAGCGGGGACAAAGCCCCCCCCAGCCGCGGCCACCTCCTGGCCGTGCCGTGCCGTGCCGTGCCGCGCCGCACAGGGCTCACGGGCGCCCCCAAAGCGCAGCTCCGCGGGGAAGACCCTTGTGTCTGAGCGGAGAGACGCCCGCACCCTCGAAATAGGATGCACGGCGGCATGCAGTCCTTTGCCTGGCTGGAGGGGGGCTCTGGGGCAGGGGGACCCCCGGGCCGGGGGGGAGGCTCCCGGCTCCGCTTGGCCCGGGCCCGGAGGAGCTGGCACGGGAAGCTGCAAAACAAGCCGAGGGGGCCAGCTGGGAGACAAAAACGCAGCTCTAAAAATAGGAGGCTTGGCCAAGCATGTGAGCTGGGACGGGAGCGATTTAAAGGGGCCGGGGAGGGGGCCGACGGGCTGTGCACCAGGCGTGGGGGTGCCAGGGCTGCCCCTTGGTGGGGGGTGGCACGCACGGGGACAGGAGAGGGGAGTGGGGCCCGGTGCGTTACGAGCCAAAGGGTTGGGAAGGGGGGGCCGCCTTTGGAGCCAGGGCTCCTGTGTTGCATCTGTATAGCTGGGGGGGCTGTGCGGAGAGGTGGGAACAGGATGCCGGGACTCCTGGGTTGCACCCCGTTTCTGGCGGGGGGAGGGGACCCGGTGGGTGGGAGCGGCAGGGCTGGCGGCCACGACTCCTGGGGTGTACCCCTAATCTGCTGCCACTTCCTCTCCCTGTGTGGGCCCAGAGGTGCCTGGGCCCTGAGTCAATAATTGCGGAGGCGTCACTGAGGATTTATTCTTCTATTTAACGACATGAAATTCAGCTGGCAGAAGGCAGCGGTGAGGCAAGGGGGAGGAGGTGCAGGAGTGTGCACTGCTGGAGGAACCAGTATTATGGACCAGCGGGGAGGGTGTGAGGACAGGGATGACCACGCTCGTGGGTGCAAGAAATTCCCAAGGAGGGGAAGTGTGCATGTGTCTGTGGGGAGCCTGGGGGAGGTGGGTGTCTGATGCTGAGCGTGCCCTGGACTGAGGGGCATGGGCAGGGCTGCGTGGCCAGGCACGGGTGTTCCCCTGCCATGCGCGGGAGCCTTTGCCAACTCTCCTCTGGGATTTTGGGGCTCTCCCACTCCTGGCAGGGAGCCTGCCTGTGCCCTTGCTGTGTGTGCACTGCTGCTCGCTCACTTACGGGGAAGGGAACAATGTCAATGGGGTAGTCGGTGCCAAGGAGGGGGTGGGGCAGGGTGGGGCGCGGAGGGTGGCATCAATGCCCCTCTCTGTGGCTCGCTCCGTGCCTAGGATGCCAATGGGGTGTGGCGGACTGGACAGCACGCTACGTACCCAGTTGCAGAGCTTTTCTTGCGATCCCTGGTGTGTGCATGCGTGGGTGTGTCTACGTGTGTGTGCGTGCATGTGTTATTTTTTAATAGGGCATTCCAGGCACAGCTAACTTCTACATCATCCCTTATCCAACCTGTTCTTGAACCCCTCCAAGGAAGGGCCTTGCCCGGCCTAGCAGTGGAGGATCTGTACCTGGTATCCCCTCTAAACCCACTTTTCCTCCCTTTCAAGCCTGTGATACTCTCTGCTGAGATGAAGACAAGGCGTGTTCCCTCTTCTTTGTGGCAGCACTGCTATCGTGTCCTCTCTTAATCACCTTATCCACCGGCTGAACATACCTAGCTCCTTCGGACTCTCCTCATACAGCTCACTTTCTAAACCCTTTATCATTTTTGTCACCTAGACTCCTGCTACCTTCTCCATGCCCTTGTTAGAAGGTGGAGCCCCAAACTGCACACAATGCTCTAGGTAAGGCCTAACCAGTACCAAGTAAAGAGGCGTTATCATCTCCAGTGTTTTGCACCCGGTGACCCTGCAGATGCAGCCCGAAACCTCATTAGCATTTTATTTTTTTTGCAGCTGCATCACCCTGTAGAGTCGTGTTGAATCAATAATCCACCAAGACTTCGAGATCCTTCTCCGCAGTGTTGCCATCCAGCCGGTTGTCACCCATTTCATATTTATGTGTTATTCTTCCTGAAGTGTACAAGCATTGAGCTACATCCTGTTGGCTGTATCCCAGGTTTCCAATCTTTCAAGATCCTTCTGAATTGTGGTACTGTCCTCCAGTGTTTGTAGTCCTTCCCAGGTTCATGTCATCTGCAAATTTGCTCAGGAGGCTCTCTATTGCAGCATCCAAGTCATTGCTGGCAATTAACTTGAACTTGTTGAACTGCACCAGCACCAGGACACACCTCTCAAAACTTCCTGCCAGTATGACGTGGATCTATTTATAATTATTTTTTACTGGCGACTATTGAGCCAATTGTCTCTCTGCCTTCTGGTAGTTTTGGCCAGCCCACGTTTCTCCAATTTGTTTATGAAAAGGTCATGTGGGACTTTGGGAATAGCCTGGCTGAAGTCCAGATACATATATCACTGCGTTCCCTTCCTCTACCCTGCTAGTTTCTTTGTCAGAAAAGGAGATCAAAATCTGTCTGGCACAACTTCGGTTTGCTTGAACCACCCCCTTAAGTGAAGAGGGTGCAGCATGGAGCCAATCCCTTGCTGGTGCTTTTGGATCTACCTAGTCTAGACACTACAGCTCAGCAAGGCTTGCAGGCCAGAGACGACCAGCTGAACTGGCTTGCCTCTGCCCATCACGTCCTGGACGCCTGGGTGCAGCAGGGCAAGTCGTGCCTCATCAAGGGCAGGTCATGCCTGACCAACCTGATTGACTTCTATGATGACATGACTGGCTCTGTGGATGCAGGGAGAGCAGTGGATATAATATACCTTGATGTTAGCAAGGCTGTTGATACGGCCTCCTACAACATTCTTGCAAGCAAACTAAGGAAGTACGGATTGGAGGAATGGACTGCAAGGTGGATAGAAAGCTGGCTGGATCATTGGGCTCAAAGGGTAGCAATCAACGTCTAGTTGGCAGCCTGTCACAAGTGGAGTGCCCCAAGGCTTTGTCCCGAGGCTAGTTTTGTTTAATATCTTCATTAATGATCTGGAAGATGGGATGGAGTGCACCCTTAGTGAGTTTGCAGATGACACCAAGCTGGGGGGAGTAGTAGATATGCTGGAGGACAGGGCTAGGATTCAGAGAGACCTCTACAGATTGGAGGATTGGACCAAAAGGAATCTTATGAGGTTCAGAAAGGATAAGTGCAAACTCCTGCATTTAGGATGGAAAAATCCCATGCACTGCTATACAGGCTAGGGACTGACTGGCTAAGCAGCAGCTCTGCAGCAAAGGACCGGGGAGTTAAAAGTGGACAACAGTGTGTCCTTGTTGTGAATAAGTCTAATGGCATACTGGGCTGCATTAGTAGGAGCATTGCCAGCAGATGGAGGGAAGTGGTTCTTTCTCTCTATTTGACACTGATGAGGCCACATTTGGAGGACTGTGTCCATTTTTGGGCTCCCCACTACAGAAAGGGGGTAGACAAATTGGAGAGAGTCCCATGGAGGGCCAGCAAAATGGTTAAGGGGCTGAGGCACATGACTTCTGAGAAGAGGAGGAGGGAACTGTGCTTATTTAGCTTGGAGAAGAAAAGACTGGCGGGGCAATTTAATAGCAGCCTTCAACTCCCTGAAGGGGTGTTCGAAAGAGGATGGAGCTGGCCTGTTCTCAGTGGGGGCAGATGACAGGACAAGGAGCAATGGTCTCGAGTTGTAGCAAGGGAAGTTGAGGTTAGATATTAAGAAAAACTTTCACACTAGCGGGGTAGTAAAGCACAGGAACAGGCTACTCAGCCAGGTTGTGGAAACACTGTCCTTAGAGGGTTAAAGCCTTGGCTGGGGCGATCTAGTTGGGGATAGCCCTGCTTTACGCATGGGGTTGGACTTGAATGACCTCCTGAGGTCCTTTCCAACCTAATTTTCTATGATTCTGCCCTTAATGACATGCTGCAGGACCTTTTGGACCAATTTGTCATTACTTACTTGGTAGACATCCTAATCTTCTCAGAGGGCCCTGATCAGCACCAGTGGCATGTCCAGGTGGTGCTAGAGAGGCTGTTTGCAAAGTCGGAGCGCCTTCAATCATACCTTCATCAAGCTCTTCATTTTCATGTTGTCCCTGGAGGGCTTCAGAACGGACCCCTGGAAAATACAGGCTGTCCAAGAGTGGATGGTACCCTGGAATAACGCAGATCTCCAAGGATTCCTGGCGCTCACCCACCTCTACCAGTTTGCAGCCGACTTTGCCCAGTTGGTGGCTGGGCTTAGTTTGCTGTTGCATAAAAATGTCCATTTTTACTGGTCTGCTGAAGCACAGCGAGACTTTGAGCCTCCAAAGGAGGGGTTCACCTCCATCCTTGTGTTAAGCGCGCTCTTCTCCCAATCCGACTTCCAGATATTTTACCAGTCTGGGATTAGAATTGGGAAGGCAGATGAGCTCTCCCGGAAGGCGGAGTATGATGCAGATCCATCACAAAAGCCACCTGAACCCAGCCTTATTCTGAAGCATCATAGCTTCTTTGGTCTGCTTTGCCGGCAGACCTGCTCTCCTTGCTCTAGCAATACCCCCAGAAGAGCAGACTGTTTTCAAGCAAAAACAGGACCGGGTTCAAGATGAGGGTCACGTTTATCCAGTGTGGCATCTACATGTGCCTGGGTCTGGCTAGACAAACCATCCTTCAGTTAAGCCCATGACTCCCTCCTAGCAGGAGTCTGGAACGGAGACCTTCCATCTCATCTCCTGCTGCTTTGGATGGCCGTGACTGCACAAGATGGTGCAGGCTTTCATTCACTCTTGCAAGATTTGTGCCCGTACCAATATACCCCTCTCAGGTGTCTTGCGGACTCCTCCAACAGGGCGTCCCAGCCTGCCTTGGCTGTGGTCTGCAGTCTCCTACATTGTAGGCCTCATCCATGTCACAGGTGATCATGGGGCAGCGGTCCAGCTTATTGTGGGGCACCAACCCTGCACAGACTCATGGTGAAAGGAGGACCTGAAGCCACCTCCTAGGAGGCTGGAGTTATATAGCTGCAAGTGGGGTGGAGGAAAATGCTCCACAAAGGGGGACAGATGGGGTCAAGCCCACCTCACCTGTGGGCTCCACCTCCGGGACAAGGTGGGGTTAGACCCTCGGGATCTTGAAGGCAGGGTGGGCCCTGCAACAGGTCTCCTGCAAGCCAAACCTCACCTCTGGTTCCAGCCCTTGCAGTGGTGAATGAGCCGGTGAACAGGCAGCCTGTGCCAGGGAGAATGAGTGAGACTGACCCCTGGGCAGCAGGGTTTTACTGCGCCGCAGGGAGGAAAATTAAAGCCAGCGGGGCAAGTGTCTTGGGAGTCAGGATTGCTGGGTCCTATCCCCAGGTCTTGGGGCATTGTAATGTAGTGGGGTGAAGAAAGGGCAGGCCTTGAATCCGGGTATTTGGGTTCCATGCTTGGTTTGTGGACGGGAACAGGGTCTCATTGAGTCAGAGCTACACTGGGGTCAGAGTCCGGACTCCTGGGAGATGGCTAAGCGAACCAGATCAGGGCCCTCAAACGCCAGATGAAATGCTGATCTCCAAAACAAAAGTCAGAGCGAAAACCAGGAGAGCAAAGAATATAAATATCTGAACAGCAGCTGGCCCCTTTCAGAGACAGGAGACCTTTCAGCGGGGGGTCTGGGAAAGGCTGAAGCCCTGTTTGGAATGGCAATAGGTTTCCTGGCCGAACAGCAAAACACAACCCTGGGAGGAATCCAGCACGGGAGAAAAGGAGCCTGCGAGGCGCTGCTGTCGGATGCCATCGGCTGGAGACCTGCGAGCATTGCAGGACGGCTCTGAGCCGGGGCGGGTTGGCACCGAGCAGAGGAGTCCGTGCACGGCTTCCTCCCCCGGGCAGGCCTCAAAGCGGGGGCTTTGCTGAACAGGAAATGCACATTAGTTTAAATAGAGGTTTGCTCCAAGTTGAGCCAGGCCCAAACTCCTTTCCAGTTCCTGGTGCGTTAGAAGCACCCGGGACCCTGCAGCAATGCATGAAGGGCACGGCCTGGCTAGGTCCCCTCTTAATGAAACAGCCACGTCACTGACCCTCCACCTGCAGCCCCCAGATCCTTGCTGTATCTCCAGCATCCCCAGTCCTGCAGGGATCCAGGCAGGGCTCCCCTGGAAAGCTGTCAGGGGACGTCACTGCAACCAAGATGCTTTTAGGGACTGGTTGTTCGAACAGGGATCAGACAAAGCTCCCAAGGAAAACTGTCCGAGCAGCTGGAGGAGACATGGAGAACCCACAGCTCTGACCTGGTCCTCCTTTCCCCGGCACCACCAGGATGCAGAAGGGGAGGGTATCTATCTTTGCCTGTCTCCCGGCCCGTGGCGCATTGGAGTAGGGGGTCCCAAGCGTCCATCCACCTCCAAGCATAGCTGTGAGCACGTTGGGTCAGCAGTGCTGGGAGACACTGTTGCAGCCCCTTCTGTGCCAGACGGCTTGCGTGGCAGAGACCAAGCTACTGGGAGTGCTTTCCCATGGGCAAGCCTGGTGACAAGCGACAGGAATAGCGCTGCTTACTGGTTCAGTGGTTGGATCTCCTAGCCCTTGCTGAAACACGCTTGCACGGCGGTGTGGATGCACCAGCTGGGGACATCTTGCCTCTGCACTAGGCTGGTGGACCATTGCAGATGTGGCCCTGGGTGAATTAACAGACCCTTGGGCGGCGAGTGCCCCTGAGTGTAAATTTGGGTGGAAGAAATGGGAGTCCTGAGAGAGAAGCAGAGGCAGGCCACGGGGGCAAGACACACTGGGATGGGAGGGGAGGAGGTCTCATGCCCTGCTCTCCAATTTTACTCCAGTGCTAACACCGTGCCTTGGAGAAAGGGGTCTCTGTGGAAGCTGATGCAGTGACTGCATTGGCACTTTCAGCTCCCCTCCTTGCCAGCTGCAGGGACTCCCAGGCCAAGACATGGGATGCGGCTGGAAACTCTAGGACTGAACCCGGCACGGTGGCCAGGATGGGACTGGGAAGCAGGGAGCCTCATGGAGTTGCCAGCTGGGCTGGGGCAGGGATGGGCACCGGTTGCAGGCAGCAATATTTTCCTGAGCAGGGGGGAAGTGGGGATAAGAGATGTGGTGGAGGAGAGGGGGCAGGACCCACAGTGACTGGGAGCACTCCCGTTTCCCTGGCCCTGTGCACCTGAAGTACCAGGGCAGACTGGTCCAGCATCAGCCCAGGCAGAGCCATCCCTGGTTCCCAGGGAGGGAGGCGCACTCAGCACTCTTCTGGGAACCTGGCACCTTCCCTTCATGCACAGGACAAAGCTTGAGGAGACTAACCCGCTCCGTGTTAATCCCTGCCCTCTGCTAGGGAGAACTGGCCAGCTTGCCATCCTGTCCTCGCCATCGCACCAGGGCGGGGGGTCGGTGACCAACCCCTTGCTGCCTGCACAGGCTAACCCGTTCACTGCCCACAGGTGGAGGGTACCCCCTACAAACCCTCCCTTGCTCCGGTCAGGAACCTGCCGCCAAATCAGACCCTCCCTGCTCCTCGCCCAGCCCTGGCAGAGGACTGTGAAGGTCCCATCCTGCAGCCAAGGGCACCTCCTGAATCGATACCCAGCACCTTTTGCTCCCGGCGTGTCAGAAACCCCCACTGGGACCAGGAAGTCCTTGAACATCCTGTCGGCACAGGGCGCTCCTGCAGCAACCTGCAACCCTCTGCACTGCCCTTATGAGATACCAACAAGGTGGAAATTCAATATCCATTTTCAGTAATATTTTCAGAGAACAGTGCATGGCATGCACTCTGCTCCTCTCTCCAGCCCTCCCTCTTCCTGGGTTTGCCCACATGTACTTTCCTACTGGAAAAATGCGCGAGAGAAATAGACGCACCTTTCCCTCCCAAATATTCAAGTGCTTGAATCAAAATGCTACCAAAATGAGACGTAGGAGATGCCGAGAGCAGTTAAAACCCTCTCATTTTTGGCTGCTAGCACGCAACGCTGCCGGAGCAAGTCCCCTGGCTTCCCTGTGTCACCCTATCCACCTGCCTACCTCCATCCTTTCTCTCTTGCTTCCTACAGACTGCCCAGCCCTGGGACAGTTCTGTGTCTGGCCAGCCCCTAGTACCGGTGGCATAGGCCAGGGCTGGGCCTGCTAGACGCTACTTAGGGCCGGTCAAGACTTTTGCAGCCAAAAGAAAATGGGCCGATCTGAGAAGTGTCTACTTTCCAAGGGCAACGCTGTCACTGAAAAACCAAAGCCCTGAGAACTGAGAAATTCGGATTGGAAATGACAGCAGTGCCTCTGGGAGCTGTGGTCCAGGTGATGCAGGACACCTGTCTCCCCTCTGGGCTCGGCTTCCAAGCTGGATTACATCTCCCACGATAGACCATGACCATGGCACTGATACAGGAGGAGGCCAGACCATACTGCACCCCGCTCCAATCCCCCTTGTGCTTTTTCCTTGTGCTCCCAGTTTCCCCTTAGTTCAGAGCAGCAGCACAGAAGGAACAGGTGGCCATGCTGACTTCACCCCTCCACGAGCAAAACATGCTGGCTACCACGCTGAAGGAGAGCAGGAGATTGCCAGTGTACTGCTGACCATTACGGGACACTGGGTTTCCCCTCCCACCCTTGCTCCTGCCAAATCAGATCAGAGACCAGCTTGAAGGAAGGCATTTACTAAGCAGCGGTTTGGCTGGGAGCGGAGCTGGCTGCCAAATCTGTCAAGCAGCTGGCA
>JAGPOW010000047.1:20195-32169 GCA_030014935.1 Caiman crocodilus
GCCCCACTAACTCCTGTGCTCCCAGTGGACTCCACTCCGCTCTCCCCTCCCACCCCAGGACAGCCTGCTGTGCAGGGAACCCAGGTGTCTGGGTTGCGCACACACATACACAGATGTGCATGCACACACACAGATGCAGACACACATGTGTGCTTGGAACTCAGGTCTGGGAAATCCCCCCCCCTTCCTCATCCCAGTTCTCCCAGTCTCCCCCCAGTGACCTGATCCCCATGCCCTCAGTCCACCCAATGCCCCTTGCTCCAATACCCCTAGTCCCCCATCTCAATGCCCCCCAGTGCACCCATCCTAGTGCTTCCCACCACAGTGCCTCACCCCCCATGCCCCTCACCCCAGTGCCCCAGTCACCCATCTCAGTGTCCCACCTCACTGCCCCCAGTGTCCCATCACAATCCCTCCCACCCCAGTGCTGCCAGTGACCCAGTGCCCCATCATAATCCCCCCACCCCAGTGCCCTCATCCCAGTGCTCTCAGTGCCCCATCACAATCTTCCCCACTCCCATGCCCGCAGTCACCCTAGTGCTCCCCAGCTCAGTGCCCCCATTGCAATGTCCCCCACCCCAGTGTCCTCATTCTCCCCAGTGCCTAGTTTAGAGCCCCCATTCCCCCCAGTCATAGAGCACATCAAGGGTGGCAGGGAGAGACTGGGTGGTGCCCAGCTTGTTTCGGGCCTCACAGGCCTAGGTGTTGCAGTGCTGGGGGGCAGCACTCAGCTCTAGCACAGCCCAGGCAGGGGGGCACTTGTTGTGGTACCAGACCCAGGCGGGTGCAGGGCAGGCATCCTCCCTGGTGCAGTCGAGCCGCACACCCGTGCCCTCCAGCACTTTCCCCTAGGGCTTCAGCACCAGCCATACAGCCTTCAACAGGTCTGCGGGCAAGGAGAGGGTCTTAGAGGGGTGGGCGGGGCTTCTGGGTGCCTGGGTTGGGTGAGAGCCTGATACTGGTAGTGCCAGGGCTGGGGCCTGAGGGAACTGGACAGGCTGGGGGAGTGGGGCTTGAGGTGATGGGCAGGGCCTAGGGTGAGTGACAGCCTGCACCTTGAATCAGAAGGGGTGGAGCCTGCCCAACAGGCAGAGTAGGCGGGACCAGGAGAGGGGATGTCAGGCTTGGGCAACAGTCTGAACCCAGGGCTACAACTGGGATGGCGCCTGGGCTGATAGACAGGTCTGGCTCAAGGGAGAACCTATTGCCAGAAGGGGGCGGGGTTGAAGGTCACAAGGGGTGGGGCCTAGAGGCTGCCAGCTGAGCTCCAGCCCCTTCATCAGGACCTACCTCTACCCCAGAGCTGGACACATCAGGGCACTGGCAGCCCAGGACAGCCCCAAGCTGGTGTCCCAGGGTGGTCTGGGGAATGGGGCTTCCACTGGCCACACCCCCCAATCTAGGTCCTGCCCTTAGCTCCACCCAAGAGCTGGGCACAACCCTGTCCCCTGCACCCCATTGGCCCTGCCCCTGCCCTGCTAGCCCTGCCGCAACTCACAGAGCATGTGAAGCTCCAGGCATATGGTGAGCACACCTGGGGCATCCAGGGCGCAGGTGAGTGTGCAGCCATTGTCCCCGCACTAGGGAGGGGTGACGTCCGCCTGGGCCACAGTCTCGGTACCGTCCATGTCCAGCTGGGCCCAAGATTGGGGCTGCAGCCCGCGCCCCCAGGCCCTCCAGGACCCTCCAGGTTCTCCCCCTGCTCCATGAGGGGCCTGGATCAGGCTTCCACTTCTCCCTTTGCCATGGGGGCAAGTGGGCTAGGACAGCGGGAGGTGGGGCCCAGAGACCTGGTACCCCTCGTGCCCTGGGACGAGCATGGGAGCTGCAGGGGTGAGGGGGAGTACCGGGGCTCCCTGGTGCTTGGGTCCTGTCACCTGCAGGTTCCACCTGGATTGTGTCCATCCACCGCTCATCCTGCTTGTCCTTCAGCCTCACCTTCCTCCTCAGGGAGTGAGCGGCGCTGAGGAAGACCTCATAGGTGCCGTTGTTTGCAGGTTGCACATCCCAGATGAGGAGGCTGCAGTTACCCTTGAGGTTGCCCAGGAATGAGACCCCAGGGGCCATGACCAGCTGCTTGGTGGCCCCAATCTGGGCCAGCTCCATGCCGTGGTAGCCCGAGGCCTGGGGGTTCCAATGGGGCTGGTACGGGGGTGGCACCAGATGTGGGTCTGCATGAGCCTCGGGGTGGTGGCAGTGAAGGGGGCAAAGCAAACCTGGTAGCAGCACAGGATCTGCAGGCAGGCTCCCAGCCAGTCTAGCAGTGTTGCAGGCATCTCCACTGAGCACCAGCACCAGCTCAGGGCACTTGGGGGTCGGTGCAGCGCAGCCCCAATTCCAGCCTGGGGGCAGACGTACAGTGCCTGGCATGGGGGTCGAAGACACCTGGGAGCAGCAGGACACAGAGGAGAGGCCACATGGTGCTGCCAGGCCTGGGAAGGGGAGACCAGGTGTCCAGGGGTGAGCTCCTCTCCCTGCTGGGACTCCCCAGTCCGGACTCCCATCCCAGAGAACCCAGGTGTCTGGGTTTCTACCTCCCCTACACCCCACTCCTCTTCCAGAGAGCCCAGGTGTCCGGGCTGCCAGACCTCTCCCAGAGCTGGGAGAAGCCCAAGCGTCCAGGCTGCCAGGTCACCCAGCAGGAAAGGGGAACTAGGAGACTGAGGGGGGGGGCGGGGAATCCATGCCCCCTTCCCCGCCTTGGTTGCCATGACACCAGCACATTCTCCATGACTTTTACCCCCTGGGTTTCCTCAGGCCCCTCCCCCCACCTGGCACCAGCTTGCAGAGGATGGATCCCATGGCTCCCACCAATCACTGTGGTGGGGGGAAGTGTCCTTATGTAGGCAAAGAGGGGGCTGCCTCTTTAAGGGTGGGGCCAAGAGGGACCAGGCCTGCTGTAGGGGTGGAGCCAGAGCCCATCCTTGGGAGGGGGCGGGGCTCTAGGACACCTGGGTTCTCTCCCAGCATGGGAAGGTTATGGGGCAAGAGTTGGGAGCCGGCATGCCTGGATTCTGTCCTGGGTGGGGGGCAGTGGGGGCTGGGACTTCCCTGCCCCCAGAGCCACCAGTATCTCCTCCAGGCACCAACCAGGCCTTTGTCTGCTTAGCTACCCCCTTCCCTGCTCCCCCTGCTTCCTGGCCTGGGGGTGGGGCTTCCCCTACAAGCTCCTCCCCCAGCAAGGGGTGGGGCCTAATGACTCTTCCCCCCCCAGCTCCCCATAATGCAAGTACCTAGCTGTCTGAGTTCTCCAGCTTTAGGAGGCCAATAGAGTCTGGGGGGTGAGAGCAGGGGATTCTGGGAACCCAGGCGCCTGGGTTCCTGCTAGTTTACAGAGGCTAGGAGGGTCTGCAGAGAAGGGGCTTGGCATCCAGGATGCCTGGGTTCCCTGAGGGGAGTGGGCCTGGGGGCTCTGCAAGCCCAGACACCTGGGTTTCTGGAGTTGAGAGTGGGGCTTATGGGTGTGACCAGGGGGTGCCGGGAGCCTGGATGCCTGCTGCGCCACCCTGGGCCCCATCAGCATTGGCCCTGGGACACCAAAGCGGACCCTGCACTATGGTCCCACTCCCTGGCCTGTAGCTGCCATTTCCCCGCTTTCCTGCATCATTAGACCACAGGAGCATGGGGCCCGTGTTGGTACCCTGGGACCTGGAATGGGATTGGGAGGGGCAGGGGTTTTGCCTGTGCATGTCCATGCAGTGAGGGAGGGGGAGAGAGAGAGACAAAGCAATGAGGGAGGGACAGAGTGTGTGGGTGTGTGTTTATAGGGCAAGTTACACACACACACCCCCCACCATATACATGCACCCACCCCTGCTTGCACTGCCACACACACAGACTCCCACACCCACACCCACACCCCCTGCCACATTTCTGCCACCCTCTTCCCCACACAAAACCTCTCACAAACCCCATACCCACCCACACCCCACATATCCACACACACCCACATGCTCCCTCACCCCACACCTATCCATCGCCCACAGAACGACCCCACCCCCACCCACCCCCACACCCCACAGTCCCCCACAAACCTATCCTCACCCCCACGCCCCACCCAAAAGACAAGTTCATTTTAAGCTATCCTACAATCACCTCTGTGCAGACTCCGCAAGCGCATGTAAATGAGGACAAAAATATTTTTGAAACCAAATTAATGAATGTAAATGCCTGTG
Source organism: Caiman crocodilus (assembly GCA_030014935.1). Taxonomy (NCBI): domain Eukaryota; kingdom Metazoa; phylum Chordata; order Crocodylia; family Alligatoridae; genus Caiman; species Caiman crocodilus. The sequence continues at coordinate 24,371 of JAGPOW010000047.1, forward strand.
ACCAGGGAGCCAGCAAACAGGGACTGCCAACAGGAGCAGTTTCCAGGCAGTTGCTAGAGGCAAGAGGAGGAAGGAGAAGAGAAGCCAGGCTAGGCACTAGATCCTGCCCAGGAAAGAAGGTAAGGGATCCAGCTGCCAGCAGCTCAGGCTTAGCTGCCTGTCTGTGTGTGTGTGTGGGTGTGCGTGTGCTCTGAGAAGCTGGGAGGGAGTGTTGATTGCGGGTTGTTTGATTGCTGGGGGATAGCTGCCTGGGCCTGAGCCAGCCCAGCCCAGGAGGGTATAAAAGGTGGCCCGGGTGGCCTGAGTGGGGACGGAGCAGCGGAAGTTCCCTCAGCCGTCCCACATGTGCCCACCTTCAGGCCTTGGAGGGGCAGGTGAGGGAGCTCCAGGCTGAGGTCAGCAGGCTGCGGGGGATCAGGGCAGCCGAGGATGAAATTAACAGGTCCTTTCATTCTCTGCAGGGTCAGGAACCTAGAGGCAAAGCCACCCGGGAGGGACCCGCCCCAGAGTTGTGGCATATGGTCACCTCCAGAGCCAGGGCTACTCGTGGTATCTTGGTGTCAGCTCCCCAGGTACAGCTGGGGAACAGGTATGAGGCCCTGGCAGCCATGGAGGAGGAGGTAGGAGAGGATGCCTCCAAGGGAACTGATGCTGCTCCAGGCACGGCACAGGCCAAGAGCTACCAGAGCGTCAAAAGGAAGACTCCCAGTCCTGATCATCCTGAGAGAAACGGAGGGGCCCATCTGTCGCTCTGACGCCATGGATGAGGTTTGTTGCCTGCCTGGTGTTCGGATGCGGGACATCATGAAGGTAATCCCAGACCTCATCTGATCCTCTTGATCATTGCCCCATGGTCCTCATCCACGTGGAAATGAATGGCACGGCCAGGGGGAACCAGGACCACATCATGAGAGACCACAAGGCTTTAGGGGCAAAGCTCAAGGAAACAGGGGCACGGGTGGTTTTTTCTCCTATCCTTTCAGTGAGCAGATGTGGACAGCACCATGAGATGCATTGGTGAGGTCAACCGGTGGCTTTGGAGCTGGTGTTATCAGGCGGGCCTGGGGTTCTTGGACCATGACCCACATTTCCGCACAGGGGACATGATTGGGTGGGACGGACTTCATCTCTCCCCAAAAGGTAAGAGAATTTTTTCTTCCAGGTTAGCTGATCCTCTACGGCGAGCTTTAAACTAGGTTCGCTGGGGGATGGGGACAGAGAGGAGCATGAGGACACATCACCACCAAGCCAGGTGATGTGCACAGGTAATACCCAGGTAAGTGACAGGGGCTAGGGCAGGCTTAGGAACCAGGGGCAGCATGGGCACCTACAGCAGGCCTCAAATGTCTCTACACAAATGCTCAAAGCATGGGGAATAAGCAGAAGGCCCTCGCCCTCCTGCTAGCTAGCAACAACCCAGACCTAGCGGGGCTCACAGAAACCTGGTGGGATTCTGCCCAAGACTGGGCAGTGGATATCAAGGGATACAGGCTGTACAAGTCAGCAGAGCAGGGAAAAGAGGTTGGGGGTGTAGCACTACACATCAAAGAGCAATACATGTCTTCAATGATCAGGATGGGGTTGGAGGGGCAAAATGAGGCTCTCTGGGTTCAAATGCAAGGGGGTCGTGGGGAAAGGGACTTGATAGTGGGCATCTGCTACAGACCGCCTCACCAGGGGGACGAGTTGGACCGGGAATTCTCAGGTCAGCTCATGGAGGCTGTAAGGACAAGGGATGTGGTTGTCAGGGGCGACCTAAACTACCCAGATATCTGCTGGGAGGAGCAGTCAGCCTGGTCCAGCTGCTCATGGAGGTTTCTAGCCGGTATGCAGGAACTCCAGCTAACCCAGGAGGTCCACAGGCCCAGCAGGGGAAATGCCTTGCTGAACCTGGTCCTGGCCACGGGCGATGACCTGGTGAGGGGTCTGCGGGTACTCGACCACCTGGGCGATAGCGATCATCACCTGCTGGAATTCACCATCCCAAGCAGGGTGGTGAATGCAAGCAGCAAGGCAGAGGTCCTTGACTTCAGGAGGGGCAAGTTCTGTAAGCTAAGAAGGTTAGTAGGAGAGGCAATCTTGGAGCTTCAGTCAGATGGGAGTCCAGGATGGGTGGTTGTTCCTCAAGGAGACAATCCTCTGAGCTCAAAGGGAGTCAGTCCCAATGCACACCAAGGGGGGCAGGAGTGCTAAGAAGCCCCCATGGCTCGACAAGGGCATCCAGGGATGACTGAGAGCAAAAAAGGAGGCATACAAACAGTGGAAGCAAGGGGCTATCACCCAGGAGGATTGCACCTCCGTTGCTTGGGACTGCAGGGAGGCGGTTAGGGAGGCCAAGGCACAGATGGAGCTAGCAACCACAATTAAGGGTAATAAAAAGTCCTTTTTCAACTACATAGGGAGTAAGTAGTAGGGGCCCACATGACCTGGTGCCTTCGGGACAGGCTTGGCATCTGGTGAATGTGGCAAACGAAAAAGCTGATCTTTTCAATGAATTCTTCGCCTCCATATTCCTGAGTGGGGACAGGGACATCTCCCCCACTAGGATTGTAGACAGACCCAGAGCAGGCACCACGACAGGGTCAGGGTCAGGGACAATCTAGTTAGGGAACTTGTGGAGGGGCTGGACGTGTTTACATCAGCAGGTCCAGATGCTCTTCACCCGAGGGTGCAAAGGGAAATGGCAGGGGTCACAGCAGGGCACCGGCATGGCTTTACGAGTACTCGTGGGGCACGGGCCAGGTCCCAGAGGACTGGAAAAGGGCCAATGTGGTCTCCATTTACAAGAAGGGAAGAAAGGAGGACCCCGGCAATTATAGGCCAGTCAGTCTTACCTTGGTCCTTGGGAAGACCTTTGAGAAAATTATCAAGGAGCACATGTGCAAGGGCCCAGCAGGGGAGGTAACGCTCAGGGGCAACCAACATGAGTTAACGGAGGGCAGGTCCTGCCTGACTAACCTGGTTTCTTTTTGTAATCAGGTCACAAAGTCCGTGGGTGAGGGCATCGAGATGGATGTCATCTTCCTGGACTTCAAAAAGGCCTTTGACGTGGTCTCCCACCAGATTCTCTCAGAAAAACCTAGGTGACTGCAGCATTAACGCCTACACAGTCAGATGGGTGGCAAACTGGCTACATGGTTGCACCAAGAGAGTAGTGGTGGATGGATAATTTTTGACCTGGAGGGATGTGGGCAGTGGAGTCCCTCCAGGCTTGGCCCTGGGGCCTGCACTGTTTAACATCATTATCAGCAATCTGGATGTGGGTGGGGAAAGCACGCTGTCCAAATTTGCTGATGACACAAAGATGAGGGACAAGATGGACACGCTGGAGGGGAGGGACAGAATCCAGCTAGATCCAGACAGGTTACAGGGGTGTGCGGGTGAGAATGGGATGGAGTTCCCATTCTCACAGACAAGTGCAAGGTGCTGCACCTTGGGAGAAGGAACCAGCAACACACCTATGGGCTGGGGAACGCCTCTCTTGTCAACACGGTGCCGGAGTGGGATCTTGGAGTCATTGTTGACTCCAGGATGAACGTGGGCCACCAACGCGAGGAAGCAGTCAGCAAAGCTAACCACACCTTGTCGTGCATCTACAGGTGCATCACAAGCAGGTCCAGAGAGGTGATCCTCCCCCTCTATGCAGTGCTGGTCAGGCCGTAGCTGGAGCACTGCGTCCAGTTCTGGGTGCCGCACTTCAGGAGGGATGTGGCCAGCATGGAGAGGGGCCAGAGAAGGGCCACCCGCGTAGTCAAGGGGCAGCAGGACAGGCCCTATGAAGACAGGCTGAGGGGCCTGAACCTATTTAGCCTCCACAAGAGAAGACTGAGAGGTGATCTCACCAGGGGGGACCAGCGGGAATTGGGGGAGGCTCTGTTCTCCTGGGCACAGCCTGGGATAGCAAGGAACAAGGGCCACAGATTGATGGAGAGCAGGTTCAGGCTTGATATTAGGAGGCCTTACTTTACAATTACGGCTGCCAAACTCTGGAATGGGCTCCCAACTGAAGCGGTGCTCTCTCCTACCTTGGGGGTCTTCTTAGATTTCGGAGTATTCATAGACATTAGGGTTGGAAGGGACCTCGGAAGATCATCGAGTCCAGCCCTCTGCCCCAGGGGCAGGAAGTCCTCAGGGGTGATAGGATCCTAGCAAGATAAGCATCCAAATTTCTCTTGAAGGTGTTTGAAGTAGGTGCTTGAACCACCTCTGGCAGTAGGCTATTCCTGACCTTGGGGGCTCGGACGAAGAAGAAATTCTTCCTTATGTCCAGATTAAAATGGTCTTGCAGGAGTTTATACCCATCGACCTCGTCATCCCTTGGGGTGCTCTGGAGAACGTTTGTTCCCCCGGATCCTAGTGAGCACCCCTTATAAACTTATAGGTGGCCACCAGATCACCCCTGAGCTTGCGCTTTTCCAGGAAAGAGTCCCATCACTCTCAGCCTCTCATCGTAAGGTCTGTTTTCCTGCCCTCTGATCACATGCATGGCTCTTCTCTGCACTCTCTCAAGCTTCTCCACATCCTTTTTGAATCATGGAGCCCAACACTGGACGCAGTACTCCGGCTGTGACCTCACCAAGGCCGAGTACAACGGGAGAATGACGTCCTGGGATTTACTTGAGAAGCTTCTGTGGATGCAAGCCAGCGTTTTGGTCGCTTTACTAGCCGCAGCATTGCACTGCAGGCTCATGTTCATCTTATGGTCAATCATGACCCCTAAGTCCTTTTGGCCTGTAGTGCTAGCTAGCATAGCACTGCCGAGCCTATAAGGATGCTGCAGGTTTTTCCTCCCAAGGTGGAGAACCTCGCATTTTTCAGTGTTGAATACCATCAGGTTCTCGTCCGCCCATTTGCTGAGCATGTCATGGTCAGCCTGTATTGCCCTCCTGTCTTCAATTTCATAGTTTCATAGTAGCTAGGTCAGGAGGAACCTGAACAGATCATCTAGCCTGACCCCCTGCCACAGGCAGGAATGGATGCTGGGTTCACAAGACCCCAGACAGGTGATCGTCCAACCTCCTCTTCAATTTGCTCAAGGTAGGGGCGAGGACCACTTCCCTGGGAAGCTGGTTCCAGATTTTGGCCACCCTGACTGTAACATATTGCCTTCTGATCTCTAGCCTAAACCATCAGCTTGTTCCTTGTCACCCCAGGTGATGCTGGGGAGAAAAGAGCTTTGCCTATTTGCTGTTGATCCCCCCCAATGAGATTGTAGGCAGCCACCAGGTCCCCCCTCAGCTTCCTCTTGCTGAGGCTGAACAGGTTCAGGTCCCTCAGTCTCTCCTCGTAGGGCCTGTCCTGCTGCCCTCTCCCCAAGCGGGTGGCTTCCTCTGAGCCCTCTCCAGCCTGGCCACGTCCCTTTTGAAGTGCATTGCCCAGTACTGGACACAGTGCTCCAACTGCGACCTGACCAAAGTCGCATAGAGGGGGAGGATCACCTCTCTGGACCGGCTTGAGATGCACCTTTGGATGCACGACAAGGTCTGGCTGGCCTTGCTGGCTGCGGTCTGGCATTGGCGGCTCGTGTTCATCTTGGAGTCAATAATGGCTCCAAGATCCCTTTCTGCTTCTGTGCTCAGGTGTGTATGCTTTACCCCAGAGTTTGGTGTCATCAACAAACTTGACCAGTCCACTTCTGATACCAATGTCTACAGTGTTAATGAAGATGTTGAACAAAATATGTCCAAGGACAGAGCCTTGGGGGACCCCACTGGTCACAGGGCACACGATGATTGACTTCTGTCAACCACCACCCTCTGGGTCCAACCACAGAGCCAGTTCCCCAGCCAGTGGATCGTGGTTGACCCAAGGCTGCAGTTGGCCAGTTTTGCCAAGAGGTGATCATGGGATACCAGATTGAAGGCTTTTTTGCAGTCAAGATATATGACATGAATCTTTTCTCCCTTGTCCAGGTGATAGGTCACCTGGTCATAGAAGGAAATAAGGTTGGTCAAGCAAGACTTACCCACAACAAACCCATGCTGGCTGTCCCTCAGGATGTTGCTGTCGGCTGGTCTGTTATGAATGGTCTCTCTAATTATCTTTTCTAAGACCTTCCCCAGGATAGCGGTCAGGCTGATGGGCCTGTAGTTTGCCAGATCCACTTTCCTCCCTTTCTTAAAGACAGGCACCACATTGGCCTTCCTCCAGTCTTCGGGCACTTCACCAGAGCGCCAGGAGCTCTCGAAGATCCGTGCCAGGGGCTGGGCTATGATGCTCGCCAGCTCCTTGTGTACCCTGGGGTGAAGACTGTCAGGGCCGGCTGACTTGAAGGTGTCCAGCCTCTCGAGGTGATCCTTCACGAGGTCAGCATTGATGGAGGGCAGGGGATCTCCCTCACCCAGGCCACCCTGTCCCGTAATGGGCAGGGGCCTCCCATGGGACTGATGAAAGACCGATGCAAAGTACCCATTTAATAGGTTGGCTTTTTCCTGGGTGTTGGTCATCAGTTGTCCCATCTGGTTTAGCAGGGGTCCAACGTTGCTCTTGCTTTTCCTCCAGCTCCCCACATGTCTAAAAAAGGACTTTTTATGGCAATAAAAAGCTACTTGGAAGCTACTCGAAGCTACCTGGAGTTCAGTTGCAGCCTTCGCTTTCCTGGTTTCCTCCCTGCAGGTCCAGACAAGTGCAGAATATTCCTCCTTGGAGGTAGATCCCGTCCTCCATCATTTGTAGGCCTATCTTTTAAGCCGCAGGAGGTCTGCCAGTTTCCTGCAGAGAAAAGGGGGCTGCTGTGCCTTTTGCTGCCTTTCCTCCGAGACAGAATCGTATTGGCTTGTGCATTGAGGAGCGCTCTCTTGAGGAGCAATGACTTGTCCTGAACTCCCCTCCCCCTGGGGTCGTGGTCTCTTAGGGCCTGACCAACAAGTCTCTTGAGCTTGTCAAAGTCAGCTTTCCTCCTTCAAGAGGAGACTGGACAGGTATTTGGCTGAAGGGATATAATCCCAGTACCCATTCCTGCCTGGGGCAGGGGGTCAGATCTGATGATGATCTATTGAGGTCCCTTCTGACACTAATGACTACGTTACTATGAAGAGATTTCCTGCCACAGTCCCGGAGCCATGTACACATTTAACAGGTCTGGTGATTAATGCTTTTGGATACATTCATGTTTATAATGGGGTGCAGGAAGCCTCCAATTTTATGTCTGCTCAGGCCCCAGTATATCTTAATCCAGTACTGGTGCCAGGTCTGCCCCACAGAGGATGGTGCTCAGGCACCCAGCCCGTGGCTTGGCCCTGCCCAGCAGGATGAGCCCCAGGACCCAAGTGGGGCAGGAGGGACTGGCTGGGGACGCCATGGGTGCAGTGGAGTCCCAGCCCCCACTGAAAAATGGGCCCAGGGTGGGCACAGGACAGTGAGGAGTGGTGGGGCTTGGGGGGAATCAGGACTAGAAGAAGGGATGGATGCATAAAAAAATGCATGGATGAATGGATGGATGGATAAATGCATAGATGGATGGATGGTGGGAATCTCCCTGGGCAGGTGTGGACAACAAGAGCAGCAGGTGGAGTGTGACGGAGGGCTGGGTGGACAGAGCACAGGGGGTCTGTGGTGCCCAGGGCTCTTCTCCCTTCAGGCAGGTTTCTGGTGGCCTTGGGCTCCTGTCTACATGCTGGCCCTGACCCCTTCAGTGCCAGCTCCCACCCTGAGGCTCCTGTGGAGGGAGTCGACAGCAGAGCCCAGTGAGCCGGTCCGGGGGTCCTGGCCGCAGGTGGAGTGGGGAGGGAGATGGGGAGACACGTGGGCAGTGACTCACCTGCTGTAGCAGCACCGTGTTAGGGCATGGGCCAGCACCA
>JAGPOW010000058.1:33118-45890 GCA_030014935.1 Caiman crocodilus
GGGGGGGGTTGGTCTGGCCGCTCTATTGGCGCTGCAGCCTCTTACACCTCCTATAATGGTACAGCCCAGGTTCCCCTTTATGACTTGCAGTAATACAATGCAGTCGGCCCTTTTGCAAGTCATAATGACATAGTCCACTCCCCATTTCTCCCTCCACCCTCCCCATTTGCAGTGGTTACGATAGTATAATCCACACCGTATTTCTCCCCGCCCTTTTATAGGGCCGCAGTGGTATAATGCACGCCCTCGTTCCTCCCCCTTTGGCAAGTCACAATGGTATAAACCACATCCTATTCTCTCTTCTGTCCGCCCTTTTGCCATCACCACAATGGTACAATACGCGTCCAACTGCGTCACCCTTGCTGTGGGCGCAGTGGTACATCTCACAACCCCTCTTACACTTGCTTTGTCCGCAGTGGTACAGTCCACAACCTGCTCCCACTCATCATATAGTGGTACATCTCGCCCCCTTTTGCCGTGGCCATGATGGCACAACTCAGCCCTCTTTGTCGTGTCCCTAATGGTACAATCCATAACCTCCCACCTACCCATGGCCCGAAGTGATACACCCACAAGGTAAAATGATTGCTCCCCCCCAGCCCGCAGCAGTGGTTTACTCCAGGTTCGCCGCCTGTAGTCCACGGAACCCAGCTGCATAAGCTCCTTCCGGCCTCCGGCTTCACCCTCTTCACAGCTCATGCGTGCAGGCCGCGAGCCAATCCCCGTGTGGCGCGCTCTAACCCCGCCCTCTCCGCCAACGGCTTTCGGCAGCGTTAAGGGTACGCGAGTTGCCCCCCAGCCATGACGCGAGCTCCCGCCGATGACGATAGCGTCCCCGCGCCCCGCCCCCCCGCGCCCGCCCGCCCCGGGCCCCGCGCCCTCCCGGGCAGCCTCGCGGCGCTCGATATCTCCCCCGCTTCCCTGCCGTTCCCCGGCGGGATCCTGCGCGCGCACCCAGGGGGGGCGGGGCCGCGCGCCCCTCGCAGGCAGGTACGGGCTCTGGGCTGGCTGCCCCGATGGATTCTGGGATGGGGGAGTTGGCAGAGACTTTTGGGATTCAGTAAAACGTGGTTGCCCAGAGGATTCTGGGAGTGGGGACATGGCTGCCCCAGGGGACTCTGGGATTGAGGAGCCTTGTTTGTCGCAGAGAATTTGGGATGGGGGGGGTCCACAGGAGACTCCGGGAGAGAGGAGCGGGCTACTGCAGGGGATTCTGGGATGGGGGGTGGGTCTTGCTACAGGATCCTAGGCTTGGGAGCCCGTTGCGATCCCAGGGGATTCTGGGATGGGGGGAAGGAGGGCCTTGCTGCCACAGGGAATTCTGGGTAGCAGGGGACACCTACCCAAGGACCTGAAGCAGAATGTACAACACTGCCTGGTCTCCTGCTGCCCCTGAGCATGCTGGGAGCAAAGGGGTCTGGCTAGGGCAGGGGCTTTCCCTGCCTGCCCCAGAGCACTGTGGGATAGCAGGGGACCCCAAGCTCACCCCTCGCTGCCTCCTAGGTGCGATTCCAGCTGGGCTCTGAGCCGAGCCTGGGGTCCAGCCGGGCAGGGGAGTCGCAGCCCGAGCCCCTTGGATCTCCTCCTGTACTGCCACTGTCCCAGAGCAGCATGGGAATGTGCACCGCGCCTGGCACGCTGGCAGCCCCAGAGCTCAACACCAGCCTGGCTCTGGCCCAGGAGGTGCGAGCAGCCAAACAGCAGCCATTCAACTCCCAGCATGCAGCACATGAACTGCTAGCTCAGTCCTTCTCCACCCGCTGTGCCCTGGAGGGGTGGGCAGGTGCAGGTGAGGCTGCCGGCTCCCCCGGTGCCCTTCAGTCCCGATCCACAGCCTCTCACCACTACCCCCAGCTCTAGCCCATTGAGTCAGACCAGTGGTCCTGACTCCTGCCCCACAGCTCCCTGCCCTCTCCAGTGCCCTTCACTCCTGACCCATATCACCCCAGTGCCCCTCATTCTCAACCCAAAACCCCCTGTACCCTCTAGCCCTGCTGGTACCCCTCAGAACCCACAGACTCCTGCCCCCCCAGTGCCCCTTCTGAGCCACAGCCCCTATCCCCCCAGCCTTGTCCATGTCCCTTACTCCTAAACCCACAGCCTCCCGCCAGTGTACCTCACTCCCCTCCCCTTCCCTTTCCTTCCCCCCCAGCCATGAACATCCCACGGAATCAGCAGCTCTACCAGGGTCTGGTGAGCCTGGAGGTGCCAGCAGGCGAGGTGCTAAACTGGGCCCTGCAGGAGAAGCTGTCACTTGTGCGCCCCCGCCCTGAGCTATCCAGGGTGAGTGACCCCTAGTTGGGGTGGGGGGCAGGGTTGACACCCTCTGGGGAACACCAGGCCACCTAAGGATGCCAGCTCAGGTGTCGTGTGTCTGTCTCCTGCCCCCTTCTCCTCCCAGCAGGACCTAGCCCCTGATGGCCCTGACCCATGGATGTTCTTCGAGCCCCAGCAGCTGCTCACTGAGACCCCTCACCTGGGCCCTGAGGGGCTGGGGCCTCTCCCACGGCCCCAGCCCCACATCCGGCCCCTCAGCGCTGTCTTTCTCATGTACCGCAAGTTCCAGCAGTGGGAGCTCTAGGTGTGGGGCAGAGCCAGGGACTCGAGCTCTGCCTCCTTCCCCAGACGGGCTGGATTGTGTGTATACAGGGGATCTCCTGTCATCACTGCAGTCCCCACCTCAATAAATTGCTGTCTCCTATTGGCTATCCTAGCTGGTGGAGATGGGGTATGGGAGAGGTAAATACTGGGAGTGAAGCTTTGCTATAGGGTATAGCTCTAATGATCCTGTGCAGCTGCAGGGGGGAGGGGCTCAATGGCATGTCCCTGCAAGGCATACTGGGATAGTTATCCTTTTCCTAGCATGCACTGCTCTCTCAGCCCTACCACCCCCTTTCCTGTTGGGTTGAGCAGCCCAGCCTCCATGTCCCAGGGTGCATTGCTTAGGTAATAGCCATTGTCCCCACAGACTACATTTCCCAATGTGTCCCACAGCTGCAAGGAGTCTAAACTGGACCAGGCCACCTGAGGGGGACAGGGCATCTCCCAGGTAATAGGCCCAGTACTGCAGAGGAGTGTGAGACCAGAGCACAGAAGGCAAGGGAGGAGAGTTGGGCTGTACTCCTGCATGGCAGGGTGGGGTTGTAGTGGTTAAGGCAAAGGGAGGGGTAAAATAGGCTGTAGCATAGAGCAGGGGGGGAAGCTAGGATGCACCATTATCCCTCCCTTTTACCCAAGGTGCTAAGTGGGCTGTACCATAGGTACAGGGCAGGGGAGAGGGAAGTTGAACTATACCATAGAACCCAGTCAAAAGGAGACTGGATTGTACTATAGCACCGATAGGGAGAGAAAAGCTGAGCTCTACCATATCACAAGAGGCAAGGGAGTGGGCATTGAACTGTACTGTGCCCTAAAACATCACCTAGGGAAAACTACAACACTTAAGGGATAGGGAGTCTATACCCAGATGGGCTGGGTTGTATCATGGTGTTCAGGGCAAGGGCGAGTGCTAACAACAGGACAGCACAAGCCTCCCTCCACCCTACTGCACACATGCCCTCATGCTCCCAATGCAGGGGATGAGGCCCATCCCCAACACCCCCTCACCACCAGGCCTGGTAGTAGCCTCACCAGCACCACCTCCCCTCTCTCCCCAGCCTTGTTTCCTCCCAGCAGTGGGTACAGCCAGGGTTGTTCATATAGAGCTTTATATAGAAGAATCGGCAGTTCTCAAGGTCATTCACATCCCGCCAGTCTCTGAGTGTGGGAGTACAGATCCCCCTCCCCGCACAATCCCAGCCTGCCCTGCATGGGGCAGGAGCATCTATTTGTCCCAGCTGAGTCCAAGTCCAGCAAGGGGGCAGACCCCGGTGGGGGAGATGGGGAGGGGGGGAACAAAAAAATAAAACAAACAAAAAAAAATGGGTAGGCTCCCTCCTGGCAGCTGCCCAAAACTGAGGAGCTTTATGGGTTAAAAATGGGGGGCACAAACTCCTCCCACTGAGCACAAGCCCCCACTCCCCCAGGCTAGGGGGGTGGGAGGAGTAGTATGAGTCACTGAGGCCTTGGCACCAGGTGGATCCCTCCTCTTCAGCAGTGGGGGGCCAGGGCAGCCAGACCCCCAGCCACAACCCAGTAAGGTCTGTTCCAGGGGGGTGGAGACACACAGGCACGCTCAAAGCCCCTCTGGTGCCATGGTTCACTGGGCAGCTGCTTTGTGGAAGAGATAAACAGGCCGCTGAAACCCTGTGGGGAGGGGAAAAGACTGGGTCAGGAGGGCAGGGCAAAGCCAGGTGTCCAGGCTGTCAAACATCCCCTCACCAAAACCAGCAGCTGTAACCCCCATTCTCCACCCAGAGCTGGAAAGAACCCAGATGTTCAGGCCCCAGCCCTGTGCCCTGCTCCAAGCCCCCCAGGGCTATGAAGGAGCTCAGGCAGCCAGGCTCACCCTTGGAGGTGTTGTGGGGTGTGGCCACGAGCTCGTAGCTGGTGAAGCCAACCTCAGGCGAGGTGAGGTAGGCCGGGAACTGCTCCGGCTTCAGCCGGATCCGGTAGTAGTTTCTGTACGTTGTCTCCTGGGTGGGGTGGCAAAAGGGGGCAGAATCAAAGACTGAATTTGAACCCTGCCCCTCCTAGGCCCCACCCCTATCCCAGCATGCCCCTCCTCCATACCGTGAGGCCCTTGCGCTTGCCATATGAGGACCAAGGCTGGGGCTCGAGGACCAGGACGCCACCAGGCCGCAAGTGGCGGAAGGTGCGCTTGAAGAGGCGCTTGAGGCCTTCATCACCCCAGTTGAGGTGCACCCACTTGGTGAGGCTGAGGCACAGCACCACATCGTACTCAGGGCGCTGCGCTGCCACCAGCTCATCACGGCCCAGAACATAGTTGCCCTGCGGGGAATGAGTGCTGTCAGGGGGACCCAGGTATCTGGGCTCCCCACACCCCTGTTCCCAAGCAATACCCCATCTCAGCATGTGCTTCCCTACCAGAGAACCCAGGTATCTAAGCTTCCCCCCTCCCACCACCCAGGAGAACAAGGTTCTCCCCTCCTCACCCAAGAGAAACCAGGTGCCTGGGTCCCCGCCTCACATTTGCCACCTAGAGAACCCAGGAGTCCCAGCTTCAACCCCCACCATTTTGGCTCACATTTCCCTCCCAGAAAAGCCAGGCCCCTAGAGCCCAATCCCCTCCCACACAGACAGGGATCCACCTCCCTGTTGGGGGACCCAGGCATCCGGGTTTCCTGCATCCCTTTCCACTGTCATTGCCTTGGTGAGGAGAGCAAGGGCTTCCCGGCCTCCTCGGGGCCCAGACACCTGGGTTCTGGCCTCAGCTTGGGGGGGGGGGCAGAAATTGCTGAGGCCAGCTCCTAACAGCCCCAACCCAAATCTCTTCTCCCCAAAGACCCATCCCAAGTCCCCCGCAGAGTGGTCCTGATCTGAGATTCCCGGGAGGGGGGGGGGTGTCCTGTGAAAGAGGTGCTTAAGTCTCACTCATAGGAGGGGTGTTCCCAGCCTCCTGCCATAGCCCTGCCCTGCTCACCGCCCCCTCCAGGGCACAGACAAGCTCCTTTCAGCCAATACAATCCATGCCCCACCCCCCCCACTAGCCCCACCCCTCACACCCATCTCTTCCTCATGCCCAAACCCTTAGATCCCTTATTTCCTTATCCCCCACCCCTTAGCCGTACATCTGCCTTATTCCCTACCCCCTAGCCTGACCCCCCCACCAGCTCCACCCCTTTCCTGAGGCCCCACCCCCTTACCCGCACAAAGATGACGTTGTTGGGGAAGGCAGTGGCGTCAGCACCAGCCTCAGGCACGCGGGGGGCAGCGATAGGCCCACGGCTGGCCACAAGTGACAGGGGGAAGCCGGGGGGCTTAGCCAGAGAGCCGCTCGCCCCAGCCTCAGCCCCCCGACCCGGCCGCTCCATCTCCTCCGACAAGTAGTGGCGGATGTTCTGGCGGGCCGAGTGTACCAGCGCACCGTCGATATCCAAGCCCACGATCCGGGCTGGGCCCAGGTGTCGGGCAATGCTGAGGGTCAGGTGGCCCACGTTGCAGCCCACGTCCAGCACCTCCTTGCCCCGGAACCATTCCTCCTTGAGCACCCGCAGACGCGTGTCCTCGCAGCCTGGGTTGCGGTAGCCGTAGTACTTGCAGTAGTTGCCATACTGGAACCGCCGCTGCTGCTGGCGCCGCCCCTTGCCAGCCCCGCGGCCTCGCTCAGGGCTGCCTTTGCTCCCCGCTTTGGCCCCCTCTGACTTGCTGCAAGTCCGGCGGCGCTTGCGGTGGTGGCGGGAAGAGGAGGAGGAAGCAGCAACTGAGGGTGGTGCAGGGCACAGGATCACCTCCCCAGTGCCAGCAGATGGGAGCTGGGGCACGTCATCCCGTGAATTGATCGCTGTGTTGAGTTCGTAGGGCTGGGGCGTGGCCCCTTTTGCCTCGTGGCCAGCCCGCTGCGCTGCCCTGTGCCGGTGCCGCCGGCGCCCTGCCTTGGCAGGCGAGGCCAGGAGTGGCCCAGCATCGCCATCAGCATTGAGGCTTAGGGGGTCTGTGATGTCACGGGGGATGAGGATCTCCACAGGGTCACGGCCCCGGGCTGGCAGCGGCGACGATTTGGGGGTCTCAGCATTGAGGGCCCGGTTGACCTCCTCATCCAGGAGGCTGTTGAGGTTGAGGGGGTCAAATATGTTGCCCCCCAAGAGGAACTCAGAGGGCAGCACCGGGTCACACTCTGAGGTCATGCGCCGGCGCCGCTTAGAGGCTGGGTGCTTGAAGCCGGCATTGCAGCTGTTGCGCCGCTTGCCACCCCCACCTCCTCCCCGTGGCGGCAGCTGCAGGCCATTGCGGGGTCGCTGGAGCTCCTCCTCTGAAGTGGCCCCTGGCTGCAGCCGGGTGACAGGGCCACTCCCAGCTCGCCTCGGCCCTGGGGGGGCAGCCCCTGGGCGCCGTGGTCGGCACAGGGTTGCCTCTGGCCGCACACATCCCCCTACCCCCTGGGCCTCCTGGGGCAGCTGCACTTCTCCACTCCCACCCCCGGCTGCCTCCTGGGGCAGCTGCAAGACATGGCCACCCGCTTCTTTACCCCCAATTCTTGTGGCCTCCTCGTGCAGCTCCGCGGAGCAGGCCTCCGGGTGCAGCTGCACGAGGGGGCCGTCCCCTCCCCCTAAGGCCTCCTGGTGCAGCCGCTCTGCGGCCCCCTGGCGGAGCTCCTCCGAGGCGGGCTCCTGGTGCAACTGCACAAGGGGACCGCCCCCGCCCCGCGCGGCCTCCTCGTGCTTCTGGCCCCGAGGGCCGCCCCCCCCATCCGCCGCCGCGGCGCTGCCCTCGAGAGGCGGTGGCGGGGCCGGGACCAGGAAGGTCTGCTGCTCCGCCGCCATGTCGAGCACCTCCTGCATCGCGGCTGCCCGCGAACCCGGCGGGGCCCTTAGTGCCCCCTACAGCCCCCTTCACGGACTGCGCATGCGCGCCCAGCCTCGGCCGCTCCCCCCACACCCCTGCCCTGCGTCCCAACTGCGCATGCGCAGCAGCCAGCCCCGGTCCTCAGAACCCTACGAAGCACGTCCCGCGCCTCCCTCCGCCGCGAGATGGAAGCCTCCCCTGCGGCCGCGGCTTATATAGGCAAGGGGCGGGGCCCGCGAGCACCCCACCCCCCAGGCTCAGGAGTGACCAATGCCAGCGCCCGGCAGCGTACTCCCTCACATGGCAGCGCACCCAATGAGCAAGGCGGACGCCGCCGCTCCCGCCCTCCCCGCGGGGCAGACCAATGAGCGCGCGGGGGGAGGGTCTCGTCAGCCAATGGAAACCTGCGCTTCTCTGAGGGGAGCGGGGGCCTTTTTTGGGGGGTGACTTTTTCGAATGCCTGTTTGGAGGAACTGGGAGGAAAGGGCCTTAGAAATTAAGACTCTTAGGCGCGGGGCTGGTGTCAAGCGTGCTTGCTCGGGGGCTTCTCAAGGAGGGTCAGGCACTGAGATGGACACCTCACGGGCGCCGCGTTGAGGGCCGCGCCTCAGACCCCGTGGGCTTCAATGGCTTGGGTGAGGTACCCTCGCTTCCCTAAGAAACTAGTAGGCGGTTACGTGTAAGTGCCGCAAAGCACGCCGGGCGTTGTAGTTTTCCGGGTCATGGAAACTGTGCATGCGCAGGAGGGGGACTTGTGCCATATTTTAGTGAGCATACGCAGAGGGAAAACAGCCCGAATAACATCGCGTGTGGGCAGAGAAAACAGCGGCCGGGGCCTCAACGCGCAGGCCCACACGAAAACAGCGCCCGGGCATGCGCAGAAGGCCCAAAGAGGCCTGTAAATAGGTTTATTTCGCGGTGCCCTAGTCCCATTCGCCCCTCACCTCGTTCCCCATGTTCCCTCCTCTTTCACCCCAGGGACACATCCTTGACTTCTGACCCTTCTGCCCGTAAGGACGGCAGAGGGATCACTAGCCCCTTAAGTGTGGAAAGGTGACCTTTTGACCCAAGCCCGCAAAAGAGGAGGCACGTAACCATGTCTCAGCCCTGACCCCGGGTTCTTCAGGGGTCAAGGTCACTCTATGCCCCGCCTCTTAGGGGTCAGGGTCACATTATGCACTCTCTTCAGTGCTCAAGGTTTTTTTATGCACCCCTTCTGAGGGCTAGGCCCACCTATACCCTGCCAGGAAGTGACACCACTCTTGAACTTCCTCTTGGGATCCCAGGATCCCTTTTGCCCTCTGGTGCATTGAGCCAATTATCAGGTGAAGCTGCCCTGCCCCACCCCAAAATAGCAGTCCCTGATTCCCAGCTGCCTTGCAGGATTACTGTGGCACCCTTGGGCAGCAGTGAGGCCCCTCTCCATGTGGATCTGACAAGGATCAATGGAGAGTCCCCTGCTACATAGCCAGGACAGGCCCAAAATGGCAGAAGAACCACGGGGTGAGGGGAATGCGTGGAAAGATCTTGCCTTATTCCCTCGTTATTTTTAATTTTTCCCTTATGTGGTTAAATGAGTCTGGATATGACTGAATAGAGTTACTTTTGACACAAGTGCTGTAAAAGCCCATGCAGTCTGTACGGTCAGCCCACATAGGCTCCCTAATCTACACGGACACTCCCACAGGGCCCGAAAACACGTGGGGCAACAGCCAACACACATACGCCTCAGCAGCGCCTGCGCAATGAGTCCTTCGCTTTCCGCGCCGCTTCTTGGCCGGAGCATGCGCAGTAACTCCTCGGAACTATCGCTCCACCTGTGCCCCGTGACGCCTGCGCAGTGGCTCCTCTGCAGCGATGGCCGCTCCTACCGTTTGGGTATGCGTAATGAGTCCTTCCCCTGAGGCACGCCGCCTCCCCGCTACTGACGCATGCGCAGTGAGTTATCTCGCTGAGGCGTGGCCCTTCCTCTCTGCTAATGACGCGACCCAGCAAGGGGCTGTACATGCGTCCTAGAGGCGGTGGGAACGCTGGATGCGCACGCAGCGAGGGTGGGGCGGGAGCTAGGCGCCAAAGGTGCAGCTGAAGTCTGCGCTTTCTTGGAGCAGCTGGGGCTGTTCGCAGTCACTGCTGGGTCCACACAGCCCGGCCCAAGGAGTAAATCCACTTTCCCTCAGGTGGAATAGGGCAGCAGCGCCTTAGGTGCCTGCCCCCACTGCAAAACGTTTTGGACCCACGCACAGCCCTGCTCTCAGGCATCCGAACCGGGGCCTCCTACTGCAGATCTTTGCACAACCGGGGTTACTGGCTAGAGGGCCTTGCTCTTCCTGTCAGGCCCATGCTGGTCTGACCGCAGTGGAGGGGCCATCGTGCCAGCAGTGTCCTTAACCTGGAACAGCTGGCTGGGGGAGGGGGGGTTGTTGAACTTTCTCACTCCGCTCAGAGTCAGACCCCTGCCTGATTTGGGATCAGGAAGGAGTTGCACTCCGTGGTCAAACTGGTCTGGACTTGGGGGGATTGCCTTCCTCTGTTGCAGGAGCACAACCTCTAGCTGGGATCTCTTTGTCTTTTCACAGCTGTCTCCTCGGAGACAACAGCCATTTTACTGAAAGGTTTGATGACAGCTGTGTAGAAGATGGTTTGGAGAGGGGCTGATCCTGCCTCAGGCCAGGCTTGGACTAGACAGGACCACTGGAGATCCCATCCACCCCCACTTCTCTAGGGTTTCTGTGTAGCACTCCAGGGCGAATTATATGTGAAAACATACAGGAGCTGAATCTGGGAGCTCGTGGCCGGATGCAAAGCAGAGCTGTGTGATAGGCAGAGCCCACAGCTCCCTGAGCATGGACTACCTCTGAACTTGGTGATTGCTGGGGGCCCTCGCCTTCCATCCCTGTGTTTTCTTCCTGAAGCCAGCAAGAAGGTGTTTGCCCCCTCCCCAGCCAAAGCCCTTGTGCCACCTTTGACAAAAAGGCCTGAGCATCTGTGTGAGAGAGACCTCAAGGAACTGGCAAGTCCCCCACAGAGCTGAGCAGCAAAAAGCTCAACCCCCGCAAAGCCAATGACAGGGTTTCTAACCCGCAATGGAGTGCCATCTAGGGCACAACTCCAGTGAGGTTGGAAAGGAGGCCACCGGACCCCCAGCTGAGCATTCACCCAGTGATTCAATGCACATGCTGTGAACCCCTGCTCCATTCCTTTCATCCCACAGCTGGGTTCTACCAGCCCCTGGGGATCATACAGGCTGCCCCCACGGGGCAGGCCCAGCCTAGCAGCCTGTCTGACAGCAGCAAACAGCAAGGGCTCAGGGAAGGACAAGCTGTTGGCTGCAGCCAGGGCTGGAGGGTTCTGGCTAAAGGGTCTTGCCCTTCTGCTCAGGTTCCAAGCAATGCCAAATGTGGGGTCAAGAAGGAATTTCAGTTCCACACAATAGCCCTGTCTAATAACACGGTGGGGAGGGAGCAGTTTCCTCATGGCCTCACAATGTGTAGCAAGTTGGCCTTTATTTCTTTTGTTCCTTGCATCATCACTATTTTTATCATGACTATTGCTAATGCCACCGGTCATTTCTAGGCTATTTGCATAACTATGCTTTCACGATTGGGTATCTTTTGAAAACCCTGCTTGCATACACACCCCCCAGGCTGACGTTTTCTCCTCATGCTTTTTCTGGACATCTTCTCCCCACTGTCCTCTGTGCAGTTTCTACTTGGACAAATCTTGTAGTTGCTTTTGTACTCATGGCTTTTGCTATGCAGCATGTCCTGGGAGTGGGCATTGGCAGTTTTTAAGGATACATGCAGGGGGGACCTAACTTTCACTTGTTGCTTTGCGGCTTCTTTCCATGATACATCAAGGAACTGGTTCTTTCCCTCCTGCCTTAATGTTTGCGACCATGTAGCTCTCTCCTGCCTCTCAAAGCTGCCCCTGCCATTAGATTGGGCTTCCTGCCTTCTGTATCCTCTCTCTCCTTTGTAGCTACGGATCCTTTTTGGGGAATTGAACTGTGCCAGCTCTGAGCACCAGCCACTGGTGTTTATTTCAGTGGCCCCATGTTGTCATTACGCATCTGTTGTGACATTGGGCTGTTTGTTGACAGGCCCTGGGTCAGGCAGTTACAGGAGAGTATCAGCTTTCATCTAAAATGGAAAAAAAAAAGAATATGGTGTCAACCCTTTTCACTGCATAAAAAGAGTGCCTAAATGCATCCTCCACACTAAAGGCACTTGGACACCCCCCCAGTTGCTGCTGTTAATCTCAGGGGGTTTAAACTGCTTTTTCATGCCTGACTTATTTCTGACTGCTCAGCATCTCTGGGGTTTTACTCTAATGTCTTGGCTTGCACTGCTGGTGAGAGAACTGAAGTGACAGGCTTTGGGCTGAGTGTGAGGCAGGGATTTTCGGGGGGAGGTCCCAGCTTAGTTGGGTCTGTGCAGTCCACTCAGCACCTTCCTACACCTGTGAGTGGGTGACTTCAGTGCATAGTATCTCAGCCCCACTGGCTTTGTGATGTAGCTGTACTTTAGTGAACTGCCTGCTGACCAGGACCTGAAATGGTGATGCCAGGGTCAAAAAGAGTTCCTATTAGAGGCCTTGAAAAGGAGGAGAACTAGTTGGGCATAGAAAATCATCTAAATGTTAGGCCAGATTCCTGCTAAACTCTTAATTCCACAGGTGTTATCATAGAAATCCTAGAGAAGTAGGGCTGGGAGGAACCCTTAGAAGTGAAGTGGGGCTGGGAGGAACCTTCCTGGGCCTTCCATGCTAGAGGCTACAAGGGAGAGGAACAGGGAAAAATCCTGCTCAGATCCAGGCCACTCTCCCTTTTGGCATCTGCTCTCTGCTACTGTGGGACATGGGAGACCGGGCAAGATGGACCTAGGAAATGACCCCAGTCCCTGGCAGTTCTTAGGTACAGGAACTGATACAACCATAGAAAAGTAGGGTTGACAGCAACCTCAGGAGGTCATCTAGTCCCACCCCCTCCTCAAAGCAGGACCACCCCAACTACATCATCCCAGCCAAGACTGGGTCTTAAAAACTTCCATGGATGGAGGTTCTAGCACCTCTTGGGGTAATCTGAGTGCTTTACAACCTTCCAAGTGAGAAGGTTCTTCTAAGTATCAAACCTAAACTTCCCTTGCTCCAATTTGAGCCCATTGCTCCTTATTCTGTCATCTGCCCCCACTAAGAACAGATGAGCTCCATCCTCTTTTGACCCCCCTCCCCCCACCCCCTTCTCTTCTTCAGACTCAACAAGTCCAGGTCCTTCAGCCTCTCCTAAGAAGTCATGTGTCCCAGGCCCCAAACCATTTCTGGTGCTCTCCACTGGACTCTCTCCAATGTGGCCACAATCTTTCTGTAGAAG
>JAGPOW010000058.1:50235-65787 GCA_030014935.1 Caiman crocodilus
GGTGGCAGCGGGACCCCCAGGCTAGCGGGTGTGCTCCAGGGAAGGGGTCGGCCGGACGCGAGGCACCCCAGGGAGGCACTCGGAGCCGGGAAGGTGGTCAGGCGCAGGGAGGTGGGCGGCTCAAAACGGGAGCGCCCCCTACTGGCCCGCCACACTACTGTCCTTGCCCGTGATCTCTGGTAGTCATCCAAGCAGCATCTCGCATGAGGGTGAACAGCATTGCTGTGGATTTCTGAGGCCCACCAGCAGTCAGGAGTGTTGGAAGAATGGCCCTATACTGGAGCAGCTGCTTCTCCTTGGTAGAAAAACCTATGTGGTCCTTCCCTCCTGCCTTTAAAATGGAGAGGACACGAAGCTGTGGATCTCTCTCCTGCAAGAAACAGGGCTGTGCCTGCTATGAACAAAAGCTCTGGAGCACAGAACAAGCCCAAGGGGCTTTCCTCTACTGAGGTCCAGGTGGCCTCCACATCAGAGGAATCTCAAATGGGACCAAGGCTTTGGCATGAACTTGCACATGGTCTCTGTGGCATGTCTAAGGCTCTGTGACACTCATGGCCCAGAAATGAAAAAGGCATATGCCATGGGAACCTGCAGACCTGGCCTGTGCTGCCCTTCCAGCATAGTGAGAGAGACTGCGGCTCTGCCTAGTGTCTTCTGGTCAGGCCAGTCTGGAGCCCAGGAAGTGCTAAATCATGGTCTAAGGCCGCACTGAATGCCTTGGTGGAGTCAGTGGGTGTATGTGTGGAATTTGTTATGGACAGTACACTTCTGGTACATAACAAATTCCACACATACACCCACCCACTCCACCAAGGCATTCAGTGCGGCCTCAGACCATGATTTAGCACTTCCTGGGCTCCAGACTGGCCTGACCAGAAGACACCAGGCAGAGCCGTGGTCTCTCTCACCACGCTGGAAGGGCAGCACAGGCCAGGTCTGCAGGTTCCAGACCCCCTGTCACTGTAGCCATGGAGCGTTTCTGAGAAGGGACAGGCATAACTCACCTGGCGACAGATACTTCAACTTGAGGTTGTCTCCATGGTTCTCAGACCCACAGCTCCTTCTGTCCTTGCTGGATGTGGTAGATTAAGTCAGGTGTTGGACATTGATACCCTGTTTGCAGGGAGTGGTTAAAAAACATCTGTGACTGGGTACTGGATGGCAAATAACCAGCTGGCATTTTGGGAATGCATCCAGTGAACTCAAGGATTTTACTGAGGCTTTGAAGGACAAGGGAGGATTCACGCTTAGGAGGAAAGAAAAAACACCACAGGGGGAAGCCATTGATAGATGATGGCCTTTGTCAGTAAGGTGGGGGGGTGGTTGTAAGAAACAAAGTACAGACCACCCTGAGGTATAAAATGGGTGTGAGACTGACAGAGTTCCCAGGAACAGGGGTAGACATGCAGCGACCTGTTGTGGTAGAGAGCAGAAAGATGAAATCTCACTGGTTTACAAGACACCAAAACAAAAGAAGCTGGACACACTGGTGGCTGGATAACATCTGTCTTCTCAGAGTCATTCCTGGCAAAGCAATGGGTATGAGTTTCTTCTCTGGGAAGGTTTCAAGTGAGGCCTGGCAACAGGGAACAGAATTCAGAACTGGTTGACCATAACACTTCTCTCTGGGAGAGAGGGCCATTACCCAACAGGGCAGAGGAAGGGAAGATGTTGTAAGAACTGCAGTGGCAACAAAAGCAATCATCCCATCCAGTGGGAGGATCGAACAAGAAGGGGAGTTGAGCACAGATACTTTGCAAATCCTGCAGAGTTGGAAACATAGGTACCAGTAGCTATGGATATGGAGAACAGAAGGCAAGAGACACCTGTTATAGCATGTGAAAGCTCATAGTAGGAATGGCTGACAATCTTTGCTGAGCAACAAAAAGCCTTGGAGAGCAAGAAACATCTTTACCCAGGGAAATGAGAGCTCCGCAATTCCTCAGCATCTGGTCCCGGTACAACCCTTTCTGTGCATCCTCCACTCCTCCCGTGTGAAGTACACAGCCACACCCTCAAAAGCCTCCCAGAGCTGCAGGCACAAGCGTTTCCCCATCAGTGTCTCCTGTTCCAACTGCCTCCAGGATCCCTTTGCATGACAGCTGTCTGTAGGCTGGGCCATGGCACACTGGGTGCAAAATCCCCCCTTATTTACTAACATGGGATGTGGGTGCAGCTGTGGGCACAGGTGTGCATGTCTGCCCCAGCCCAGCTCATTATGTTCTGTGTTCTGGGCCCTTTGAAGCAACACCTTTAGAGCCAGGCCTTACCACACCAGCACTCCTGACAATTGGCACCAGGGAGAGGGTGCCAATGAACACTAGCTAGGTGCGGTTGCAACCCCACATCACCACAGCTTGTTGCTCCTCCTCTCTCTTCACTCCCCAAACACATGACAGCGCCTCTGGCTCCTCCCAGGCACAGCCCCCATGAACCCCCCCCAATCTGGAGCTGGTGCCCTGATCACCTCCATACTCTCCCCCTGCCCCTTCTGCAGCTGGCCCTGCTCAGGGTGCCCCTCTCCCCCAGTATCCCTGGGGAAGTCCTTGGCAGCTCCAGGTTTGCAGACCCTTCTTCAGGAGGCGGCTAATGAGCTCTGCCCAGGGCCCCTGCACCTGCGGGGAGAAGAGAAGGCACAGGTCAGGCCTGGTGCTGCTGGCAGGGGAAAGCCCTGCTCCTCTCCCCTATGGGCCAGTGACTGCGGCAGCCAGAGCCTTCAGCATGTGGGAGACGAGGGAGATGGAGGACAGCCATGGCTGTCACCCAGCCCCTCTCCTTTTGTCAGGTCTAAGGTGGAGAGGTAGTGAGCTTGTCCAATGTCTTCAATCAGTTCATCTACTCTCGGCATTGGGTAGGCATCGAACTTCGCTACTGCATTTACCTTCTGAAAATTGACACACAGACAAATTTTTCTATCAGGGTTAGGTACCGCCACATTGGGACTCCGCCAGTTGCTGTGGGACCCGCATATGATGCCTTTCTCTAGCATCATTTCAATTTCTGTTTTTATCTGTCCCTGTAGTCGTTGGGGAATCCATCTCCAACTCTCCTGGATCACCTGGCCTGCAGAAGTTTTTATCTGGTGTACCACACCCCCCGCTTCCCCAGGCGTTTCCTGAAACACATCTCCAAATTCCCCAACTAGTTTGGCCACCTGTCCCCTCTGGTCCTCCATCAGTCGCGCAGCCAGTTCCATGTTACCCGATCCGTTTCCCTCCATCAAAGGAACTAATTCTAGTTCATCAGGACGGGAGGCCAGGTACATACATTCTCAGTCTTCCCGTTTCTTCAGCAGATTGACGTGATATACCTGCTTCTTCTTTTGTCTGTATAATACACCTCATAATCCAAGGGTCCCCCCTGGCGTATAACTTCATAGGGTCCCTACCACCGGGCAAGCAACTTACTCCCCTGGTCCGGCAATAGAACCAACATGTGATCCCCCCATGTCAAACTTCCTTTCCCGGGCACCCTGGTTGTAATATCTCACCTGACATTGCTGGGCCTCTCTGATATTTCCTACAACCTCACTCCAAGCGGCTTCAAGGCGCTCCCACAGCTGTATCACATACTGGATCAAATTCTGGTCTTTACCTTGTTGTTCTTTCCAACCTTCTTTAATCAGATCGAGTATTCCCTGGGGTTGCCAGCCGTATAACAGTTAAAAGGGTGAAAACCCGGTTGAGGCCTGGGGCGCCTCTCTTACCACAAACAGCAAAGGGGGGGTATCATTTTATCCCAATCCTGAGAGCTCTCAGCAACAAACTTCTTCAACATTTGTCTCAGAGTCTGATTAAAATGTTCTACAAGTCTATCTGTTTGGGGGTGGTAGACTGCTGTCTTCAGGTGTTTAATCCCTAGGGCTTTACTCACTCCCTTGAAGACATGCGAGGTAAAATTTGTCCCCCGGTCTGTCAACAATTCCCTAGGGAGTCCTACCCAAGAGAATATTTTCAGTAGATCGTTTGCCACCTTCGGAGCTGGTATGGTTCACATAGGCACAGCCTCAGGGTACCTGGTGGCATAATTTGGTAGGACTAGGATATACTGGTTTCCAGTGCTGCTACAGGGAAGGGGCCCCACGATGTCCACCGCTATTCACTCAAATGGAACCTCTATCAATGGCATCAGAATTAAAGGTGCCTTTGGGGGGCACCTCAGATCCACTTTCTGGCACACAGGACAGGAAGCGCAATATCTCACCACTTCTCGCAACAGTCCAGGCCAAAAGAATCTTGCCTTAATGCGGGCTTCAGTTTTGTCTCTGCCCAAGTGTTCCCCCATAGGGAGTTCATGAGCCACCTTCAAGACAGTCCGTCGATATCGCTGAGGTACTAGCAGCCATGTGACCTCCTCCCCTCCAGGCTTCCCTCGTTCAATTCAGCACAGGAGACCATTCCATACTTCGAATTTCGGTGTTGTCTTCATCAGCTCTGGCCGTTAGATCTCGCCGTCTCGTTGGGCTAGGTGTTCTCCCAATGCATAGTGAAAGTTTGTCTCCTGGCTCTGCTACCAACTGAAAGTGTTCATCCTCCCACAAAGCGGTGACACTTTGTGGCTCTTGCCTAGCCTCTTCCTCAGGGGGCACTTGTTCTGTCTCCACCATGAATCCCTCAACCTTCCCCTTCCACCTCACCCTGGTTATCTCCCTCAATAGCTCAGGCCAATCACAACCCAGTACTACTGAGTAGGGTAAATGCTCAGTGACCCCAACTAGCATCTGCCAGGGCCTATCGCCTACCTGAAGCATGACCCTTACTCTCTTGACTCTTAGGGAGTCCCCACACCAACATTGTATTTTTACATGATCTACCATCTCCCTTTCTTTGGTCGGTAGCATGTTGCTCCACACCATTGTCTGTAATAAGCCTGAATCTAACATAGCTCGAATCTTTCTTCCCTCCATTGTCTCTTCGGCTGTAACCGCAGGTGGCTCATCTCCGGCCTCAGGGCCACTCCTCACTCCATAGCCACGCATCCCCACCCAGATCGCTGGTTGTGTGTGGATAGTTTCCCTCGCACTGGCTAACAGAGCCTGCTGTCTAGCGGCTTGCTCCTGTAGGCCTTGTATTGCTTGTTGTAGCTGAACTACAACCTGTGGTTGTGACTCTGGACCCAGGCTAAGCATCCACTCTCTCTCTGGACCCAAGGATTCTCTCTCATATGGCCAAACCAGCATCCTAAGATGCAAACTGCCATATGAAACGTTCCCAGCCAATGCACCATTTTAACAGGTATTCACTCTGGGCTTACCTAAATGTGGCCCGTACACCTGTTCCTGGGGCAACTGCCCACCTACTCGCCTGCCATGCCTTGTTGTTAATTGATTAATAGGTGTTAATTAGGTGGGAGGCTGCCCTTGTACTGCCCCGCTGCCACGGGGCGCTATCTGTGGCAATGTTTCCTCCCCTACACTGCAGTCCACACCTCACCGATGGAATAGATGTTATGTCCCATCCTAATTATGATCTGGCCCCTTTTTGTCCTCTCTGGGCCTCCTCAGTCACACTATCCCCTCTATGGAGCTCCCCAATAATGCCCCCTCTCTGGGGCTTCTCGGCAACTGCCCCCTCTCCAGGGCACACTGCGCCCGTACTGGGGCTTCTCAGTAACTGCCCCCTTCTTTGGGCTTCTGCCCTCTCTCAGGGCACTCTTCGATATTGCCGCCCCCTTCTCTGGTGCTCCTCAATACTGCCACCCCCTTCTCTGGGGTCTCAGTAAAGCTGCCCCGTTCTCTGGGGCCTTCTCAGTAGCACTGCCCTTCTTCAGGACTCACCACAATGCTACCCCCCTTCTCCAGAGCTCACCACGCCCACCCTGGGGCTTCTCAGCAATGCCCCCTTCTCTGGGGCTCTCAACTGCCCCTCTCTGGGGCTGGGGTCTACGTACCCCAAATGCTGCGCCCTCACTGGCGCTGGGGTCCCCACTCTACTGTGAGACCCCTATGAGGCCTCCTGCAACCCCTGACAGCCTCACCCAAACTACCGGTCTTTAAATAACAACAAAACACAAGCCCCTGGGCTGTAACATAAATTAAAACCACCCGGCTAAAACATCAGACAATCCTACCGGGGACCACTCCTTCCCTCAGCAGCGTCAAACACTGCTCCTGTAGTCAGGCCTCCCCTTTCTTCCCTGAGAGAGTTCCTTCCTCTTGGGCTGCTGGCAGGGACCGGCCTCTGGCCACAGCCCCTAAGGTTTAAAAGGGGGCCAGGCCCTGCCCCTTCTGGTCAGCTGACCTTCTCTGGTTGCCCTGGCAACCCACAGCTGGGCTCCTTATTCCCTGCTAGGGCTGCCTCCCTAGCAATTTCCTCTCTTTGGGAGCAGGGCACCTCAGTGCTCTGTGACATAGCTGTAGCTGAACCTGGGGCCTCCTGATGCTCCCTATAAAACCCAGAGGTTTCCTGGCTAGAGGGCTTTGTTATTCTGCTCACTCAGACCTGTCTGACCTCAGCGGAGGGTCTGTCAAGTCATTGGTTTTCTTCACCTGAAACAGAGATCACTCTGGAAGGTTTTGAGCCCTGCCTAGCTCTGGTGGAGGAAAGGCATGGTTGGAATTACCCTGGGCTTTGCTGCTTCCCACGTGGGGTTAAGAGTATATTCTACCCCCACCGCCCCTGCTTTCTGCCTCATGTGTCAAGCCTCCTTCAGGGGCACCAAGGCTGGGAAAGCACTGCTCCTGAAGGATTGCTCCAGAAAAGAGATAACCAACTTGGGACTGCTGCCAGGTGGTGGGGCTCACCTGGTGTGATGAGTCCTCCTGGAAAGACCAGAGTGACATCCCAGGAGACAGGCTGGGCGAGGTAGGTAGAACCAGGGGGCCACACTTCCTGGACACACTGTATTCCCAGGAAGACTTACTTTCTGTCACACAGTTGGCTGTGGCCCGGGAGAAATGTTTTTTCTTCTATATTCTGGCTTGCACAAAAAAAAAAAAAGTGATGGGGTATGTGAGATAATATGGTACTTGTATGAGCAAATGAAAATGGGTGCCCACTCTTTCCTCAGCTGCGAACATTGAGAACATCCAGACCCTGGCCAAAACCAGCTGCGACTCCATTCTTACATTATCAGGGCACGCAGGATGTTGGCAATTGACTGCTGTGACCACCAATGTAATCAAGATACCCTACTATACTATAGTAGCAGTAATAATAATACCCATAGTAGAAATATCAGTATTCCTATTAGTATTATATTGCTATTATAATAATAGAAATACCATTAGTAGGAGTAACAACAATATTACTATGACTACTCTTCATATTACTGCTAGCACTGCTACCATCTTAGAGCAGTAACTGTAGCAATGGGATTATTATTGGTACAGGTCAGTCGCATCTCATGCAGGGATTAGGTGCTGAAATCAACGCGTAAAGCGAAAATCACATAAGGCGAAAATCAGTGACTATACGCGAGGTGGGGGGAGGGGCTTGAGTTTGCACATGGCGCCATGCTTAGAGCTGTGCAACCGGCAGCAGTGGCGCAGCATGGAGTGGTGGTAGGGATGGCTGCATGCCGCCCAGCCACCACCACGCCGCCACTGCCGCCCAGCGGCCAGCCACACAGCTCCGGGCATGGCTCCATGGCAACAGTGGGGGGTTTTGGAGGCAGTGGCCGTCACCGCCATAATGGGCATCCAGGTAAGCGGCAGTGCCACATGCCAGCTCAAGTCCCACCCCCATCTCACCCTGCATATAGTTGAATTCACACAAGTTAAATGCGCATATGATGCAACTGACCTGTATTTATATCGCAATAAATAGCACCACCACCAATCTCAATGCTAACAGTAACTGATAACTACAGTTATGACTATTCTTATGTAGAGGCTGTGGCGGGCCAGTAGGGGGCGCTCCTGCATTGAGTCGCCCACCTCACTGCACCCGCCCACCTTCCAGGCTCCAAGTGCCTCCCTAGGGGCATCTCACGTGTGGCTGACCCCTTCCTGCAGCACACCCGCTAGCCTGGGGGTAACACCGCCACCACACGGGGCTCTGGACCGATTCTGGCTCTGCGCACCCTGGGAAACACAGGCCTAGTAGCCCTCAAGGGTACTTGATTCACTTCAAGGAATTGGGATGCTTCCCTCAGGCAGAAGCACAAGTAGCGGTCTCCCTTAGTCAGCTGAACCAAGGGGACCCCAAGGAATAATCTAGACCCATTACCAATAAGTTTCCCACACTAGGTACAAAGGAGAACCTTATTGGTTACAGAGGATAGGGTTAGACTAGGGTACAAGGTAGAGCAATAGCAGAGAAATCCCACAGAGCAAACTCCCCTGGCTGGGTAGCCTTTGATCACGCATCTGAATTACTGCAAGCTATATATCTAGATCGATCTCAGGTAGCTTACTCACAAGTATCATCCCGGGGCAGTTGCAGATTCCCTCTGGAGGCAGGCAGTTCCTTGATCATGAGTTTTGAGAGAGAGCAAGTTTCAGATGGTGCAGCTCTTCTCTGTCTCTGAGTCTCCCTCATGGCTGCTGCCCCCTCCTCCAGGGCAGTCCTCAATTTATATAGCTCTTGTGACCTCATTTACCTTGTCCAATGGAGGGCAGCACTTGTTGGCTGTCAGCCAACCAATTTGAAATACATCACTAGTTGCTAGGCAGGCTGGCAGTCTCTAGCCCACCAGGGAGGAAGCCCCTCACCCAGATATGCCATACTAGTAAGGTAGACAGAGGGAGCAGGTTTTCCCCCTCCCTCAGGAATGTATCCAGCTCAGATTACCTAAAGAGATAGGGTAAAGGTGTGTCTCCTCTGCTGGGCCCATCCTAACCAAATTGTCACAGAGCTGAGTTTTTTGGGAGAAACAAAGGTGGCTTTCTGCCACAGAGGCCTGTCCCAGCCTATCCAGAAAGGCTCAGCACAGCCCAGTGCCCATACACCCTGGACCTCAGAGAAAGGCTTAAAGACAGGACAGACCCCGACACGTAGCAGAAGCGGGTTGGGGACAGGATTCCCACCCAGCTCCATGTGGCAGCCAGCAAAGCCCAGAAGCCTGGAATGACTCTGAGCAGAACACAGGTACAGCTATGCCCTGGTCAACCCAACTAGTGGCTATGCAACCTCATGTGGAGACCACATACCCACACTGGTGTCTCTTTCAGAAGAGTTGTGGAAGCATTGTTCCCCACAGCAGATCCAGCCCTGTGAACCCAGCTGTAGAGTGATGCTGAAATCCATGGACAACTTAGAGGGCATTTGGTGCAGCACAAGAGAGGCAGCAAGCTTCCCTGGACCAGGAGAAAGGGGTAAGATGAGGCTAGCATGTACTTGCACCCATGTGTGTCTGCCCTGCCCTGCCCTGGGTCCCATTTCTCTCTCCAGTGAGGAGACAGAGGCAGCTTAAGTTCCAAGTGTCTTCATGCCAGATGAGCAGAGGCTGAATGCAGTGTCCACAAGCCAAGCAGATCTCCCGACTTTCCAGCTGACCCAGTGCCCCAGAGGTATCTGCCTCCCTGCTCCCACCCAAGGCTCTTGATCATGAGTTTTGGGTGGGAGGAGGGATGGAGGCACTACTGCCAGAGCTGCAGCAGGATCCCAGGTTGTCACATTCAGGATGTCTCCGGTGGCTTGTTTTTCATCTGCAGAAGAACAAGGGAAGCTAAAGCAAGTAGAGCAAGTTCCTCCACAAGAGACACAGTGTATTTGGATACTAGTGATCAGGAAACATTTGCAACATAACAATATGCTGTATTCCACCCAGAGGATATCCTCATACTCTCCACACCCTTCCCCAGGAGAGGCAGGACCCTCCTTCCCCCTGCCCACATTTCCCCCAGAAAAGGCACTTTACTGGCCCTGGTTACAGGTTCCTTCCAAAGGTGAGGGTCTGTGCTGCAGAGCAGTACACAGGAGTGAGGCTTCGAGTGCAACCAAGTCCTGAGGCCAAGGGTTTGCAACAGTGCCTGGACCACAGTGGATCCTTGGCAAAGGGAAGGGGCTGGGAACTCACAGAGAGTTCTGCCCTGGAAAGCATTCTGGGCCGTGGTTGGTTCCCATCTCACATCTCTGGAGAGGGCCCAGAGCCCAGGCACAGTGATATTGTGTTCAGTGCTGGAGCTTTCTGACACAGACTACATTACAGAGTAGTCTGTGGTCAGGAGGAGGCAGCAGTAGCTCCTTGCAGACCCTGATGGACATGGGAGGCCACCAAGGTCAGGGCCTGGGGACATTTGGAGCCAGCTGTCTTGGGGAGCACTTCTTCTCTCCTGGAGCAATGGCTACTTTTAGAGAACAATGGAAAAAACACAGGTTCCAAAGCTGATACAAAGATCATCTTCTCACTTCTCGCTTCTCACTTCTCGCTGGGGAATGGAGGTTCCCCCAGCATTTGGGTTGGCCTCTGCCGGAGGTGTTTCCTTTTAGCCCCTCCTCACAATCAAACCTTGAGGACCAGCCATTAGGTCCTGTGGGTTCTGAGGTGCCCTATCAGGGCTGAAGGCTGCATGAACACTTCTCACACTCCAGCAGTAGGAAGCTGCTTGCCTGAAGACAGCTACTGGCAGCAGCTGAGCAGGTGGGCATCCCCAAGCCCACCCTGCACTGCTGGCAGAATTATGGATGCTCCTTGGTATGGATGTGCTGATGTTTGGCCAGGGTAAAGGAGCTGTGAAAGCTCACACATAAAGGACTGATCTGGCTTCTCCCCTGTGTGGATATGCTGGTGACTGCCGAGGCTGGAGGATCAGGTGAATCTCTTCCCACACTCAGAGCACTGAAGTGGGAAAACCTCTTTACAAGCCAAGTGCTGAGGGTT
Organism: Caiman crocodilus; assembly: GCA_030014935.1. Classification (NCBI taxonomy): domain Eukaryota; kingdom Metazoa; phylum Chordata; order Crocodylia; family Alligatoridae; genus Caiman; species Caiman crocodilus. The sequence goes on from JAGPOW010000058.1 coordinate 61,000, forward strand.
TGGAACAGGCTCCCCGCAGAAGTGGTACAGTCATCCAACCTGGCGATCTTCAGAAAACGTTTAGATGCCCATCCTGATGGGGTCATCTGATCCCAGCAGCTTTTCCTGCCCAAGTGGAGGGGACCTGGACCCAATGATCTGTAAGGTCCCTTCCAGCCCCTAACAACTATGAAACTATAAGTGTCTTCTCTGTATGGATGTGCTTGTGTATGATTAATCTGAAGGATTGGGTGAAGTTCTTCCCACTCAGAGCATGAATGTGGCCTCTCCCGAGTGTGGATGCACTGATGATTAGCCAGGCTAAAGGAGTTGTTAAAGCTCTTCCCACACAGAGAACAATGAAGTGGCTTCACCTTGGTGTGGATGTACTGGTGTCTGGTCAGGGTGGACAATCCACAGAATCTCTTTGCACACTCCCAGCACTGATGTGGCTTCTCCTCCGTGTGGATATGCTGATGTCTGGCCAGACTAGAAGACTGGCTGAACCTCTTCCCACACTCAAAGCACTGATGTGGCCTCTCTCCTGTGTGGATATGTTGGTGCAGGGCCAGGTAGGAGGATTGGATGCAGCCCTTCCTACACTCAGAACAATGATGTGGTTTCTCCCCTGTGTGAATCCAGTCGTGCCTGGCCAGGCTGGAATAATTGCTGAGTCTCTTCCCACACTCAGAGCACTGATACGACTTCTCTCCTGTGTGGTTGCTCTGGTGCTCAACCAGGTGCGAGGAAGTGGCGAATCTCTTCCCACACTCAAAACACTGATGTGTCTTCTCCCGTGTGAATGTGCTGGTGCTTGGCCAGGTGGGAGGAAGTATTGAATCTCTTCCCACACTCTGAGCACTGATGTGGCTTCTCCCCTGTGTGGATGTGCTGATGTTGGGCCATTTGGGAGGAAGTGGTGAAGCTCTTCCAACATTCAGAACACTTATATGGTTTTGTGTAGATGCGCTGGTGCCTGGACAGGTGGGAGGATTGGATGAAGCTCTTTGCACACTCAGAGCACTGATGTGACTTTTCCCGTGTGGATGCGGTGGTGACTGGCCAGGCTGGAGGACTGTGTAAAGCTGTTCCTACACACATGGCACTGAAATGGCTTGTTGCCTGTGTGAAGACACTCATTTGTGGCCAGTGTGGAGGAATCAGTGAAGCTCTTCCCACACACACAGCACCAATATGGCTTCTCACTAGTGTCAGTATGCTGGTGTTTGGCTAGGCTGGAAGACTGTGTGAAGCTCTTCCAACACACATGGCACTGAAATGGCTTCTCACCTGTGTGAAGACGCTGGTGTGTGGCCAGTGTTGAAAGCTCGGTGAACCTCTTCTCACACTCATGGCACCAATGTGGCAGATCCCAGTGTGATGGGCATTTGAAGTTTTTCCCAGACTCAGGACAGGAATGGGTTCTGCCCCTGGGCTTGGTGGGGAGCTCCCACTTCCCTCTGAGATCCTTCCCACTGGATCGGCTTGGATACAGGGTCTCTGTACAGTGGAACTTTCCCTTGTGGCTCTTCAGCTCCACAAATCCTTCCCTGCACCCAGGGATGTCTCTGGCTTCTGTCCCTTCTCCACTCTCACGCCCAACGGATGATGGCACTTCCTTCACTACTACCTTCTCCCTCTGCTGTTGGGGCCTCCTGTGGCTCTGGGACCCTTGGTCCTTCTGATGTCTCAGGGACTGTGTCTCACCCAACCTCCCTGGTGAAGTCCAGGGCAGTTCCAGGTTTGGAGGCCCCACCACAAGATTCTGATCCTCTGCTCTGCTCAACATCCAGGCACTTCCTGTATGGGGAAGGGAAACTCCAGGTTAGTCCCTATCCTGTTGGCACAGGCCAAATGCTTTTAGTTCCTCTGCTACAACAGGCATGTGGGCACGACTGCACCTTGGCCCTTGTGTTTCCTTATGAGAACAAGCCTTTCCTGCCAAACCCCACTGCAGGTGAACGGTGGCACATCCCTGTGCCAGGTTAATAATCCCTGCTTGGTGGAGGTCAGAGCCAGATTCTCAGGGTTTCTGGCCCATCTGTCAGACCCATACCCTCAGACCCTGTTGGGAGAAACCCACGTGGACACGTGTTAGGAGAGGACCTGAATGGCTTCCTGCTTTAATGGGACCAGGAGACCAGTGGCCGAATCAAAGTAGAGGATCAAGGAGGCTCTCTGAGGGCTGCCCTGCAACACAGCACTGGCTGCTCCAGGGGAATATGATGCCAAGCCTTTCACCTGGATGGGCCAACATGCTCCAGAAACCAAAGAGTATTGGCAAGACTGCTCTCCTGTGTTTGCCCATCAACTCCGGCAGCCCTGAGAGCAGCATCTGATACCAGAGCGGACAGGCTTGCAGTGGATTTCTGGGGCTCGCCAGCAGTCAAGGGTGTCGGGTGAGCACGGCTTTACACTGAAACAGCTGCTTCTCCTGGGTAGAAAAGCCCATGTCATTTGTCCCTCCTGCCTCCAAAAGCTGATCTGGAAGAGGAGGACTTAGAACTGTGGGTCTCCCTCCTGCAAGGAACAGGGCTGCAACTGCTACCTGCTTTCAGGAAGATATGGGGTAGAGAATGAGCTGATGGGGCTTTCCTCTGCTGATGAGGCCCGGGTGGCCTCCACATCACTGGAATCTGCATTGACACCAAACCTTTGGCATGAACCTGCACATGGACTCTGTGCCAAGTCTCAGGCTATGTGACACTTATGGCCCAGAGATGAAACACAAAGGCATGAGTCATGGGGATTCATTTCCCTCCACAGCATGAAAGCTTGTGGATCCTACCCAACCCACCAAGAAATGCAATGCAGCATGAAATCAGGATTCAACAGTTCCTGGGTTCCAGGTTGACTCAACCAGGCAGAACCCCAGTCTCCCCTTTGTTCTACAATAATGGCTACAAGGAGCCACTGTGCTGGAAGTGCACCTCAGGGCACGTCTGCAGGTTCCAGACCTCATGTCAGTCTGGGCATGGAGCATTTCTGAGGGGATTCAGGGGAGGGGCAGCCACAACTCACCTGGCAGCAGCTCCTTCAGCCTTGAGGTGTCCCCACGGTTCCCATTATCACTGACCCAGAGCTCCTCCTGTCCTTGCTTGATGAAGCAGATTAAGTCGGGTGTTGGACCTCAATATCCTGTTTGGGGCAGTGGTAAGAAAGCCTCTGTGACTGGGTATTGGATGGCAAATAACCAACTGGGATTTGGAGAATAGCCCCACACCACTCAGGGATTCTACTGGGGCTTTGAAGGACAAGGAAGGGTGAACACTTAGGAGGAAAGAGAAGGCACCACAGGGATTAACCATGATAGATAACAGTCTTTGTCACCCAGCTGGTGGAGGGATGGTCAAGGAAACAAAGCACTGACCACTATGATGTATAAGACAGTTGTGAGACCGACAGAGTTCCCAGGGACCGGGGTGGATGTGCAGTAACCTGTGATGTGGTAGAGAGCAGAAAGACAAAGTTTCACTATTTATAAGGCACCAAAATGAAGAGAGGCTGGACACACTGGTGATAACATCTGTCTCATCAGTTTCATTCCAGGAAAAGGAGTGGGAGTGAATTTACTCTCCCAGTAAAGCCCCTTCTGTGCATCCTCCGGCAGCTCCCACTCCTCCTGTGTGACATACACAGTCACGTCCTCAAAGGCCTCCTGGACCTGCAGGCACAAGCATTACCCCATCAATCTGTCCTGTTCCAGCTGCCTCCAAGATCCCTCTGCATGACAGCTCTCTGCAGGCTGGGCCATGACACACTGGGTGCCAAATCCTCCCCTCTTCACTGACATGGTATGCGGGTAGAGCCATGGACATAGGGGACCACATGTCTGCCTTGGTCCAGCTCATCGTGTTCCATGTGCTTGGCCTTTGAGGCAGACAAGGCAGCACCTTTAGAGCCAGGACTTCCCGTGCCACCACCCCTGGCTATTGGCACTGGGGAGCAAGCTCGGGTACACCAGTGGGAGCCTTTGCCTTTCTGCTGGAGCTGATGCAGCCATGGACATAGGGGCGTACGTGTAGGCCCTGACTCAGTTCATCACATTCTGTGCGCTTGGCCTGTGTTTTGTGAATACCAGCTGGGTGCGGTTGCAGCCCTCTCCCCACTCCCCAAACTTTCAACAGTGCCTCTAGCTCCTCCCAGGCATGGCCTCAGCCGCTCTCTCCTCTTCCCCCCATCTGGAGCAGACCCTTCTTCAGGAGGCTGCTGATGAGCTCTGCCCAGGGCCCCTGCACCTGCGGGGGGAAGAGAAGGCACAGGTCAGGCCTGGTGCTGCTGGCAGGAAAAAGGCCTGCTCCTCTCTCATAAGGGCCTGTGACTACGGCAGCCAGAGCCTTCAGCACATGGGAGAGTGGGGAAGACGGAGGACAGGCACTGCAGCACCCAGACCCACGCTCTGGCCAGCACCTGGACACTCACCTGACTCCACATCTGGTGTGGGCTCTTCTCTGGTGCCATGAAATTGCTGGTCCTGAGGCCCTGAACTGTCCCTCTGTGCTGCCTCCCCAAGAGACATGTCCAGAGGTCAGGCCTGTGGCTGCTCCGGGCAGGAATCACCAGGCTGCCCCAGTGCCCTGGTGGGCTGCATCCTGGCTGACATCCCCTTGTCCACCTTCATGCTCACCATGACCTGGGGACAAGAAGGACACATCGCTGAAGAGCTGGGACTGGGAGAGACCGGGCAGCAGGAGACACCCCCTGGCACATGGACGTGGGAGCAGCAGCATCTTTGATTTTGGTGAAACATTCAGATGTGGAGTTTCTCAGCCTCCGCCTGCCCCAACTGAAACCCCTCAGCCAGGGTCA
>JAGPOW010000063.1:14278-60129 GCA_030014935.1 Caiman crocodilus
ACACACACACACACACACACACACACACACAGTCACACAGTGATGGAACACCTTAACAAACATTCAGCTGTTCCTACATGAGAGGAAAGAAAGGCTGACAGGTTGGCTACCTGAGATGCTGCTTGTGCTACTAGTGCTGAGTCACTAAGATATTTTATACCTGTTGCCATGTAAAGTGGTGGACTGGACTGAGGCTGTAGGGGAGGAGGACACCTCACTGGGGCACACTATCATGTTGTGCAGAAGCCCCAGCATCAGTGTGGATGTACCTGAAGACATACACCCATGTCATGGGTCATGCACCCATGTCATGCACCCATGTCATGAGTTTTCCCTGTTATCAGCCAGAGGTGCAGGGCACCAGAACCCTGCTGCACCTATCTCCTTGACAGCTGGCAGGCTTTGTGGCTGCAGCTGGGCCTAGCATGCCTGTAGTTTTCAGCCCGCTGTACCTGAAAACACACAGTGTTACCCATATCATGAGTTTTGCTTGCCAGCAGCTTGAAGTGCAGTTTCTCAGAAACCCTTGTACCAATCTCCTTGAAACCTGGCACATTTTGTGGCCTCAGCAAGGGCTACCAGTCCTGAAGTTTTCACCCTCCTGTATCTTAAAACACACGTGACATGAATTTTGCTTTCAAGATTTTGAGGTGCAGTTTCCCAGAAACCCCTGTATCTATCTCCTTGAAACATGGCAGTCTTCATACCCTGAGCAGGGGCTACCAGCTCTGCAAGGTTCATCTAAAGCAGCCAAAAAATGACAAGGTTATAGATATTTTATTGATTCCCCATTATATTGTATGGCCTAATCTCTGAATCAGTGCCGAATCTTCCAAAGCCTATTCGGCCAAATCAATTCAGAAAAGCAATCTGAACCTCCAAATTGAATTGCTGGCCTCTAATTGGCTGAATCTGAATCTAAATTGAATAGTTCTCTATTTACACAGGCCTACTTTTAGGTAGTTGAAGGCTGTTATTAATAGGTCTGTGCAAGGCTTCGGATCCCACTTTGGATCTGGACCTGCTTCAGATGATCCGGTGTCCAAAGCAACACTTCTGGGTCAAAGTGGGATACCAGTAATGGTGTCCAGAGTGCACTTTGGACCTGCTTTGGATGCTCTGGAGCCGCTTCAGCCATTTTGAGGGCATTAGAAGAGGGAGAGGGAGCTGGGGGAGGGATGGAGAGTGGGAGTGGCGGGGGGATGGGTGGTGAAGATTGATGTCTGTAGTTAGCCAGTGAGAAGGATTTCTTCCTGGCTACCTTTACAATGGCAGCATCTGTGGAATGGGACTAAAAAAAAATTATAAAAGCCTCTGTTTCCAGCCTTTCTGTGCCTTTTGCAGTTCATTCCCTGTCAGCAGCTGTGTGAGAGAGGAATGCTCACACTGAGACTTGGCTGCTGCTTTTTCATGTTGTAAAGGAGTGGTTAGGATTTAGTTTAACTTAGCTTAGTTTAGCTTAGCTATTCAATTCAATTATTAGTAGTATTACAATCCAATTTATTTCTTTGAATTATTTTTTGGGGAACTTGTTTTGGAAACTTTGCAAAAAGACAGTTGTGTTTTCCCAGCCAGTGTTATCTATCACTGTGCAAGGAGGCACAGATTGCTTGCTTGCATGCACACACACATGCACGCACATACACAGAGACCCAGAATATAGAAAAAAAAATCACAGTGGAAGAAGACAGATAGATATTTACAGAAGAGCAGGACACAGATAATATATTGAGACACAGGAACACATGCAAATAATTTCATTCACAACACAAGATAAACAATATCATGAGAGCCAGAAAGAAGACACAGGAATAGATACATGAATAATTTCATTCACAGCACAACACCAGATAGCACAGGAAAGATCAATATGAAGCGTGGTGGAAAGGCAGGTGCCAGGTCTTCTGACAGGGTAAGGAGACAGGGTAAGGAGAGAACTAGAGCTACAAGCTCCCCCATCCCAAACACAGATGCATTCTATTCCCAAGCAGCCATGACATCAGTGTTGCCAGTGGAAGCGAGGCGGTAGGAGCAGTGTCTGCATCTAATGTCCCTGCACCTGCACCACCTCCACTCAGTCCAGAAGTGGGCACCAGCAGTGGAATCACTGCCTCCTCCACCCCAATTTCAGCTCTCAGTGTGAGCCTCCCACTGCCAGAGGAGAAGCTGGAGCTGGAACCAGGGATGCTGGGCACACTGGCTCAGGCAATTCTGGGGATTGAGGGGGAATCAGAGTTAGTGCTCCACACACCTCACGTTTCCCCTAGACCCAGGTCTCCTCCTGAAAGCAGCACTTTGGAGGAGAGTGAGGTTGTGGAGGCAAGTGGTGCAGCTGAGGCAGCTCTTCCTGCTGTTGAGCCTCAGTTGCTGAGAAGGGGGAAAAGGCAGGATCCTTCCCCTCAACCCAGAAGCGGGGGAGTAGTGTAGTGTGGGTGTACCCACCGGGCCTCGTACATCTTACCTTGGGCCTCCTTGCTTCAAGTGCTTGCTAGTACTCGCCTTGCTGTTGCAGATGGCCTTATGGGAGATGCTCACACACATCGCACTCTGCCCCTTCTTGCTTGCCACAACTTTGAATCTTCCAGTGGGTGGGGCTTTGAGCAACGTGGTCACCCTTATCAGTTGCCTGGTTCTTTGATGTCTTCTGCGAGGCTCCTCCTCCCCTACACCTTGCCCTTCACCCAGCCCAGCAGATCTTGATTGCTTCTGTGATTGACCGTACTCTCCCTTAAATACTTAACAATAAACCCACCTCTCACTCCCTCGGTCTTCCCACCTCCACACCACCTCAGCCCCTTCTAATATGGGGAAACATAAAACACCTTTCACAACTCAAATGAGAAACTTAATAAGTACCAAGAGAGGCATAACCCTGACCCTACTGGGCTTCCTTATGGAGCACAGCTAGCCCCTCTAGACCTCCACTTGTTGACGGAGCCAACTTCACGTGGCCCAGCTCTGTGACCCCACTCCACCTATCCAGGCTCAACACTAATCCTTCTCCAGTATCTCACCAGAGTGACCCTCTCTCTAGATCTCTTGAGAGCAGTGGCCCCCTCTCTGGGTCTCCACAGAACTGTTTCCCTCTCTCTCAGCCTTTACCATGGTGTTGCCCTCTCTCTGGGTCCCCACCTTGCTGCTGCCCCCTCTCTGGATCTTCCCTGATCTGCAGCCCTCTCTCTGGGTTTTCCTCGAACCGCAACCCTCTCTCAGGGTCTTGCCAGAGCAGCAGTCCTCCCTCCGGGTCCTCTCCTCGTGGCTCCCCTCTTTCTGGGTCTTCCCAATGAGGCTGCCTTCTCTGGGTCTTCCCAGGCATTGACCTCCCTGTGGCCTGGGATCTCCTGCCGCTTTGCCTCCTTGCTTGCCTGTAGCTATCGTTCTTGCTTCAGGCACTGGCTCGCTGATTAGCTCCTCCACTCCACCGCAGCCGGCACGTGCAGTCGCTTCTGGCATCCCATGCCTCCAGCTGACATCACCGGCCAGGCTCTCTCCTGGCACCCACACGCCCCCACTCCCTCTCACTGCTGGCCCTTTTATTTCTGCCGGCTGGCAATTGTGAGTGACATCATCCGCCGGCCGCAGGTGCCTTAAGGTGTGATCAATGCCCCGTGTGGGCCTTCCCTGCTGTCCTTGCTCCTTCTCCCATCCTGCAGTGAGAAAATTTTCTTTTTTTACTTTCTTTTTTCCTGTTCCACCCGCAGTTCCTGGCCCTGGGGTTCCCCTCGTGGACTCAGTAGTCTCCCCGGTTTTTCTCTCCCTGTGATAGTGGGATAATTTTGAGGTGGCAGATGATCCCAGGTTTGCCATCTGCCATCACTGCTGAAGGCACATGAGCCATGGCAAGGATATGAGACACTTCTCCATTATGGCCATGCTGCTGCATCGGAGGAGGCACCACCACCTTGCCCTTCTTCCTGCTGCTAAGCCTGGCACCAGTGTGTGTGTGCCAAAAGGGAAGTCACCTGCTAGCTCCAATGCCCCCTTACCCCAAAGTAGAGGCAGGCCACCCTGGACCAATGGGGGAAAGGTAGACAGAAAGTGGGGCATGGTCCCACAGTGTGCGAGATCACCCAGAGCATTGGGTAGATCCTTGCTCTGGATAGCCAGCCCTTTTCCCCAGTTGAGCGATCAGGGTACAGGCAATTTGTAGCACATTTTACAAAGTGCTGGCATGCACCACCTTTAGCAAGGCGGTGGTGCCTTCCCTGTATCAGGCATGCAGGGATTATTTGAGGGAGGAGCTGTGCAAAGCAGGGCTGCAGGTAGCTTTGCACTTCACCTCTGACATCTGGAGCAGCCGGGGTGGTGATCATGCCTCTTCCTCACGGGGCACGGGTGTGGTCAGTCAGGCTGTCAGTGGGCTCTACAGAAAGCTGAGGTGCTGGATGTGTCCCGCATGGAAATAGAGATCATGGGGGCCATGAACTGCATGGTGCAGGGGTGGCTCATTGGGCAGGCCAAGCTTACCTATGGATTCATGGTCACCGACAATGGGGCCAATGTGGTTATGTCTGTCCATGATGCCAACTTTGTTCACATCCTCTGTGTGGCACACAGGCTGCACCTAATAGTGAGGGATACCTTGGAGGGGGACAGGGCTCACAGTGATGGTGCCACCACAAGTACTGCTACAAGCCAGCTGATTTTGAAATGCAGGAAGGTGGTGGGCTACTTCCACCACAGCATCAAGGGGAGAAAGATGGTGCGGGAGAAACAGGCAGAGCTCAGTACCCCGCAGCACTGAATCATACAGGATATGGAGACGGAACTCTACATACATGATGCTCAAGAGGTGGTGGAGCAACAGAAGGCCATCCATGAGATGTCCTTGCTTGGGAAGGTAGGGATCAGCGCCCCCCCTGAACAGAGCTGAGTGGGGTACATCTCCCAGATCTTGGTGGTCCTCAAGCCTTTCCTCAAGGCCACCGAGACCCTTAGCGCTGGCAATGCCCTCCTCAGCCAGGTGATCCCCCTAGTGAGGGAATTGGAGAACCAAATGGATGTGGAGTCACTGGAATGTGATCCCTTGGCCTACTGGGTAAGCCATAGCCAGATGTGACAGGATCTGGCCACGGTTGCCCAGCAACACCTGTCCTGTCCACCAACTAGAGTCCCACATGAGAGAAAGTTCAGTATTGCTGGGGATGTTGTGACACCCCACTGCACCTGCTTGGATCCTATGTTGATGGAGTAGTTGGTGTTTCTAAAGGTGACCCTTTCACTGCTGGGGTTCCCCAAGCTCAACCTGCAGACAGACTGAGTGCCACCCTTCTTACTCCATCTGCACCAACTTTCTTTTTGGAGGTTTTGAAAAGCCAAGTAATGCCCTTGGGTTGGGGGGGGGGCACTAAGTGCATCACCAGCCAGCAGGGGAAGAACATGTTCCTGCTGAGCTCATTCCCCTGCCAGGACAAACTTGGAGGTATGGGATTGGGGCTGTGGGGCAGGAGGAGGCCCCAGATCCTGTGCATGACCACTAAAACTGCACCCTGCCAGGGTAGGGAGGTCTGGCAGGACTGCTGCCAGTGCAGCAGCCCTGTAAATGCCAGGACCAAGGATCTCCTGGTGAAAGGCAGGGAGGAGGTGCCATAACCTCTAGCTAACACACGCATACACAATGTCCTGGTTGGGGAACACCAAGATCTGTCATGTCTTTGATAGGCCCAATGCTTGTTGGTTGCAGTGCAGTTGTGAGGCTCCCGGTGACTTCAGCTTAGCTGCCTGGGATGCCAGCTTTAGGGTTGAAAACCGCTTTGTCAGGCTGAGGAAGTACCTGCAGTTGGTCCTGGATGGAAGTAATAGTAAAGAAGCCAGAGGCAGGCTTGGCATGCAATGCAGGAAAGAAAGCTAGGCAGTGAAAATGGAAATGGAGATGTCAGGGTGAGGGGCAGGCTGGGGCGGAGGGAAAGGGGGATGTAGCAGTGAAGGTAAAAGTACAGTACAGAGATACCTGGGGTGTGAGATGTCTGGCAGGTTGCAGTGTGCCAGAACTTGAGTCCAACAGTTTCTGTACCTACTACCTAGGATGCTGATGAAGTGCAGTTCATAGGCCCAGCTCTGAAAAGTGGTTTGTACATTCATCTTTGCTTTCAAGCATTTTGGGTGAAGTTCCACCCCAACCCCTGCACTGATCTTGAAACTTGGCAGGATTTGTGGCCTCAGTAAGAGCTACCAGCCCTGAAGTTTTCAGTCCCCTGTGGTGTAACACACAGTCATAACATGAGTTTAGCTTTCAAGAATTTGGGGTACAGTTCCCCCCAAACTTCTGCACCAATTTTCTTGAAACTTGGTAGGCTTCATGCTCTTAGCAGAGGCTAAGAGCCTCTGGCTAAATCTTTGCCAGTTTCAGCCAAATCATCCAAAACCCAGCAAAGTTATAGATCTTCCATTGATTCCTCATTATATCCTATGGCTGAATCTCCAAGGCGGCTCCAAAGCTTCGGAGCTGCTTCAGCCAGATTGAGGCGGAAACCTGGTCCAGAGCTCTTGATCGGCTCACAGCCATCCGAAGTGGCTGGATCCAAAGCCGGATCGGATCGCTGCTGACTCGCACAGCCCTAGCTATTAAGTCCCCTCTTAATCTTCTCATTTCTAGACTAAATAAGCCCAGTTCCCTCAGTCTTTCCTCATAAGTCATGTCCTACAACTCCCTCACCATTCTCGTTGCCACTGGACTCTCTCCAACTTGTCCACATCCTTTCTGTAGTGGGAGGGGCCAAAACTGAACACAGTATCCCAGATGTGGCCTCACCAGTGCTGAATAGAGGGGAATACCCTTGGCCTACTGGCAACACACCTACCAATGCAGCCTAACATGCCATTAGCTTTCTTGGCAACAAGGGCAAACTGCTGGATCATATTCAGCTTATTGTCCCTGGTAACCCCCAGGTCTTTTTCTGCAAAGCTGCTGCCCAGCCAATCAGCCCCCAGCCTGTAGCATTGCATAGGATTGTTCCATCCTAAGTGCAGGACTTTGCATTTGTCTTTGTTGAACCTCATGTCCCAGTCCTCCAATTTGTCTGTCACTTGCCATCTCTTTGCCTGTTACAATTATGTCAAACTGCCTCTGAACTCTTTACCTCTCCCACCCCTTCTGTTCCCTCCCCCAGTCAGCATTGACATCATCATCCTCTTCTTCCCCGCTATCCTCATTGCTCACCCTCTCTTAGATGCTATTGTCATCTTTGGGGACCTTGCTGTTGAAGAGTCCATGGCAGTATTTCCCTTCCATATGATTTGCACCATCTCCTCCCTGTTATCTTCCAATTTTATTTTTTAATTTTTTTTGGTAGTACAACTGCATCTGACATGGTCCTCAACTGACAAGTCTGAGTGCCTCTACATGAGCATGTTTCTGGTTTTCCACAGGGTATTCCTGAAGCAGGAGATGAACTGGTTGAAGTGGGCTTTTGGGGCCCCTTGCTGCTTGTTTGTATGTCCAAACAGCACCATCTCTTTGGTCAGAATCTTGACCTCTGTCATCATCATAAGGAGTAAGATTAATTTTTTCCTGCCTGGTGTAGGTGTAGTGCCAGAGGAGGTAGTTGATTTTTGTTTTCACTTGCCATGGGCTGGTTTGCTTGGGGCAGTTTGGTGGGCCTTCCTACCCCCTTCTATTTCTCAGTGCCCACACAGGTAGTGCCTGTTGGGCTACCTGGAAGTTCAGGTCCCTGTGTTTCTGCAGGTTCTTGTGGAAGACTCCTTCCCACAGAGCTTTGCTGCCATTGTCAAGGAGGACATCTATGGTTGATATTCTGGACCTTGCTGTTACCACCACCTGTATCTTACGGTGGTTTTTCAGAGTTTTCAGAGTTTTTGTTTGGTTTGGTTTTTTAGCCTGTATCTGTTCTGGAACTGTTCCAGGACCTTGGAGAACCTCAGTGGTTCCCACAGGCACATGTTGGGAAGCATGTACATCCCACAGCATTGTAGCTTGTTCCTTGCAAAATGTCTCATGAAGCAGGATGTTTTTGGAGTTTGTTCTGGATGCCAGGTTGCAGATTTGGCTTGTGTACTTGGTCCAAAGGAACAGCCAGATGTCCAACATTCCTCAGCTACCAGTCTTTTTTGTGTTATACAAATTGGTCCTCACAATCTTCTCCCATCTAGTGCCCTAGAAGAAAATGCATGTGGCCCTTTAGATTCTGTGGATGATTTTCTCTGATTAGGGGAGGACCTGTGCAGTGTATATAAGCACTATTAGTAACACCAGCCTCAGGAGTGCTGTAGCAGGAGCTGGGGTGAAGCCTTTCCTATGGGCCCTCAGAGCCAGTCAAGATGCCAGGGAGTAACCTGGGTTTTCCCAGGAGAATCCTGTAGCCCCTCATGCACTGATAAAAGGGTCCAGGGAGAGCCTGGGATGGGGGTCGGCCTCCAGGTGAAGGATCACAGGCCATGAGAGGTCTACCCTGATTGGCTGATTGACTCAGAGGGCTGACCAGGCAATTAAAAAAAGAGCCAGAAGACTGACCACTGTTCAGAAAGGGAAAAGTACAGTGAAGCCAGGAGTTGTATACTCCATGTGGAGATGTGGGGTCCAGGCAGCTGAACAGTTATGGTTTGCAAAAGCCTGAGCAAGGCTCCTGAGGAAAGATCCAACTGTCCTGTAGAGAAAGCCAAGTAAAACAGGTACCCAGGGTAGCGGGGCTGCTCTGGCAATACCAGGGACAGGAGAAGATGGGAATTCTCTCCGGAGGTAGCCAGTGGAGACTGGTATTATGTGGTGAGGAATGCATCCCAGTAGGGGTGCCAGAGGTTTGGAGGCTAACCAGTAAGGGCTAACACAAAGGAGAGATTTTCACAGTAAGCCTGAAATAAGAAAAAAAGATGAATGGGAATTGACTTAAAAATTGTAAATATATTATATCAGAGTTTAAGAAAGAAGAAGGATTAATTTATGAACTTCGAATGACTTTATGTCAGTAATTGAGAAATACTTTGTAATTTACTTTACAAGTTTGAATGAACTATAGTTGTGATGAAAAAGCAAGGAAGGGATTGATTTGTGAATGGTCTTATAGCTGTGATCAAAAAGGAACTCAGGACAGGTGGGGGCTGGGGCTGGGTGGGGCAGCGATGGGGGGGGCCTCAGGGGCCAGGTGGGGGATGGGGCCAGGCAGGACAGCCATCGGGTTGCTGGGGGAGTGGGCAGGGCCAGTGGGGGTGCCCCCCTCCTCCAGCCCTCTCTGCCCCCTGCTTACCAGCAGGAGCCCCGGTCCTGTTCCCTGCGGCTGGCACACTACCTGCCCTGCATGACCTGACTTTTGTCTCTGTTGAACCTCATCTGGTTTTGTTTAGCCCATAGGACCAGCCTCTCAAGGTCTTCCTGAATCCTTGACCTCTAATGTGCCCACTTGTCCCCACAGCTTGGTATTGTCCACAAACTTAATCATTGCACTTCTCACTCCTTCATCCAAGTCATTAATAAGAATATTAAAAAGCACTGATTCCTAGGGCACACCACTGGAGATGGCCTTCCAGGATGAGGCCATCCCATCAATTAAGACTCATTGGGGTTGGCTACTAAGCCAGTTCCCAACCTACCTCACTGTAGCCTGGTCTAGGCCAGTACTCTCCAACTTAACTGAGAAGATGTCATGGGAAACAGTATCAAAGGCCTTGCTGAAATATATGTAGATGCTGTCCACCTCCTGTCCCATGTCCAGGTGATTAATTACCTGGTCATAAAAGGACATCAGGTTTGTTAGGCATGACCTCCCCTCTGCAAAGCCATGTTGATTGCTTCTCAGTACCCCACTAGATTTGAGCTTGTGGGTGATGTCCTCCTTGACAGTTTTTTCAAAGATCTTCCCCAGGACCAAAGTGAGACTGATGGGTCTAGATTTGCCAGGGTCATCCCTCTTTCCTTTCTTAAATTTAGGTACCATGTTAACTTTCTTCTAGTCTTTAGAGACAACTCCCGAGTTCCATGATTCCTTGAATAGCCTTGCCAGAGGCACCTTCAGCATTCTCAGGTGAAGGTTGTCCGGACCAGCCAACATGAAAGAGTCCAATTGATCAAAGAGCATCTTCACCTGTTTTGATTTTATGAGGACCGCTATCATTGCCATATTCTCTGCACTCGTGGTCTGGCGACCAGTTTTTGCCTGGTTTCAGGAATACTAATGCAAAGTAACTGTTGAGAAGCTCTGCCTTTTCATGGGGGTCAACTGTAGGCTTCCCCTCCATTTTTTGTAGGGTGCCACAATGGAGCTTGATTTTTTTCTTGCTCCCTATACCTATAGAAGAAATTTTTATTGTCTTTAATTTTGGTCGCCAATTTGGCTTCCATGGATGTCTTGTCTTTCCTGGTCTCATGTCTGCAGATCCTGGCTCCATGAGTGTACTCTTCTCTGGATCCTGAACCATTTTTCTATTGGATGTATGCTTCTTGTTTCTTTTTGAGAAGTTTGTTAATGCTAACCCATAATTAGCAGTGGCAGCAGTAGAGGAGTGTGGGGGGGAAATTG
This sequence comes from Caiman crocodilus, assembly GCA_030014935.1. Classification (NCBI taxonomy): domain Eukaryota; kingdom Metazoa; phylum Chordata; order Crocodylia; family Alligatoridae; genus Caiman; species Caiman crocodilus. The sequence goes on from JAGPOW010000063.1 coordinate 24,748, forward strand.
TCAGCAATCTGCCACAAGATTGATAGCAGGGAAACAGATTAAGAAGGCAGGGCTCAAGAGTGACTGACTTTACTGTGGTGTGGTATAAACCCAATATGTTTGGGAAATGTTATTGTAAAGAGGTTCAGTTGTGTTACAACTATGCAGGCCTGTAGGTAGATAATTTCTAATCTCATTTCAGAATAATTTTTCTTTCAATATATTAAAAATATTGTGAATGGCTTCATTACTATTCTTAGGTGGTAAGTAAAGCATATTATGTTTCATTGATGCCAGTTTTAATACTTTAATTAGACCTGTGACATTTCTCACCCATACCCCATCTTTAGTGACATTAATCCTCAGTTCTTCTTTTACACTTCAGAAGTTGGCTGGTTGTTTTTTTTGTTGGTTTGGGCTTAGAAATTTGAAGCCAGTTTTTCATGTAGAAATCAGTTAACTTTCCGTGGACAAGTGAAAAATGTCATCAAACCAAAATTATGAAATCCATGAGCTACAGAAGTGTAATCTTTGTTAGGTTTCTTACAATATTTGATAAAACAGAGCTATTTTTGCTCTCATTGCAGAAATAATCATATCTTTTATTCAGATCTTAAAACTTTATTAGTGAATGATAAAAATTGTAGTTAGTTACATAGGTTTGTAAGGACCAAGGAAAATACACAAACCTGCACATGGTAGTTACATAGAATGTAGTTGTAGTAAATGGGCACAATCTAAAACACACAGTTGGTCCTGTAGATTATATTAGCCTGAGGTTAAAGGGGAAAGGAAAACATAGCAATGTGTCATCATTGAGAGGATACAGGACCATGTACATGGTAACTGCATTGGTAGGGAATTGTGAGTTGGTAAGATGTGCTCAGATACAGTTTTAGTGTGCGGTGTACAGTTGCTGGGGTGGGAATAGTCCAGGGCACATAGAGTCTTTGTCAGCTTATGGCAACTGCAAACAGGATGCAGGCCATCCCCTCATTCTTGCTTCTGGCCATTGGTCTTGGGTGGTAGTCTTCATATGGGTGATGCCCCATGATGTATTTGACATAGATGACTCTGGATATCAGATGGTATTGGATACCATGAGATGCCTTATCAGCTTGGCATAGCAGCAGGGTACTCTGTAGACTCACAGGATATTCTGTCACTGGGGTCCTGTGCTCTGAATACCCCAACATTTAGAGCCTGCACTGTCGAATATCACACCCCTTGGTCCTCAGGGTATTGGCAAGTGGCTTGTACTTGTTCAGCTTTCAATCCAGGCCTTCAGATAAGACCTGTCACTGGTTCTCAAAGAGGATAGTCTTATCAAACATCAGGACCTATTTGTTGTCTTCATCCATGTGACAGGGGCCTTCCCAGACTAGATCCTGAGTTAGCCCACCCACCTGCCCACCTAGGGCAGTCTGCTCTGTCTCGCATATTATAACCTGAATTTTACTCCCTTGGTGGCTGGCAGCAAACTGCTGCCCCAGCCTGTGAGAGCTGGGTCCTAAAAGGCCCTAATCAAGTGCCTGCCAGCTGCCTACTTCCAGCCCTTAAAGTGGCAGGCACCCAAAGGTACACTGCTATAGTTCATCACAATGATGTCCAGGTTGTTGCAGCTAGGGACAGCATGGCTCATTGCCACCATTCTCACCATCTCTGAGATGAATTTTACCAACCTGACAGTGATGTGGCAGAGTTGCCAGGATCTGGTGTGGGTCCTGCATCCACCCAGGGCATGGTGCAGGATGTTGTATTCATAGCCACACCTCTAGCATCTTTTCTCACAGTTTCCATATCACATGGTGCCATTGGGCTACAAGCAGTTGAAATAAGTGCAGTGGATGAAATGCCAATTGGCAAACCATATGAAATTCTTGTAGGGCATGACTTAATTGCTGGTGTCCCACTTTGAGGTGACCTTAAAGACTGATGTACTTGGCCTGATTATGTTTTGCTGATGTACTTGGCTCATATGGTCTTCGTCAGGAAATTCTCCAAGGAGGTTTTGATGCAGTGGATCATTGTCATGCAGTTGTGGCTGGGAGCAGCAAGACCTCCACTATCTGTTGCTCCTCATATCACATCCAGCAGCAGCCAATGCACTTCCTGAGGCACTAGATGGAGTTGTGAGCTTGGCTTCACAGCAAGGCATAACCCTCACCATCTTGCTCAAACTTGTCCTCCAGTGACCTGCTCAGGAACATAACCAGGTCTTGTTAGGATGGAGGCCTTGCAACCCTCTTTCAAGGCATCAGATGCAGTGCTTCTCACCTGGTTGTCAAAACAAGTCAGGAGGTAAAAGGCATGGTTAACTACTGCAGTGTATCAGAGGTTGCTCATGTGAGGGACACTGGCATCCTCTTGCTGGTAAGGGTTGTGCAGGATCTTGTTGCTGGCTTGCAGTGATAGGTTCATCCATTTTGCAAGGAGCCAGTTGACCTTTGTTGTCCTCCTTGAGAGGTGTCTTGGGGATCACAAAGCCTCTCAGGATGAACAAAATGTGGGGGATGAGGAAAGTATTGACAGCATCAATCTTCTGCCAAGCTGCCAGAAGGGAAGCATTAAACTTGTTGGCATCCAAACAGTCCTGTGGGTGGTCTCTTCCAGTGTTCCCTTTACTTGGTGACCAGCAGGTGTGCCTGAATGGAGGTTCCTCTCACTTTCCTTCAGGTGCGTCATGGGCTTGTCCTAACTATGCCTGATTTTGACCAAAAGATTGTCCACTTGCTTCCCAAGGGGAGAATAACCGCTTTACAAGAGAATATCTAGTTTTTTTACACACAAACCTCATGTTTCTAATCATCTGTTTCTTTTGTGCTTGAATGCTTAACTGTTCAAGAGTGATGCTTTTTTTTGCGTAAATGTTTTTTTGTTTGGAATATGCATGCATGTGTGTGATGACTGGAGGTTATGGCACCTCCTACCCACCTTTCACCAGGGGAATGCTCGGTTCTGACATTTCCTGGAACAGCCGCACCACCAGCAGTCCCACCAAGCCTCCTGACCCTGGCAGAGTTCAAATTTAGTGATCATGCCCAGGACCTGGGGCCTCCTACTTCCCCATAGTCCCAGCTCATACCTGCAAGATGATCCTGGTATGGGAGCTCAGCAGGGATACATTCTTCTTCTGATGGCTTGTGGCCTTGAGGAAGGGCTTGAGGACCACCAGGATCTGGGAGATGGTATCCTATTTGAATCTATTAAGGGGCTCACTGATCTGAACCTCCCTGAGAAAGGCCATCTCATGGATGGTCTTCTGTTGCTCCACCAGCCTTTCCAGCATCAGGTATGTGGGGTTCCACTGAGTCTCCAAATTCTGCATGATTTTGTGCTATGGGACACTCAGCTCTAGCTGTTTGTCCTGCAGCATCTTGCCCCCCTTGATCCTGTAGTGGAAGTAGCCCACCACCTTCCTGCATTTCAATAGCAGCTGGCCAGGTTTGATGGCACCATCACTAGCAGTCCTGTCCCCCTCCAAGGTGTCCCTAACTATGAGGTGGAACTTATGTGTCCCACAGCAGGTGCCAAAGTTGGCATCATGGAGTGCCTCATGATATTGGCCCAATTGTCAGTGACCATGAACCCACGCGTGAGCTCGACCCACCCAATGAGCCACCCCTGTGGTTCATCACCACCATGATCTCCCTTGCCGTGTAGGACTGACTCATCCACCGCTTTAGCTTGAAGGAGAGCCCACTGATGGCCTGACTTGTCACACCAGTGCCCTGTATGGGAGAGGTAGGCATGATCTCCTCCCTGATTGCTCCAGATGGCTGAGGTGAAGTGTAAGGCCACCTGTGGACCTGCCTTGCACACCTCCTCCATCAAGTACTCCATGCATAACTCATACAGGGAGGGCACCACAATCCTGCTGAAGGTGGTACATATGGACATCTGGTATGATGAGCCATGAGCTCCATGAGTCACCTGAACCCTGGGCACTCAACTAATGAAAAGGGCAAGCATTTCCCCAATACTCTGGGTGATCTTGCTCGCCCTTGCAACGTGCCTCCTTTCCGTCTGCCTTTCCCGCACTGTTCCAAGGGTGACCTGCCTCTGCTTTGGGGGAAATGGGGGCTTTGGAGTGAATGGGAGATTTCCCTTTAGGCACACTCGCACTGGTGCCAGGCTGACGAGGAACAAGGGCAAGGAGGTGGTGCCTGTGGTGATGCATCAGCATCCCTGTGATGCTCATGTGTTTTGTAGCTATGCCCTGGCTGGTTTTGGCTTAGCAGTGCAGGCAAATGTCGGATCATCTACCAGCTCAGAACAATCCCAGACCATACTACCTGCTCACTTCTGGGGTGTGGGTGCATGTATGGATGCTGCAGTTTCCCCCTCCTCAGCAGGCAGAGGCACAGCAACAGGAGTGGACTCAGCTGAGCCTCTTGCCTCCAAACCCTCTACCTCAGCCTCCTCTGAAGTGCCTTCTGGAGAAGACGACCTGGCTCTAAGGGAAACTTGATGGGTGTGGAGCACCAACTCAGATGATTCCTCTTCCTTCTGCAGAATTCCCCTGGCACTGGAAGGCTCAACATGGGAAGTAAAATGAGGGTGGAGGAAGCTGTCATGTTGATGCTGCTGCAGGTGATCATGATGGTGGAGGGGGAGGTATGGCTGGTGCTCTTGGAGGGGATGCAGACTCAGGCACAGGCAGTGGCGTTGGCATGTTTCATAGTGTTTTGTCTTTGCCTTAATGTGCTGGCAAAATTTGTATTTTCTTCTGTAAATGTTATCCATCTGATTTATGTAATATATGTAGACAAGATAATTGTATGCATGTGCATTTATGTATTGTATGTACATTTGTATGTATTTATGTAATAAATGAAATAAAAATATATACATGTGTTTTCCTATATAAATTCTATATTATAATATACAATATAATTATGCTGTGTTCCCCTTTACAGTGAATGGAATGCACACTTTGAGAGGAAGCACAGATTTGAAAAGAAGCAAAATAGACTAAAGAAAAAGAGGATTTGTGGGGAAGAATAAATTTAAAAGGAATCAATCAATTAATAATAAAATTAAATTAAAGGATATAGAAACCAAAGCAAAAAGGTATTGCTGAATCACACTTGCTAGGCAATAAATGGTAGACTTGGTTGTATAATGCTGCTGATCTTCTGGAAGACAGCTCAGTAATTGACCAAGGCAGAAAGCAAGGCAGTTTAAATGGTGCTGCTTTTTATGGTGTTTTTCATCCTCCCCAGGTCACTGGGACTGGAAGGACCTCAGGGAAGGATCACAGTCACTGGCTAGCTACATCGTTAATATCAGAGCAATTCTTCCCTCTCTTCCCCCTCCCTCTCACAGATTTCATAGACATTAGGGCTGGAAGGGACCTTGGAAGATCATTGAGTCCAGGCCCCTGCCCAAGGGGCAGGAAGTCAGCTGGGGTCATAGGATCCCAGTAAGACAAGCATCCAAATTTCTCTTGAAGGTCTTCAATTTAGGTGCTTGAACCACCTCCAATGGTAGGCTATTCCAGACCTTGGGGGCTCGGATAATAAAGAAATTCTTTCTTATGTCCAGCCTGAAATAGTCTTGCAGTAGTTTATAACCATTCAACCTCGGCAGCCCTTGGGACACTGGTGAACAAACGTTCCCCCAGATACTGGTGGCCACCTCTAATAAAAAACTTATAGGTGGCTATCAGATCACCCCTGAGCTTGCACTTTTTCAGGCTATAGAGCCTCATAGCTCTTAGCCTGTCAGCATAAGGTCTGTTTTCCTGACCTCTGATCATGCACGTGGCTCTTCTCTGGACTCTCAAGCTTCTCTACATCCTTTTTGAATTGTGGAGCCCAAAACTGGATGCAGCACTCCAGCTGCAGCCTCACCAAGGCTGAGTACAAGGGGAGAATGACGTTCTGGGATTTGCTTGAGAAGCATCTATGGATGCAAGCCAGCATTTTGCTCACTTTTCTAGTTGTAGCATCGCATCGAAGGCTTATGTTCATCTTGTGGTCAATGATGACCCCCAAGCCTTTCTTCCGTAGCGCTAGCCAGGATAGCACAGCCAAACCTAAAAACCTGCAGCATGATTATCCTCCCAAGGTGGAGAACCTTGCATTTTTCAATGTTAAGCACCATCAGGTTCTCTCCTGCCCATTTTCTGAGCCTTTCCAGGTCAGCCTGGGTCACCCTCCTGTCTTCAGGTGTAAATGCTTTGCCCCAAAGTTTGGGGGTCATTGGCAAACTTCACAAGTCTGCTTCTGACTCCAATGTCCATATCATTAATGAAGATGCTGAACAATATGGGTCCAAAGACAGAGCCTTGGGGGACCCCACTGGTCACAGGGCACCATGACGATTGACTTCCATCAATTATCACCTCCCCGAGCCAAAATTTCCCAGCCAGCAGATCGTGGTGGATCCAAGGCCACAATTGGTCAGTTTTGCTAAGAGTGACCTGGTATCCCATGATCACAAGGCTTTTGTGAAATCAGGATATGGGACACCAATCTCTTCCCCCTTGTCCAGATGATAGGTCACCTGGTCATAGAAGGAAATGAGATTGGTCAAGCAAGACATACCCACAACAAACCCATGCTGGCTATGCCTCAGGATGTTGGCATCAGCCAGTCCATTAAGGATGGCCTCTAATAAACTTTTCTAAGATCTTCCCCGGGATAGAGGTCATGCTGATGGGCCTGTAGTTTGCGGATCCACTTTCCTCCCTTTCTTGAAGATAGGCACCACAGTGGCCTTCTTCCAGTCTTTGGGCACTACACCAGAACACCAGGAGTTCTCAAAGGTCTGTGCCACAGGCTGGGCTATGATGCTCACCAGCTTCTTAAGTACCCTGGGGTGTAGATTGTCAGGGCCAGCTGACTTGAAGGTACCCAGCCTCTTAAGTTGTTCCTTCACGAGGTCAGCATTGGAGGGCAGGGGATCACCCTCACCCAGACCTGCCTGCCCTGTGGGCATGGGCATCCCATGGGACTGATGGAAGACTGACTCAAAGTACCCATTTAATAGGTTGGCTTTTTCCTGGACACCAGTTATCAGATGTTCCATCTGGTTTAGCAGGGGTCTAATGTTGCCCTTGCTTTTCCTCTAGCTCTCCACGTACTTGAAAAATTACGTAATACTCAAAGCTAGTTGGAGTTCAGTTGCAGCCTTAGCTTTCCTGGTTTGCTCCCTGCAGGACCATATCAGTGCAGAATATTCCTCCTTGGAGGTGAATCCCATCCTCCATCCTTTATAGGTCTTTCTTTTTAGCCTCAGTAGGTCTTCTAGATTCCTGGAGAGCTGGGGGACTGCTGTGCCCTCTTGCTGCCTTTCCTCCGAGATGGAATAGAATTAGCTTGTGCATTGAGGATTGCTCCCTTGAGGAGCAACCACTCTTCCTGAACTCCCCTCCTCCTGGGGTCATGGTCCCTTAGGGCCTCACTGACAAGCCTCCTAAGCTTATCAAAGTCATCTTTCCTGAAGTCAAGGACTTTTGTATTGCTGACTGACTTGCTAGCTTTACGGCAGATGGTGAAGGTGATCAGCTCATGGTCACTGTCACCCAGCTTCCCATCGATCACTAGGTCACTGATTAGGTCATCCACAGTTGCCAGTACCAGGTCGAGCAGCGCTTTACCTCTCATTGGCCCATAGACTTCTTGGGTCAGGTAGAGGTCATCCATGCAGGAGAGGAAGCTTTGCGACGGCTTGGATTTTGCTGAGTGATCCTCCCACAAGATGTCTAGGTTGAAGTCACCGATGACAACCATGGTCCTGGAGCATGTGGCCTCAGCCAGTTCAGTCAAGCTCTTGACTTTGGGTGGGAGGTCTGTAATAGACTCTTACTGTTGTGTCCCCTGCACCATGTTCCCCATAGATTTTAACCCAGAGGATCTCCAGCCATCCACCCTGGTCACCAATATCAGCTTGCCAGGATGTGTAGCTTTCCTAAACAGAAAGCTACACCCCCACCCCTTTTATCTACTTGATCTCTCCTGTACAGGGTATAGCCATCTATACCTGTGGTCCAGTCATGGGTGGAGTGCCACCAGATCTCTCTTATCCCTATGATGTCATAATTCTTTGTGTTAAGCAGGAGGACGAGTTCCACCTGCTTATTCCCCAAGCTCCTGGCATTTGGGTACAGGCAGACAAGTGTCCCCTTGGGGGCTCTTGCCTTGTCCACAGATTGCACCAGGGCTGGGGCAGGGGTGGAGTCCCTTAAGTGCCTTGGCCTGCTGGCTTTGCAAGGGTTGTTCAGTGGGCCAGCAGTGGCCATAGTCTCCCCCCTCCCACACACTTCCCCCAGTGGGCTTAGCTTAAAGCCCGGTGGAGCAGATCAACCAGTCTAGCTGAGAAGTGCCTCCTCCCCAGTGGAGAGAGGTGGAGGCCATCTCTTCCCAGCAACTCGCTGCCTCTCTCACCAAAGAGCGGGCTGTGATCATGGAAGCCAAAGCCTCCCCAATGATACCAGCACTGCAGTCTTTGGTTAACTACCTGGATCCTCCTCTCCCTCCTCAGCCCATACCCTGAGACTGGGAGTATTGAAGAAAACACCACCTGTGCCCCCAGACCCTGTAGCCCTGCTTCCAAGTACCTGTAGCACCTCCTGACTCTGCTGAGAGCACTCCAAGCCATGTGATTGGTGCCCACATGAATAAGGAGCATGGGATTGTGGTCTGTGGGCTGGAGGAGTTTAGGGATCTTTTCTGCAATGTCTCAGATGCGGGCCCCTGGGAAGCAGCAGACTTCCTGGGCTAAGTGGTCGGGGTGGCAGATTACCCCCTCAGGATGGAGTTTCCCCATGGGAAACACAGTTTTGCTTTGGGGAGAGTGGGGGCAGTAGCTTCAGTTGAGCTGGTGTTGCCTGCCGGAGCTGGCAACTTAGCAGGCTCTGTTGGGACTGCAAGAGGTTTGTTGCTGTTGTTACTTGGCGCTGAGCTCCAGTGGGCTAGGGGCTTTGGTGCAGCAGGCCTTAGGGCCCTTGACCACCTTGGTCCATCCCCCTGAGTGGACAGAATGGGAGGTCTGAGTCCTCCCTTGTCCTGGAGGGAGACTGTGGTCTACTCTCTAACTCCCGGGGCAGAAGAGCCTGGCAGTAGGAGTTGATCTCCTGCTCACAGTCCCTGATGGCATGCAGTCTCTGGACAGCTAGTGTGCCAGAGACCCCAAAAGGGAGCAGACCCCACAAGGGGAGGTAGCCATGCTCCTGGGCCCCAGAGCCTGAAAGAGGGACTCTCAGGGACCCTCAGTGTGGGGCGAGTGCCCATCCACAGTATGCTGCTGGTAGGCGGGCTGGCCTGAGTCTACCTACCATAGGGGGCTTGCAGACAGGGCCTCAGGCCCTCCTGCACATATGCTGTGCTAACTCACGCACCAGCAGACAAGGGTGCCTATTTGCACAGCCTGTTCACATAATGCCCGGGGGGGCTGGGTGAAGTAGGGGCCTGGGTGGGGCAAGAGCCGGCCCAATTTCTACTCAGCCACCTCGTCCCACTCTCTAGGGGTTACCCCCCTTCCACCATGGGCCCTGTTTACCTCCGGTGGGGAGAGGTCTCTGGGGGGCTTCGGGGGAGCAGGGGTGCAGCGAGCTTTCACCAATGTGTCTCTCACTGCTCCTGGAGCCTAACTTCTTACTTTCCATTTCCTGCAGGGAAGCCCAACTTCAGCTTCAAAACTTGAAGTAATTCAAAATGTTTTGAGTGCCCTCATTTCATTTCAATGTTATTTCAAAGCCCTTCATTTTGTTGAGATTTTGCTGTTTTGAGCTTGAAACAAGTCGAAACATCATTGAAATTTCACACAGTCCTACTGCGCACCATCCAGTCTCAGTTTAGTGGTTATGCATGCACTGATGCCCAGGCCATGGTAAATTGGCCAGGCGGGCCCTGCCACAGGTGGCCACCAGATGAGCCCTCCATCCCTACTCCCTTCATGGGGGCAGCCAGCCTGCTTGTGGCAACCCACCTGCCTTCCCCATCTCCTTCCTAGACTGGGTCAGAGCTAGGTCCTGTAAACAGCAACTCCAGCTACTCTGAGCCTTAACCCCCTCCCCCTCCCTACAAGCCAAGCAGTCATGCCACTGGGTCCATGGCACCCAGGATTGTGAGTGTGAGGGGCTCATGCCCAGCTGGGACACTGAGCTGGTGATTCCTCCCCTCTCCTGCCAGCAGCCCTCTCCAGAGAGGCAGCTCAGGCCAGGACCCCCACCACATGTGACCTGTATCCCAAGTACACCCATGTTGAGAGTCCCCCAGATATATGTTGCAACAAGCCCACTGTGGGGTGCCTGACCCACTATGCCCTGCTACTGCTAATTGCCATGGTGTCCCAGGCACAGCTAAGAACTTCAGATTGTTAGGAGCTGGAAGGGACCTCACAGGTCATCAGGTCCAGCCTCCCCACTCTAGGCAGGAAGACAGTTGGGGTCAAGTGACCCCAGCAGAGGTTACTGTCCAGTCTCCTTTTGAAAGCTTCCAGGCTAGGTGGCTGCACCACATCTGGAGGGAATTTATTCCACAGTCTGAACACTGACTGTGAAGGAGTTTTTCTTGGTATTAAGCCTGAAGCATCCTTCCAGGAGTTTATATCCATTGATCCTGGTCTTCCCCAGGGGTGCCCTAGTGAACAGTTGTTCACTGAACTCTTGATGCACTCCTTTGATATAGCTGTAAGCTGCTATCAAGTCCCCTCTCAATTTTCTCTTCTTTAGACCAAAGAGATCAGGTCCCTCAGCCATGCCTCCTATAGCTTGCTTTGGAATTCCGCATCATATGGGTGGCTCTTTTCTGGACCCTCTCAAGTTTTTCCAAGTCCTTTCCAAAGAACCAGCAGCAGTACTCCAACTGCAGTCTCACCAGTGCTGAGTACAGTGGGAATATCACTGCCTTAGTTTTACACAAGATGAATCAATTGATGCATGCCAGCATGTTATTTGCCCTGCTGGCCACTGCATTGCACTAATGGTTCATGTTCATGTGATAGTCAATCATTACCAATGGTCAATCATTGCTCAAAGCCATTCACCAAGTTTCAACAGCATCTCAGGCAAGCCCACACTTCCTTGCAATGTGTGTCGCTGCCCAGAGGGCTATGCTCTGACTCCCTGACCACCTGGCCAAGGAGAAAATTGCTGCTGCCATCAATAAGTTTCTCTGCATGTGACAGACCCCTGACAGGCCCCTGGCTAGCTGAGGCGGGGCACAGGCTGCTTAGTAAGATCCTGCATTGCCTCCTGGCTCCCTGCATACTGGAGGGGGGAAACAGCAGTGGGCAGAGAGGAATTTGCAGAGAGAGGAGGGAGGACCCTACTCCCTCATTCAGGGCCCCTGACTCCAGGCATGCAGCCCAGGGACAGGCAGGCAAGGTGGCATGGGTGGCTGTGGAGCCCCCTTTGGCCCTGCACCCTGTGCAGGGCTTACTGGATGGGCATGGCAGGAAGTCCCAGCTGTCATGGTGACATAATCCAGCTGCCTGCAGGGTCCCAGGGTACAGAGACCTTATACCCAACTATATAGGCAGTGGCCCCCTCCAGGGAGGAGTTGGAGCTGGCCATGGGTGGGGTCATCTCTGGCCTACCCTCCCCACTGCAGGTGCGTGCCCCAAGTTGCTGGGACAGGTGCTGGCCTGGGCTGCCTACATTGGAGGACTAGGTCAAGGGTGGGGAGTGTACCAGTTGCTGCCACTGCTGCCCCAAGGGGCCCTCCTCTGGCAAGTCCTCATTAGGGCTGGTCTGTAACCTGTGCTTGAGTAGATGTATTGACTGTGGCCTGGGTTCCTGGGAGCCAGGATTCAGTCCAGCTCCCACATACCAGGCATGGTCCTGAAGGCAACCCCAGACTGGTGGTTATGGTCCATAATGCAGACCCCTGAGCCTGCAGGGCCTTCACATTTATGCGGTATTGCCACCTAGATCATGGCCATACTCCTGCATGTAGATTGCCATGTCCTCATAAATGTGGGGTGGCAAACCAGGTGGTTTGGCAAAACCGTCTCTGGACCTTGGCCTCACCCCAGACTGCTATGAGGTCCGCAGTCTCCTCTGGAACCCAGTTTGGGCCCTTGGCTGCTGTTCCCAGGGTTGGGAACACTGCTGTTGCAGATGCTGGCTCTAGAAGGGACTTTGGGTACCATCAGGTCCTGGCACATACCCACAAGAGAGAGACATGGTGCCTGGAGGCCAGCTGCAGATGGGAAGACACAGCAATCCTGCAAGCCCCTGCACTTTTCCAGACAGTGTCAGGGAAGAGGCTTGCAGGATTGCTGTGTCTGGCATGTGCCCACAGTACAGGGGAATGATGCCCAGGGGCCAGGGAGCAGCTAGCAGAGGCCTTGGGATCAGGCCAGGGCTCTGCAGCAGGCTGCAGCCAGCACATGCCCATCACATCAGCACAGAGTGCCCAAGGCCAGGCAGCAGTTGGCACAGGCCCCAGGGGTCAAATTAGGTCTGAAGGCCAGCCAGGTCTAAAGAGCCATCCCTGCCCCATGTCCAGAGGGACACTCAGCCATATTGCTCTGCCACAGGCAAGAGTCTGCCTGATGAGCAAATTTGCTCCTGGTCAGTGTCTACACAGGCACTACTCCACATTAGTTAATTTTACAGGTAGTAGAAAAACCACACATTAGCCTTTTTAATGTGCAGCAGCTGCTATGCATAGCAATATAGTGATGCTTTACTGTGCAGTAAAGCATCTCATATAGAAACACCCAGTGTATACTTATCAGGAAGCACCACTTCCCGGAAGGGATATTTTATTGAGTGACTACCTCAGTTCTAGCTTGGTGCTTGTCCCTCAGGATACCAGGTGGCAATGTACTGTTAAATCAAGAGGATGAAGGGACAGATATTACCTTGTCAACTGGGGGTTGGCATCCCCCATCATATTCAGCCAAGTTAAGGGGGCATGGTCATGACCAAACAAAGGTGGGCCCCCAGGAAGTAGTAGCGGAGAGCACCAACTGATCACTTAATTGCAATACACTCCTTTTCTATCACAGAAAACTTTAGGTCTTGGGAAAGGAGCTTCATACTTGTATACAGAATTAGGTGTTCCCCATCGTCAAACGTTTGGGAGAGAACCATTCCCAGGCCTCAATCCAGGGCATCCATCTATAAAATAAACTCTTTTGTCAAGTCTAGACTGTGCAGGACTGGTGCACTGCACAGCAGCTGTTTACCATCCCCAAACACCATCTTGCATTTTGGCAACAACTGGACCCTTTGCAGTGCCCCTCTCTGCAATAGGGGCATTAGTGGGGCAGTGGTGTCAGCAAACTGTGGGCTGATAATAAGCTTAGAAGGGATTTCAGTTGCTTTTTTGTTGTTGGCACTGGCAACTCCACTAAGGCCTTTACCTTATTGATTAGGGGCCTGATTTTGCCATTGTCTAGTATAGACCTCAGATATTTAGTTTCTTTGTACCCCAGGTGACATTTACCTGGATTGGCCATAAAACCAGCCATGCATATTGATTATAACACCTCCCTCAGGTGCTGGAGATGGTCTACCCATGTGTTTGCAAACATTACTATGTCGTATAGATAAGCAGCCACAATATGCTCAATTCAGGCAAAGTATTTTGTCCATTAATCCTTGGAAGATCACAGGGCTATGTGTAGCCCAAAAGGCAAAGTCCACAAAAAGTGGTAAAGTGCCCAGAGCATTGCAAAAGCCATGATTTTGCAGGCCTGGGTCCAAACATATGCTAGTACCTTTTGGTTAAATCTAAGGTGGTTATATATTTTGCATTGCCTATACCTTCCACCATTTTGTCTATTCTAGACAAAGGGTGTGTTACACTTTGACGCTTCATTGATCTTGTGGAAGTTGATACGAAATCTGACAGCCTAATTGGGCTTTGGGACTAAAATAATTGGGCTCCTCTACTCACTAGCCAATTTCTCTATCACCCCCAGATACAAGACTTTAACATCATGCTTTACTGTTACCCTCAGCCACGCTGTAATTCTCAAGTAATGCTTCTGTAACACCAGTCTGATGGCTGGGAAATTGGCTCCAAGGTCAGACCCAAAAAGTAGTGGTTGATGGCAGAGAGTCATTATGGCACTCTGTGACCAGTGGTGTTCCTCAAGGCTCTGTCCTTAGACCAGCTCTCTTGAACATCTTTATCAATGATGCAGACACTGGTGTTAAAAGTGAATTGGCTAAGTTTGCCAATGACACTAAACTTTGGAGCATAGCGTCCACACCCAAGAACAGGCTAATGATCCAGACTGACTTGGATAAGCTTAGTAAGTGGGTGGACACAAACCTGATGATGTTCGATACCAATAAATGCAAGATACTCCACCGGGAGCGGGGAGAAACCCTGCAGTATACTTATAGGCTTGTCAGTGCACCACTTGCTAGCACCACTGCTGAAAGAGACTTGGGGGTCATGACTGATTACAAGATGAACATGAGCCACCAATGCAATGTTGCATCTGATAAAGCAAACTAAAACCTGGCTTGCATTTATAGATGCTCAAGTAAATCTCAGGATGTCATCCTCTCACTATACTCGGCCTTGACAAGGCCGCGGCTGGAGTATTGCGTCCAATTCTGGGCTCCACAATTCAAGAAGGATGTCGGGAAGCTTGAAAGAGTCCAGAGGAGAGCCATGTGCATGATCAGAGGGCAAGAGAATGGGCCTTATGAAGAGAGACTGAGAGCCATGGGACTCTTCAGTCTGTAAAAGTGCAGGCTCAGGTGGGGACCTGGTGGCTGCCTACAAGTACTCAAGGGGTGTTCATTAGGATCCAGGAGAACATCTGTTCACCAGAGTCCCCCAAGGAAAACAAGGACCAATGGTCATAAACTCCTCCAAGACTAGACACAAGAAAAGATTTAGGCTGGACACAAGAAAAGATTTCTTTACTGTCTGAGACCCCAAGACTTGGGATAGACTCCCTCCAGGTGTGCAGGCACCTATTCTAGACTCATTCAAGAAATGCTTGGATGCTTATCTTGCTGGGATCCTTTGACCCTAGCTGACTTCCTGCCCCTGGGGCAGGGGGCTGGACTTGATGATGTTCGAGGTCCCTTTCAGCCCCAATGTCTATGAAATCTATGAATATGTAAAAGCAAGTGTTTGCACTTCTAGAAGTCTGCTGTGTTTTGCACTGTCACAATTCAGCTTCTCCCTCTGGAATGCAGATAGGAGCTGGAAGCTAAATCAGCAGAGATTCCTGAGAGTCATTTCTTACATGCAGCATGAGGCAGAGTGCTGGAATTTATTTTTAGGTCCTCATTACACAACAATGAGATTTGCACAGTTTAAATATGTTATTAGTAGGTCTGTGCAAAGCTTCTGTAGTTGATTCTATTTGGAGGAGATCCAGCCCAATTCGGGGACCCAATCTCCAAATTCAAAATGAACTGGGAGACCAATTAAAAGCTCCAAGTTGATTTGAAGCATCCAAATTGATCTGGAAAAGCTTTGGAAAACATTTGGCCTCTTCAGAGATTTAGCCATAGGCTAAACAGGGAGCTGAAACAGCTATCTCCACCTGGTAAATTCATTGAGGTTGAGGGAAGGGAGAAAAGGGGCTGGGGCAAGCTGCCCAGCTGGGGCAGGGGGGCACAGGATGCAGGCACAGCAGCACTGGGAATGGGGGCTCTGTCTTGCTGCCACTTGCCGAGCTTGGAGGGGTGGGACAAAGAGAGTGGGATGCTGGCGCAGCTCCCTCCAGGCAGAAGGGGGCAAGTGACAGCAGGGCAGAAGGCTCCCAGTGCTGAAGTGGGTGTGGCAGCACTGGAAGTGGGGACTATGCCCTGCTGCCACCTAGAATGAGGTGCACCTGCGCTGTACCCACCCTCCCTGCACTGGCTGGGCAAGCAGCAACAGAGCATAGCCCCGTGGCTCCCTCCACCCAGGCAGAGGCAGGCACAGCTGGAGGAGCCGCAGGAGAAGCCCCCATGGCTGCCCTGCCATGCCCTAGCCTCCTCCTCTTACTACAGCCCTGTACTCATCAGCTCTGGTAGTGGGAAATCAGGCCCTCTGAGAGCTCATGGCAGAGCCCCCCTGCACAGCATGCAGCAGTGGGGAGCAGCAAGGATTGCCCTCCCCACTTGGCACCCACATGGCAGCTGCCCCTGGTGTGGGTGCAACACAGCTCATCATGCAGAGCCCTGCTGTCTGGGAGCTAGGGCAAATCCACGTCAGCTGAAGCCAGACATGACTCAGTCCTAGCTCTCAGTGTGTAGCACCCTGCCAAGCTGTGCTGCACCCACACTATGCGACAGCTGCCGTACATGTGCCAACCAGGGAGGCAATCCCCAATGCTCCCCACTACACTGTGCTATGAATGCCCAGTGGTCCCAATCACCACTGCTGCATCCGGTGAGTGCAGGGTTTAAAGAAAAAGCCCCGCATTCACCTGCTGCAGCAGCAGTGATTGGGGCCTCTGGGTGCTCATGACAGAGGCCCTCCCATGCAGTGGTGGGCAACGTGGTAGCTGCCCCATGACATGGATGCAGCATAACTCAGCAAGGCACCAAATACTGTCTGGGAGCTGGGGCAGCTCCACGTGTCAGCCAGAGCCCAGTAGTGCTCAGTCCCAGCAGCCCCAGTTCCCAGGTAGTGCATGGTGCCCCGCTGAGCTGTGCTGCACCCTCCCCATGGGGCAGCTGCCACACGGGGGGAGAAGGGGGCAGCAATCCCCACTGCCCCACATTGCATGGGGTAGCTCTGCCATGAGTGCCTAGAGGCCCCAATCACCACTGTTGCAGCTGGTGAATGCAGGGCCTTTTTTTTTTTTTTTAAGTGCTGGGTCTAGGCTGGGGAAGGGTGTGGGATGGGGCCAGGTAGTCATAGGAGCTTCTTCCATGGCTCCCCCCACCTGAGGACTGGCAGACAACTGGAGGAGCTGCAAGAGAACCTGCAGCCACCCAGGTGTACCTGCCTCTCTGACCGATCTGAATCATTGACTTCTCTGAATCAGTGCCGAATTGGGACAGTGATCCGAATCAAATCACTGTCCTCCAAAAATCGGCTGAATCTGAATTGAATACTTCCCTATTTGCATAGGCCTAGTTATTACCCCTTTTTGTTGGCTAGTGCTGGTAGGACCAAATCAGTTTCTGGCATTTGTTTAAATGTTAGTTCTCTCATTATTTAATACTATTCACAATGAGTACACCCCCAAAATATGTAAGATACGAAGTCCAGATGCAATACCAAATCATGCAGATGCAGATTCAGTTTATCACTAGATCATGGAAAATATGTTATATGCCTACAGTGTCTTCAATGAGAAGGCACCAAATGGAAGCCATATACTTGCATTTTTGCTTCCTGTATATGAGAAACTATTTACTTCTGTGTAAAGTGATCCTCAGATACTGAGGATATAGGTGCCTTATGAATGTATGCAACACTAGCAGTGACCATTGATTAATTAAACCGAATCACACCAATAAGGTAGATAACAAGAGGAAAAAGTGTGTTGGTGTGTTGCTCTGGAATACATTGTCCTCTCCTGCAGTCAATGCAAGCAACACTAGGGGCAAGGGGGGGGTGTTTGTGTGTGTGGTTTGTGGAGTGTGAGGTGTGTGGACCCCCCCACTCCTCCCATGGTGCAGCAGCCGGTAGGGGCACTGGTGCCTGGTTCTGGCCAGTGCTGTACCTTGCAAAGAGGTGCACAGCCCCTGCCAGGCCATTTGTTTCTCTCCACATTCACAGACCACAGGAGAGAAACCTCAGCCTGCTCCAGTGCCTGGGGCTTCTCTCCTGTGCCCTGAGACTGTGCAGAACGCTGGGGAAACAAATGGCCTGTCAAGGGCTGCACTCTTTGCAGTGCTGGCAGAATCCAAGAGCCAGGCACAAGCACCAATCAGAGCGCCCCCCCCACTCTGCTGCTGTTGCTGTCCCTGCTACTTGCCAGGGCTGCATGCCATGGGGGGAATATGGGATGGGTCCCCATAACCCTGTCCCCTTACACCCACAAGCTGCCCAGCCAAGCTCTGCACTGCTGCCACCCCCTGGGCAAGGGCTCCGGGCCACATTCAGCCCTAGACCCAAGCTCTGTGTTCTAGCCCAGCTACAGCCCCCCTCCCCTTCCTCACCTGCAGCCTAGAGGGAGCTGGCTACTATCAAAGCCTGAAGCAGCAGCCCAACTCCATGCTACTGGGGCTGGCCCTTCTCTCAGTAAGGGGGCAGGGGGGTGGGGAAGTGAGGCATAATAGGACATGTTGGGGATGGGTGTAGGTGCCTCACTCCTGCCCTTTTGGACAGAAGGGCTGGGCAAGGCTCAATTCATTGCAGGGCACTGTGGGCTGAATCAAGTGCCTGGCAGGCCAGATTCAGCCTGTGGGCCTTATTTTGCTCACCCCTGCTTCAGTGGAATCAGAAAAGCTGTTTCTGAAAGAAGGTAAATCACTAAAGAAAGAGAACACAACATAAACTAGTAAAATCCTCCTAAGTTATTGTAGCATCAAAATATATAACTGTAGGGTAATATATTCTAGGTTTCTCTGGACTAGCAGGTATTGTGCCCCTCCCCCCTTTTTTATACAGATTACTTATAGGGCAAGCCATTCACAATATATTTACCCATTGTAGGTTGCTATGGGCAGAGTACAGACAGATCACTGCAAGATGTTTGACAAGCTAATTGAACTGACCAGTTTTACTTTTGGTGCTGACTTTAGCCAAGTCTCCACTGTTCAGGGCTCTTGTCTCTGATACAGCCAGGCTAGTGGATAATACCCAGAGGCCACTCCAGGCTTGTTAGCAATGCAAAACAAACAAAAGAAGTTAAACAAATAAGTTAGCACTTATCTGTGTTCCAGTGGTTCTTCCAGGCTTCACCCCCTGGCTGCCTCTTATCTCTCAGAGGCTTTGCAGAGCCTGCAGGCTTATACAACAAAACAAATGATCAAGCAAACAAGCAGGCAGGCAGACAGAGAAGAACCCTGCTCCAGGCTTTCCTTATGACTGCTTAACCCCCTGGCAATTCTAGGCAGCTTGCTTCCTGGGCCAGGTGCAGGTGGAGTTCCTGGTCGCACAGCTGCCGGCCCTGATGCACTCCCCCCCCCCCCGCATACCACCTCTGCAGGCTGGGGACACACCGCCGGTCTTTTCAACGGCCCACCGGCACCAGCTCTATACGCTCGTCTGCAGGACCATCCATCACACTGCCCTTGCGTCCCACCAGGACACCAAATGGCGGGACTACTTTGGCAAGGGTGAAGCTGACGGTCCTTGGTGGCAGAGCATCTACTCAGGCTCCTGGAGACGTCGCAGCATTTTTCCTCGGTGTCCTTCGCACCCATCTCTGAGCGGAGCACCAATGGGCAGTAGCTGCTGGTGAGCTCCCTCAGTTTGTAAGCCGGTGGGCGCTGTCTGGGGTGCTCTGCTCAATGTCCCCTGGGGGAGCACTTGTTTTGGCCCTTTGACCCTCATGTGCACACCCTGTTTTCTTTTTATTTGTCCCATGTAATCAGTTGATGGTTCTGTGGACCCCAGCTGCCCAAACACAAGCAGTGGCCCCTGATTTTTTTCTCCTTCAACACCAACTGTCTGGAGTGGCACAGCAGCACCAGCACCAGATGCCGTATTCCACTGCCAGCCGTCAGACTGTCGACGGCCCTAAGTTCTGAAGCATTCCAGCTGTTAACAGGACATCAAATAGTCCCCTTGAGGCTGTTTTCAGTGTCTTTTATCCCTCACCCTCTGTGTTCATGTGGCTAATCCTCTCTCAATCCCCACACCTGTGTCAGCTCCCTTGCTGCAGGACTCAGTACATCCCAGGACCTGGTTTTTCCAGCCTCTAGTGCATTCTCCCATGTCTGGGGTGGGTGTGCAGAGGTGCTTCTGGAATGTGGAGCTTTTCAGACTCCCCCAATCCCTAGTAACAGGGCAGGGCCATGTTACACCCATGTTGTTCCCGAATTAAATTAGAAGCAGAAAAGACAAGAAAAAGAGTGTTGCAGCTAGCTTAAGGACCTAGTACTTCCTTGTTCTCAGTCCCAATGATATTGTATATCATTGTTTAATAGATTTTTAAGGTAAAAGGAGCTTGCTGTAAAATAGAAACATGTAATATTTTCCTTATGTGAAATGAATGCTCCCCTAGAAAGTGGAAATCATAGAGCACATTATATCTTCTGGTGATACACTTACTGCTAATTTAATTAAAGGCAGATATATATTTTAAATTATATAATAATTTAAAGGATATTAAGACTAGTAGAAAATTTGTCTTTGAAGCTGTTCTATATTTTGATTTTCAGGGAAAACTGACTTTGGGGCAAAAATTCACTTTTTTCCAGTGAACTCTTTCCTCCCCTCCCACCAAATTAATTGCTGGGTTTGACCGATCACCTTGCTTTTCTCCATTTGATTTGGTGGGGGAAAAGACATTTTTAACAGAATCAACAGTTTTAGTTTCTTTTGAAGTGTTTCTATACAAAATACATTCCATTGTTCAAACACCTGTAGGAAACACTTTTGAAGTCTCATAACACCCTGACAATTTAAACAGGAAATTTTTTTCTGTGCCATTACAGAAAGTCACAAACTAAAAACAAAACAGCAATATAACTTCCATGTGACTGCTCTCTGTGTAGCAGGTTTGCTGGAAGCACCCTCAGCACTAAAGCAGAATAAGAAAAGTGTTGGACTGAGAGCCCTGACACTAAAAGATTAATTTTTGCCAATGAGAAAATAACTTCCATATACTTCAGAAGTAAAACCACATCTTGTCTGTCACAGCAGAATATGCCTCTGATGTTTTTATGAGGCACGGAGCAATTAACAGGTGGGCAGAAGCTGGACCTGCTAAAACAGATAGGGTTATAAAATGCTGCCACCTACAAGAATACATTTTCTTGAAAAAGATGCAGGCAGAAAGAGAGAATGTCTGGTCAGAAGAATCTATGAAGGCATGCTGGCCAGTACGATTAAATTAAGCCATTTTTCTGTCTTTGTTCAGCTGTCTGAGTTAAGAAAGAACAGATATATCCTTGGTTAAGAGAAATACAATTATAAAAGAACTACAATAAAGCTGTCTAAGGACATAAAATCTGAGCTATGTTTTCTGTCCTCAGCATGCATCTTGGAAAAACAGTAATTGCCACACGTGGGAGGGAGGGAAAAGCAAGCCTGCCACAGTAACAGATGTTGTAATGACACTAGGTTTCACATTGCCACTTGCTTGTATCATCTGCTGGCAGATTTTTTTTCCCATTAAAATTTCCTGGTAATATTTCACCATTCAATGAGCAAGGATTTACCATTTCCAATAGAAAACAGTCAACCCCCAAAATGGATTTTTATAAAATATGGAAGTGAAATGAAGGCAAACATGAAAATCAATCAGATCTTCAAGCAGTTTCTGAAAAAATGTCTACCTTTAATTTGTGAACAGAAAATTGGACCAAAAGTCTGGAGAAGAAAATTTAGTTGATCAAGAGAACATAATTGGCCAAGAAAAAAATAAAACCCTTTTTATTTTACCTGTGTGGTGTTCTGTCAGTGTTTGTATCTTTTCATGGTCTCAGCTGAATTGTATAGAATTGACTCTTTAGATGTTCAATGGTAAATTTTCATTCAGGTGGTTGGTCTCAGATGTACTTCCTGATGGCTATGTTGCCTGCTTCCTAGAAGTTGGCATATACTGGGTGTGTCTAAACAAGATGCTGTGTCGCCATAGTGGCAAGCTACAGCAATGCAGCGTCGGTGGTCACTAACTGTTGCTACTGTGCTGTATGGTCAGAAACAACCTATGCACCACCAGGACTGTGTAGTACTTGCAGGTACTGGGCCGTGGGGTGTATGTGTAGACATGCCCACAGTGTGGGAACCTATAGGTGGGGTGTGTTTCTTGGTACTGTAGAGTAGTCCTTAAAGCGAAAGCTTAGCAAATGCTTAGCAAATGTTGCATTCAATTCCAATATTTTTAATAGAAACACTTCACTGTTCCAAACAGTGGATAGGCAAACTTTTGTAGCATTTGGGGGTTCTGCAGAAGTATAGTATGAAGTCCAGTTGGCTTTCTTCTTTGTCCTTCCAAGCTGCTTATCTAAGGTCTTCTGCATGTGAATTACTTGAGAAACTATGTTAGAAATTTTAATTTAACTGTAGGATACCAGGACTGGATGAGGCTCAATGGAGAAGGAACTCAAAGGTGAAACTGCAGAACTGTTGTCAAGATTATATAACCTACTATTACAAAATTCATCTGTGCCTGAGGACTGGCAGGTTGCCAACTTAACAGTCATCCCGAAAAAGATCTCCAGAAGTGATCCTGGGAACTACAGGCCAGTAAGCCTCACTCCCATCCCTTGATAATGGGTAGAATCGATAATAAAAACTAAATCAGCAGTCACATGGACAAATATGACCTGCTGGACAAGAGTCAGCATAGTTTTTGTAAAGGGAAATCCTGCCTTACCAGTTTGCTGGAGTTCTTTGAGTAGGTTAAGCACATGGTCAAGGATCATCCAGTCGACAGAATTTAATCAGACTTTCAAAAAGATTTGACAAAGGCCCTCACCAAAGGCCTGTATTAAAATTGAGTTGGTATGGGATTAGAGGGAAGGCTCTTTTATGGGCTGAGAGCTGGTTGAAAGACAAGAAGGAAAGACTAGAGCTAAAAGGTCACTTTTCAGAATGGAGGGAGGTCAAAAGTGGAGTCCTGAAGGGATCTGTGCCAGGTCCAGTTTGGCTCAACATTTTCATCAATGATCTGAAAATGGGAGTGAACTGTGAAATTTCCAAGTTTGAATGTGATATTGAATTATTATAGGTAGTTAAATCCTGAAGTGACAAAGAGGAGCTGCAGAAAGACCTCACCAAGCTAAGTGAGTGGGCAAAAGATAGCAGGTGAATTTCAGTGTCTACAAGTGCCAGGTAATGCTCTGGGGGAAAAAATAACCTCAACTTTATGTACATGGTGCTGGGTTCTGAACTCACTGCTCTACCTGAGGAAAGAAACCTTGGAATCATTGTTGATAGTTCTCTAAAAATGTCAGTTCAGTGTACTGTGGTGAATAAAAAAGCCAATACAATTGCGGTTATCATTAAGGAGAGAGAGAGAGAAGACCATCATGCCATGATACAAATCCATGGTGCACCCACATTTTAATTCTGTCTGCAATTCTTGTCTCCACATCTGAAAAAGCAGGTAGTAAAACTGGAACATGTAAAGTCAGCCAAAATGATCAGAGGCATGGAGCAGTTACCATACCAGGAGTGATTAAAAAGGCTAGGACTCTTCAGTTTGGAAAGAACAAGGTTGAGGGGGGAGCCGATAGAAGTCTATAAACTCATGAAGGGTATGCACAAAGTGAACAGGAAACTGTTATTCACCACCTTTCAGAATACTAGAACTAATGAAATTAGTAGAAGAAAGGTTTAAAAATAACGAGAGAAAGTACTTTTTTATACAACACATGGTTAACCTGTGGAATTCACTGCTACAAGAAGTAGTAGAGGCAAACAGCATAGCCAGGTTCAAAAAGTACTAGACAAATTCATGGATGATAGACCTATTAATAGGCAGGTTGGCTGGAGATGTTTCCTTTGGCATTTCTGAGCTAATGATGGTGGATGCCAGGTAGTATAATGAATAGGGGAACAGAGGATGGATCACCCTAGATATATCTGGTTTAATGCATTCACTCCTGCCACTGTCAGAAATAGGATACTAGGTGGACTATTGGTCTGATCCAGTATGGCATGTCTTATGTTTTTAGGAATATTACTGAAAGTGAAAGGCATGCATTAACTAAAAGTGCTAAAAAGTGCCTTTAGATGGCATTTATTTTCTTGTCTCCTTTGATTCCCACTAGAACAAAAATTCTGACATTCATTTAGAGCTTTAAAAATGGAGTTTAAGGAACAGGGTATTAACAAAAGCATCAGAAGTGATTGTTTAAATTGAGAATCTCAGCCCATTTTCCTTCTGTACAAAAAATATGTAAATATTTAAGAGGTATCAGATTAGCCTTTACCAGGAATATTTTTCCCACTTACTTAGTAAAAGTTTAGAGATATTTGAAATACTCCATTAATTGAGAGCTGTTAAGTCTTCATACACTTTATTAGCTTATTTGCATGGTGGCTGACAGCTAAGTTTACAGGCCCCCTAGTTTGGATAGTCTCTCGTGGTGGATGAGTTTGCTTTGAGGCTGCTATAGTTAAAGTTTTAGCTGAGACACTGTGACCTACAAAAAGCAGCTCCATCAAATAGGAAGATCTGACTAACTTGAAGTTCCCATAGCAAATCACTGTGCAAAACTTAAAGCCACATGTATATAATTGCAGGGTACAATCCTTTTCAAAACAGTTTAATTCCATTATGTAGTTATTTCTATTATTGTAATGATCATGATTACTCTAGAAGCCATACATGCTTCTATTGAATTCCCAATGTAGTTATGTACCACATAGGTAATTTTCAAACTGCTAGACCCCAATTCAGCAAGTTATTTAGATGTATATGTAGCCTTAAGCATAAGTATCCTTACTGAAATTAGAAGTTAATTAT
This sequence comes from Caiman crocodilus, assembly GCA_030014935.1. Classification (NCBI taxonomy): domain Eukaryota; kingdom Metazoa; phylum Chordata; order Crocodylia; family Alligatoridae; genus Caiman; species Caiman crocodilus. The sequence continues at coordinate 49,189 of JAGPOW010000063.1, forward strand.
AAGTTTAAGTACACAACTGAGCTAGACTCTGAATTGAACTAGACAGCAAGACCCATGAGAGCTCTCAGTCATTAGCATGGAACTCTAACCAGTGTCATTACAAAAAAGCCATCAGCCCATACATGGTATATACATAGTTAGAGCAAAAGTAGGTTTCCAAAATAGATAACTGACAAAAGGCATTGTACAACTTTGGATAATATAACTGCACACTTTGCATTCCTTCCAAATGCAAATGTGTTTTTTATTCTAGGAGACAATTAGCTTTGGTCAGGAGAAAGTTAGCTGAGATGTGTCATCTTTAATGAATGTTATGTCTTTATCAAATAAAAGTACTCTTGTTTTGGTTACCAAGGGATGAAATTTTAGGCTGATGATGACCTGAGACAGATACATATCTTTACCATAGTCTTTAATTTGCTCTGCAAAATTAAATCATCATAACCTGCCTCAATTAAAGAGAGCAGCATTTAGTCAGGGTCAAGTACTGAGAGTAGCGTTTAGTCAGGGGCAATTATTCTTTGTAATGATTTTTATAATAATCTCTATTACTTTAGGATCTGCAAGGTTTCTGGTTTCAACATTTGCTTGTTACAAAGGAACAAGAAAAACATCTCTCTTGGCTGCCCCTTATACTCTGACCTGGCCAGACAGGTACATAGCTCCAGATGTACCTTAGCCCAAGAAGCTGAGGGTCTGGGCATTTGCAAAGGAAGCAGAAGACCCAGGTTCCAGACCTTCTCCATGAAGATGTGATTTGTATCTACATCTTGGTTGCTTCACAGCACAGTGTTATAAGCACAAATCCACAGCTTTATGCAGTACTTAGCTGTCCTCTTGAAACTGCCTCTGGGCAGCCAAGAGATATGTGAGGACAGGGGGAAGTGGATTAGAGGCTGTGTGACTCAGTGAGGTGGTGGTTACTTGGCTTCTAGCCAGGACCTCTGCCCCCTCTGAGGCAGAAACTTTCCCTGCTTGTTCTCTCTTTATTCTCCAATGAATAATGAATGCAAGATGCATGGCCCAGCACCAAGAGAAGGGCTGAGGAGGACACTGGTTGATGCGTGGTGATTAGAACACTGTGCTGGGAAGTTGGAGAGATGCATATTCAAGCCCTAACTGCATGAAGGGAGCCTAAAAACAGGGTCCCCACTTTCTGGATGAGTGCGCTAATCACAGGCTATTGAGCTGACACATGGGCTACCCTCCTCTTCCTGGCTTTTACCTGGCTACCATTTTTGGAACAGTGCTTAGGTACACATGTGCCAAGCCATGTTTCTGCCCAGCAAGAGTGTACCCAAGTCCGCATACTCAGTAACCACATAAATGCTCATGCATCCACACTGCATGTAGAATAAGATTGCATAGTGTGTGCAATTGCCAAAAACGGCCATTGTGTTTCTTTTGTGGGTAACTGCCACTTGGGTGCATCAACTGAAATAAGATCCTGCCTATAGACTTTGCATGGAAAAGGAGGGCATACCTTGCATGGGCTGATCACTATCCAAAGCCATTTCTGAATTTAAAGCATAAAATATTGAAGCCTCTAATTGTCTGCTAGGTTCTTGTTTTCTACTCCAGTGAGTCCTCTGTCCATTCTTGCATCATTTATATTCCAAGCACTTTTCATTTTTGAGTACTGCAGGCTTTAGACACAAAATAGGATATTCAGTAGTCTGCTCAATTGGGATGCAAACATCATGTCTTTCAGCGGTCTTAGTAGAAATGAGTGTCCTTCATGATACCATTATCTAATTAAAATGGATGCATTTGTTATTATTTCCACTGAGTCATCCCTAGTTATGATTTATTTCTATATATTTGGAATTTATTCTAGATTGTTCAACATAGAAAGGGAACTAGGAATCTGTCATACAGCTGAGCTAGTATGTAAACTCTATATATTGGTTTACAAATGGACTCCCATTTTCCTTAATATGCTTAAAATGGTCCCTTTTAAAGGATAAAAATCATTCTTAATTTATTACTGCACATGAATGTGAGAAATTTGGCAAGCACAACATAAATCTGACACATACTGACAGATGAATTTAGTTATTTATGAACCGAGCAAATCCAATTTTGTCTTTGCAAATCTTAGTGGAAATTTGTCTCTGGGCGTGCACAATGAGCTCCAAGTTCTTGGAGAATCTAAGAAAGTCCTGTAAGTAGGGCCTACTGTTATCAAAACTTTCTCCCTTTGATGTCACTAGGGTTGTGAAAGGGTGCTGGGACTGTCTTGAATAGTTAGTGTAGAGAAACATTCTGGCATAGCTACATTTATTTAAGGGTCAAGACTGTCAATGTGAAAGTGCTTTAGTTTGCTGGGGTCTTCCTTTTTTTCTTGTTAAATTCACAGCTGCACTTGCCTTTGGCCCACCTCAGGGTTGTGAGATTAGTTGGGGCAGTTTGTACTTCCTGGCTATTTTTCAGGGTAGATATAGATTCACCACAGCAACACTGTTTCCCTAACACTGTTCATATTCTCATGTTGTTCTCAAGCATGAGCAACTGTTTCTTCCTTTTTTAAAAAAAGCTTAGAGCCTCATTACTCCAGCTGCTGTCCCCACTGCATAGGGTTATCATACCTCTGGGTTTTCCCGAATATGTTCTCTTTTTTGAACCCCTGTCCTGTGTCCAGAGGGTTGAGTCTGTGTGTCTGTCTGTGTGTGAGTGGGTGGGTGAGCCTGTGTGTGTGGATTTGTGTCTGTGTGTGAGGGGGTGAGTGTGTGTGTCTGTATCTGTGTATGGGTCTGTCCGTGTGTGTGTGTGTGTGTGTGTAGGGGGGGGTCTGTGTGGGTCTGTGTGTGTGCCTGTGTCCATGTGCAGAGAGTGAGAGTGTACACACCTGTGTGCATGTGTGTGTGTGTGTGTGTGTGCGCGTGTACATTCAGCCATAGTGGAGGCAGGGAGCAGGGATAAGAGGTGGGTGTGTGCACCCAGCCTGAGGGGGTCCACCCACTCAGCCTCTCCCACCAGCACTAGGAGGGGAAGAGGATCCCTGCCTCCTGCAGCCTAGCTCCCATCAGGGAGATGGCTTCCAATTTTGTGCTGGCCTTAATCCACCTTTGCCAGCAGGGCTGGGGGGGCAGGGGCTGTAGATCAAGAGTGAGGGGCACTGGCAGAAGGGCAGGGGGCTGTGGATCAGGAGTGAGGGACATGGGATGGATGACTGTGTGTTGGATGTGCAGGGCACTATTGGTGCCAGAGGACTGTGGGTCAGGAGTGAGCATCACCAGCAAGGAGTGGGGAGCAGGGTACTGCTGTTTGAGAGTGAGGGGCACAGGCAGGGCTCAGTCAGTGGGTCCAGAGTGGGGGTCATCAGCAGGGCTGGAGGTGTGTGTTTGTCAGTGAGGGGCAACAGAATGGGCAGGGGCAAGGCACCACTGACCCCCAACTTCAAGGCTCACAACCCCCACCCCAGTGACAGGTGTCCTCTTTTTTGGACCTGGAAGTATGGTAACCCACCCACTGCAGGAATCTCTGGGCTCTCCCTACCTTCTTAAATTTCCACTCTCTACAGCTTTCCCAAGCATGGAACAAAGTGGTCCATGGGCCAGAAGGAAGCCTCAGCCAGTGGGCTCAGAGAGACCTGAGGACCTTGTTTGGCACAAGAGTACTGCCAGGGAATAGGAGGCAACGGGACATGCTTTGCAGCAGGGGGGCTACATGATACAATGTGTGGGGTGTGGGGCATTGGAACAGAGCAGTGGAGATAGTGGGGGGACCCATATGACTTGGCACAGTGTGTGGCACTTGCAGAATGGGGCCCAGAGGATCTGCAGTCCATAAGGTGTGTGGCTGAGAGTCTGCAGCCCCCAGCCACTCAGAAGTCAGACAGCCCTGGCCTTTCTTATCCATTCAGTTATCTCTAGCAATCTGAACCAAGAGTCTCAGTAAAGAAAAATATTGGTATTGCTAGAATTGACTTGCTCCCATTATCTACTAAAATAAACAAACAAATAAATGAAACTTGGCATGTGAAAAACAGAGTCTGAAACTGTGCAAAAAGCAAATTAGTCAAAGGTTTTGTGTGAATGTTAATGTGGGTTTCAAACTTAAATAAACTTGGATGAACTGGGGCCATCCATACTCCTGGCTATTTTTCAGGGTAGTTACAGATTTGCCAATGCAGCACTGCCCCAGTTAACACTGTTCAATTGTCAAGCTGTCTTCACAAGCACCAATTCTTTCTTTCTTTCCTTTTAGGTTAAGTGTAGATAGTCAAAAATCCCAAATCTGAATTGATCAATCTTTGCAGGTTAGTCTGAGCTGTGTAAATTGAACTGATAAGCAAGTGAAAAAACATTCACTTTTGATTCCAGAAATGCAGCTGCATGCCTACACTGGCCCAGACCAGAAGCCAGGGGGCACTAGAGCACACACCCCCTGATTGGCTGTGGCAGACAGTATTGGGTCAAGGCTAGCCTGCCTACCTGGTAAGGGGAGGGTTGTATTAAATTTGCTAGCAATTTGTTTTGTTTTTTCTCCTTTATTTTGTATAATTATTTTGTTTATATTGATTTTTACTGTTCCATATTACTGTTTTCCTGGTACTATCTGATTTAGGCCTACATATATAAGTTAGCATAAGTCATGTCAAGTTTCCATAGTGTTTGTCAAGTCTCCATCTTGTTCCCCATGCCCTATTGTGTAACCTATGACTCATATCTACCCTTCCTATGTAACTTGGTTCCTGAATGAATGAGGATCAATGAGGGTGCTTGAGAGACAATGGCAATAGGTCTAAAAATAGCTTCCTCTGAATGATCACTCACTTCAAATCTTCACTCAATCTTCTTAACATTTTTATTATATTACTTATTTTGAGTTGCTGACCTCTTCATTATATGGGCCAACTTTTACATTTTAATCCATATTAGGCAGGGTTATGTAGAAGAGGAGACTGAGGGGAGGTTGATAGCTGCCTTAACTCCTTAAGAGTGGTTCTAAAGAAGACAGAGCTAGACTGTTCACATCTGTTCTCAGCAGATGACAGAGCTAGGAGCAATAGTCTCAAGTTGCAGCAAGGGAGGTTCAGCTTGGATATTAGGAAAACTCTCATTAAGAGGGTGGTGAAGGATGGCAATGGGCTACCTAGAGAGGTGGTGGAATCTCCATCCTTGAAGGTTTTTAAGGCTCAGCTTGACAAAGCCCTGGATGGAATGATCTAATTGGGGATGGTCCTTCTTTGAGCAGGATTTGGACTAAATGACCTCTCAGTGTCCTGTCCAACCTTAATTTTTTAGGATTCTTTGTAGATCATTCAGAAATGTAAGGTTATTTTGATCTAGGAAAGGGGGAAAAAAACCTTGTATTCCAGCATCACTAAACAATGGTCAGGACATTTAAAATGTTATGAACTGAAACAGTGGCAGCACCTCTATTATGATACCAATGGCAGTAGCACAGTTAGTTGCTGCTGTAGTGATGACTATTTTATGCCCCTCCACAAAGGTTACACTCAAGGCTCTTGTTGCACCTCTTTGATTACACTGTTGAAAGACATATTTTGCTGTGGAGTTAAACTTTAACTTGCAAGGTGTCATGTGTAAGTGTGGCAGGGCACTGTGTGTGCCTGCCACTTTAAGGGCCTGGAGCTGGCAGTTGCCAGGTGCCTGATGAGAGCAGTTTGAATCTGGGGCTGCCCATATAAACAGGGCAGTTCTGCTGCTGGAGCCTAGGGCCACCTGGTTGGAGGACTGCTGGTATCATCTGGAGGTATGCAAGAAGCTGTAGGGGATGGTTTGGAGGCTTCTGGTTCTGGGCATGACCTAAAACTGCACTCTGCCAGGAGTGGGTGGCCTGGTGGGGCTCTCAGTGGTGTGGGAGCCCCCAGGAAATGCCAGGCCAGTTACCACCCTGGTGCAAGTTGGGTTGGGGTGCCTTAAACCCTAGCCCTCATAACTGGGTGGGTTACCCCTTGTTTGGAGGGTGGACCCTTGGAGAGAGAGAAAGGGCCATAGACTCATGCTTGGCCTGTTTGGACTTCCCCTGACTGGTCTATGCTAGGGCCAGGACTGGAAGGGTGGGGGCCCACTGCAAGGAATACCCAAGAGCTGAGGGCCTGGGGTTCCAGCTGGCCTGGAGGTGGGCCTGGGCTAGTGAGCCAGAGATCCTGGTGGGGGGTGGGAAACCACATCCAAAAGGGGAAGTGGTTCAGGGAGCTATGTTGCCTAGTATGAAGGTGAATGAGACTGCCTGAGGAAAAGAATCTAGGCGCAGTTCAATTAGGAGGATTCTGGGAACCAGTGTGGGGGCCAGTGATTATGATAACATCTAGATGCCATCAGCAAGGCTTGGGCTGTGGTGTAGGGGAGAAATGGAGCTGCAGATAGTGCCCCCTGACATCAGGGCAGGAAATGGGCAGCCTCCTGCTTAATTACATCTATTAACTAATTATATCAACAATGCGTGGTGGGCAAGAAGGCAGGTGGTTAGCACAGAAACAGGTGGGTGGGCCACAGTTAAATCAGCCCCAAGCAGGCCCCTTGTTACAGTAAGTTAAAGTTTTCTCCTCCAAATCAGGGAAAAATAGAGGTTTTTGCAGACTTGTTAAGAAATAAAATACATGGGCTGACAGATCATTAGCTGAATGTATCTGAATTAAACAATGAACAACTGAATTGAATTGAATCAGTTCAGTTCCAGAGTGTAGATATTTCCAGATTCTGGAATTTCTATAATCTTTTTAATAAAACGAAAAGTAAAAATACAGGTGAAAACAGTACAAGATAACAAAACAGATTTCAAACTTTTACAGTCATAACTCCACTACTTACTACTACCCTAGCCTGGAATACCTGTCTTGTAGATTTAGCTCAAAACATTAAGTATTTTTTTAATTTCTAAATGTTATCTTATTTAATGGAATCTCATTTAATAACTAATATTTTCTACTCTAATATCTTCCTCAATTGCCCTGTATTGTTTTGGAAATATATGCTGTCCAATTAGGGAACTTAATGTGACTTAATTATATGTAACACAAATAAAAACAAAGTATGAAAGACTGATTCACAAATAATATATCTATTTATTTTAAATAAGGGGAAAAACAACTGTTGCCTGGGATCTGAGTAAATACAGTTAATATGGTAAAAGAGCAATGTCTCAGCTTCAGATGGAGAGCTGGAAAATAGGCATGAGCAGTGCCTAACTGGTTGTGGGGTAGTTAAAGCACTGTGTTCAGAAACAAATTGGATGTAGGTTCAAACCCCTCTCTGGGACAAGGAGCCCTGGAACCTGAATCCCTGTTCTTTAGATGGGTGCTTTAACCATTAAGTGAAAACTAGAGAAGGTTCCCAGTGTACCGAGCATGCTTATTATGTGCAAGTGGCAGACAGTTATGGAACAGGTAAGTGCCATTTGGGGGAGTAAAGTAAAATGAAATTCTGCCCCAGGACTAATTTTGCTTGTGCTTCTCACTTCCCCTGGCCCCTGCTTTTTTCCCTAGTTCCCAACTAAAAACCAAGGATCCTGGTTTTCTCTGTTAAACATTCAAAATTATCTGATTTAAAACCCCCCAAATCTGTGTTTTTCCATGATTAAAAAGAAAGGCCTCTATATAGTTGCATTTAACTGATACCTATATATATCCATAAAATATTATAATTTTAAAAGCAATTTGGAAGTCTACCAGCCTCTCAATCATTACAATGAAATAAATTCTAAATACCTAAATATTTTGGCATTTGATTTTGGTTTCTTATGGAAAATCAGAGCGCAAAATCTACCCTTTTTGCTCACCAAGACATGGGTCCAGCTGCAGCTGTACTCACTGCTGAATTGTGTGTTGAGCAGCCCTGATATACAGTGCCTTGCCCCTGCCATTGCCCAGCAGTGGGGCCTGAGCTGCCTGCACCCCAGCTGCACTTGTGTCACTGCAACCCAAAACTGGTAGGCTCCTCCATGCTGACAGGCCAGACCCTTCCCAGCTCACTCCATGGAAAGTAATGTGTCTGGTCCTAGCAGGGTGGCCTCTGCCAAGTGCACTGCATCCTTCCCCCTCCCACTAGGGCTGCCAGAGTCTGGCCCAGCCCTGAGGCAGGGTGGATCGTGTGGCTGGCTCAGCCCAAATAGGCACCATAGCAACTAGAACAAGGTGGCATGGGATCTGAGGGGTTGCTGCTGGCCCATCACATGGAGAATGCAGCCCCAGGGCTTTTCTGAAAGGCGGTGGTGTGGCATGGATCCTGGGGGAAGCATTAGAGATACAACAGGGGTAGGCAAGAGGTGCCACAGCGTGGCTGGTGCAGGGCTTTTGGCAGCAGCAGTACTGAGCCTCCCTGCTCTGCTCTGCCTTCCTATGCCAAGTCCCACCTATTGGGCCATAGAGGTTGCTCCTGTCCAGTGCCTGTACAGCAAAGCTGCAGTCCCATGCCCTGTGCCCTGCTGTCAATGCAGAAATCTGGGGGAGAGGTAGCTGCTGCCAGGGCTGGGCAGACCCACTGTGCATCTATGAGTCTTGGTTCTGTGGCAGGATAGCTCCACCTGATTCCCCTCCTGTCCCTGTGGGGATCCTGGCACCTCTTTCCCTCCCCATGGCAGTGGGATCTGGGCACAGGAGACTTCTACAACCCCAGCTCCATCTGCCGCTTCAGTCCAAGCCCCTCCTGGTGGGGCAAGGGGAAGCCAGGTCCCTACAGCTGGGCAGTTCCCCCTAGTGGCTCAGCTACACTCACCTGCTGCTCCTTGCTTGCAGCTCACTCCCCACTAGCAGTTCCCTGCTTAAAAGAGCAAAATCCAACCTTTTCTCCTTTAAAGAAAAATCTGTTTTTTTTTCCTGCATGAAATAGAAAACCTGGATCCCTGCCAAAACATTGAATGACACTTCCAGAAGGACAAAAGATGCAGAGGGGTTGTTTTTACATTCTAAAGGGAAAGGATAAAAGCCAAAAAAGTGTGGCATACTTATCATTCCAGATGCTACTGCAAAAGAATACTAAAAAGAGTCAAACGTTCTTAAATGATAAATGTGTCATTTAAGTACAGACAAAAGGCTTTAATGAGAACATTGATTTTTTTTTTAATCAAAATGTGTGTATGCTAAGACCATTTTTTTCTTGTCATTTTTATCAGCCTGAATTATACCCATGTGCCTGACATTTCATTCCAATCATTATCTTTACAATAATTATCTTAGCCTGCTTTTTCCTATCTTTAGCAAGGCATTGCTGTCTTAGCCATGTTTCTGGAGATTTTTAAAACAGCCTGTATGACTCATCAGTTTCCTACTGTACTTATCTATTTCCTACAGTACATGATTTGTAATCATGTTGTTAAAGGCTGTGTTGTAATAAGTAGACTCCTGGGAGCCAAATTAAGAACTGAAATTCCCTAGTGTTAACTGTCATGTTTTCCATACTCAAAGAGCAAAACCATGCCATATCAATCTACAGAGGTAATTTCAGAAGGAACACACAAACAAAAAACAAGAACTATTTAGAGAGGAATAGAATACTCACTGCAAAACATTCCATTCTGAATCCCTTCACAGCCCTGCCTCCTATTAGGCAGTCAGATACTTCAAGGTTCAAGACAAAATGACCATAGCCACATGCACCACGTTAGTTTGCTTTTATTTTATTTGGGACTTGAATAGAAATTCATAAGATTATGTCCATCTTGTAGGCACAAATTTAAAATGCTTGGTTGAATCTACAGCTTGGAACTTCTCCAGATCCAAATTTTAAATTTCTTTATATGTGAAAATATAGAGCTGGAGGCTGAATCATTTGAACCCACATAGGTACACATCTTAGTTTAGGTCATGGAGCAAACAGAACAGAGGTTTGCCAATCAGTGGATGGGAAAGGGTTAGGGTTAGTCATGACACTGCTTGCACTGGCGCAGGCCAGCAAGAGGGGGGCACGCAAGCATACCTGCCAGCATGACCCACAGCCTCTCTGGACTGCCAAGAATTTTGGGGCACTGTTGAGTCAGTGACCAGCCTCTCCAGCCAGGTCTGTTCTCGGCCATTGCATCCACTCATGGGAGGCATAGTAGACTTCTGATAGGTGTGCGGGAGCTGGATATGCCTGTCATACTGATTGCTGATAGGGAATGTAGGAAGGAGAGAATTGGCCACAAGAGCAAGGTGCACATACATAGTGCTGCAGCAACCATCTGCACAGAGGCAGGGAAGGAGGACATTTGATTTATTCCTGCTTCAAAAGGGGGGTGCTACCTTGGCTAGAAGAAAAAAAGGAGGTAGACAGGACACAGCTGGCTTCATACTGGGGAAACGGGGCGAGGGGTGGGAAATACCACAAGCAGTGAGTCACGTGAACCTGCCACCCTAGGTATAAGTGCACACGTGCTCTCTCACGCGCGCACTCTCTCCTCCAGCCCCTCACACTGCAGCATGGAGAAGTGCAGAGGCCAAGCACAGCAAAAAGCCACTGGACTAGGTGAGAGCTACAATGCGGGGCAGTAGGGTACAACTCCCCAGTGCTGCAGGAGTGGGGTGGGCAGAAGTCATAACCATAGCGGAGGTAGGGCAGAAAAAAAATTAAAAGAATTTTTTTTAAAAAAGGAGAAGCCCCAGGCCACTCAGCAAGGGGATAGTTGTGGCGTCTCATAGAAACACTTAATACATGTGTGAGGCTGGAAAGGACCTCCATAAATCACGTAGTCTAATTAGGGAATCAAACCTACAACTTTGGTGTTATAGAAGCAACACTAACCAACAGAGCTAAACAGCTGTTGCCATTTTCCCACTGGTGGCCAGCATGTTTCATAGTCCAAAGAGCTTTCAATAGGAGCAATGAACTGGGGAAGAAGCAAAGTAGAAAGATGACCTTTTCAAATCTCTCTCTCTGTCTTTCTCTTTTCTCCCTTGTACTCTCTCTATCCCCCTTGCTTCCATACTCCCTCTCTTGCTCCCCCCCATGCTCACTCCCCCCCCCATATAGAATCAGGAGGACATCTAGCCCCCCC
>JAGPOW010000063.1:72391-99043 GCA_030014935.1 Caiman crocodilus
AATATTGCCTTCTGATCTCTAACCTAAACCTATTCTCCATCAGCTTATTACCATTATTCCTCATCACCCCAGGTGGTGCTGGGGAGAAAAGGGCTCTACTTGTTTCCTGTTGATCTCCCTGATAAGTTTGTAGGCAGCCACCAGGTCCCCCCTCAGCTTCCTCTATCTGAGACTGAACAGGTTCAGGTCTCTCAGTCTCTCCCCATAGGGCCTGTCCTACTGCCCTCTCACCAAGCGGGTGGCCCTCCTCTGAACCCACTCCAGGCTGGCCACATCCCTTTTGAAGTGCTGCAGTCATGACTACATGTAGTACTCTAACTGCGGCCTGACCAAAGTCGCATAGAGGGGGAGCGTAACAGGTCACCCTCCCTAGCACCATCTTCCTGGTCATCCGTGCCTCGTGTGGGGTGCCCTTGGGGCCCTCTTGGAATCCTTCTGTCCTGCCCCAATCTCTCCTGCCATGTCTTGATGGAAATTATTATGCGAGCAGGAGACTGCCTATTATACTGGGTATGTTGGGGTCTCTCCTAGGATGGCCAGACCCCTTTTTTCCTCTAGGTAGGCTTCCCTGTCCAAACCCACCAACTAGGGTTCAACTCTGAGGCTCTAGCTTTTCCTTCCAGTGCCTAGACTATCATGGCCCCCTTTCCTGCTCCCTTGTGGTGCATAGCACTCCCTGACCCAGAGGCATGGGCACCAGCCCCACAGCAAGGGGGTCACAAGTTCAAAACCAGAGTATGACACCAGCAGTCTAAATGAAAATATACCTAGGTGCACCAGGCCTTTTCAGCTTTTTACAATCATCCCTCAAGTACCGGGGTTTGTGTTGTCCCAAACTGTGCCTTTACTGGCATTCAGGCTCTCTGCAGCCTCCAGAGTGGGTCCCCAAAAATGAGGCCTCCTCTATCCCCTGATAGCCTCACCCAAACCTCTGGGCCAATAAACAGCAAACAAAACACAAGCCCCTGGGCTATAACGTAAACTCAATCTGCCCAGCTATAACAACATTCAAGCCCTACCATCCCACAACAGCATCAAAGACTGTACCTGCAGTCAGGCCTTTCCTCCTTCACTTGCCTCGGGAGAGCTCCTTCCCCCTTGGCTGCTGGCAGGGAACCCCCTGCCTGGCCTCAGCCCTGGGGTTTAAATGTGAGCCAGACCCTGCGCCTTCTGGTAAGCAGACTGTTGGCAGGTGTGGGTCACTAGCTTAATCTGGTTGCTCCTAGCAACCTGCACCTGGGTAACTATCTCTGCTCTATGAGTAGCAGACACCTTAGTGCCCTGCTACAAGGAGTATCACCTCTCTGGACTGGCTTGAGATGCACCTTTGGATGCATGACAAGGTATGGCTGGCCTTGCTGGCTGTGGTCTGGCATTGGCGGCTCATGTTCATTTTGGAGTCAATAATGACTCCAAGATCCCTTTCTGCCTCTGTCCTTGGAAGAGGGGAACTCCCCAGACTGTATGTATGCTGTGGATTCCTTCTTCCAAGGTGCAGCATCCTGCATTTGTCTATGTTGAACCCCATTCTAGTCTCATCTGCTCAATTTGTAGTCTGTCTAAATGTAGTTGCAGCCTCTTTCTCCATTTAAGTGTGTCCACCTCATCCCACATCTTAGTGTCTTCAGTAAACTTGTACAGCTTGCTTTCCACCCCCTCATCCAAATCACTGATGAAGATGTCAAACAGTGCGGGCCTGAGGACCGAGCCCTGGAATATCCCACTGCTCACATCTCGCCAGATTGAGTACAACCCATCCACCACTACTCTCTGGGTGTGCCCCATCAGCCAATTTTTTCCCCATCCAACTGTACAGGCATCAATGCCACAGTCACTTAATTTATTGATGAGGATGCGGTGAGAGACAGTGTCAAAGGCCTCCTTAAAGTCTAGAAAGACTACGTCCATGGCGACACCATCATCCAAGGATTTAGTTACTTGGTCATAAAAGGCAATCAGGTTGGTCAGGTAGAACCTTCCTTTGATGAATCCATGCTGGTTGCCCCTGAGCATGATATCCCCTACTGGCCCCCCACAAATATGCTCCATTTCCTAAGCTAGCAATTTCCTACTTGCTAGCTTAGCAAGTGGGATTCATCATTATTTTTTGCTTTCTACCCTTTTACTTTATTATTATATTCATTGATTCAATTTAAAATTTACACCTTCCCCAAAATCCTCTTTTTGTTTAGTCTATCTTGATTCTTTTCAAATCTGTGCTTTCTCTCACAGTGTGCATTCCATTCATTGTGCAGGGAAACACAGCATATATTGCATATTATAATATAGAATTTATATAGGAACACATACATACATACATACATATATATATTTATTTTATTTATTGCACAAATACATACATACATTAAATAAATACATATACATATACAATTATCTTATGTACATATATTACATAAATCAGAAAACATTACAGAAGAAGACATAGATTTTCCAGCACAAAAAGGAAAAGACAAGACACTATGAAACACACCATGAAATGTGTAGCAGGACACTAAGGTGCCTGCTACTGAGAGAGCCCAGAAGATTCCTCAGGTGCTGGTTGCCAGGGCAATGGGAGGCAGCAAACAACCCACAGCTGCCAGTGGTCAGCTGGCTATAAGGGGTAAAGCCTGGCTCTTATAGAAGGTGGGGAGCTGAGGCCAGAGGCAGTTCCCTACTGGCATCCAAGGCAGAAGGAGCTCCCTACTGGGAGAGGGAGGTGCTCCTGGAGCAATGATGCAAGGAGAAGCTTGACTGCAGGTACCGCTAACAGAGTAAAGGGTAATAGCTCCAAGATGTCCGAGAAATGTCATTACAGGCTCCAGTGTGGGTGCGGAGAGCCCAGTGAGAAGGGCAGCAGGAGAAGGCCCTAGTGAGAAGGGTGGCATACAGAGAAGGCCCACAAGACTTAGATACGCAGGACACCCGGAGCAGGAGAACCGTGGCCAAGTGGAAGAGAGGTATAAAAACACATATCATTAATGTTTTGGTGGGTGAGAATAGAAGGGTGCAAGTCCAAAGCTTGGCACAGTAGAGGAGACAGCAAGGGCTAGCACAGCAACTCTGCCATTCCTCCTGTTACAAAATATACTGGAAAGGCAGCTGCAATCCTTCGGGGAGAAGTGGAAGAGGGGATAAAAGGAGAGCTGCAAGTTCTGCCCTCCAAATTGAGATGCATCCTTTTTGCTACAACAAGAAGGCATGAGGCTTCCACTAGTTCTACAGGCAGCAAGAAGAGGGGGAGCAGTGACAGTGGCACTGCCTGTGCCTGAGTCTCTATCCCCTCCAAGAGCACTAACTATAACTCTTTCCCACTACCACCATGACAACAAATAGCAGCACCAGCATGACAGTCTCCTCCACTCTCATTTCAGTTCTCACCCTGAGTCTTCCAGTGCCAGAGGAAGAGCTGGAGTTGGAGTTGAGTGCCATAGCTGGGAAATTCTGGTGAAGGAGTGGGGGTCATCTGAGTTTGTGCTTCACACCCATCAAGCTTCCCCTAGAGCCAGGTCTCCTTCCCCAGAAGGCACTTCAGAGGAGGCTGAGGTAGAGGGTGTAGAGGCAAGAGGCTCAGCTGAGTCCACTCCTCCTGTTGCTGTGCCTCTGCCTGATAAGGAGGGAAAAGGGCAATATCATCCAAAACCACTGGGGAGATGCTTTCTGTGGATGGTCAGCCCTTCTCCTTAGTTGAGCAGCCAGGGTTCAGGTGACTCATAGCTCCATCATATCAAGTGCCCACTTGCACCACCCTCAGAAGGATGCAGGGAGTACTTGAGGGAGGAACTGCACAAGGCATGTGGCCTTACACTTCACCTCAGACTTCTGGAGCAGCCAGGGTAGAGATCATGCATACCTCTCCCTCACAGGACACCAGTGCAACCAGTCAGGCTGTTGGTGGGCTCTCCTTCAATCCAAGGTGATGGATGAGTCCCACATGGCAACAGAGATCATGGGGACCATGAACCACTCGGTGCAGGGCTGGTTTGTTGGGCAGGGCAACCTCATCCACAGATTCATGGTCACTGACAATCTGGCCAATGTGATCAAGGCTGTCCATGAGGCCAACTTTGTTGGCATCTGCTGTGTGGCACACAAGTTCTACCTTATTCTCAGGGATGGCTTGGTGGGGGACAGGGCTGGCGGTGATGGAGCCAGCACCACCAGAAAGCTCATTTCCAAATGCAGGAAGGTGGCAGGCTATTTCCATTGGGGCATCAAGGCAGGCAAGATGCTATGGGACAAAAAGGCAGAGTTGAACATCCCACAGCACAGACTCATGCAGGATGTGGAGACTTGGTTGAACTGCACATACCTGATGCTCAAGAGGCTGGTGGAGCAACAGAAGGCCATCCATAAGATGGCCATGATCAAGGAGATTGGGATCACCAGCCCCCTTAACAGAGCCAAGTGGAATGCCATCTCCCTGATCTTGGTGGTCCTCAAGCCCTTCTTTTAGGTCAACAAGACCCTCAGAGCTGGCGACGCTCTCCTTAGCTAAGTGATCCCTGTAGTGAGGGAACTTCAGAACCAAATGGAAAAGTTCCAGGGGATCATTGTTCCTG
Organism: Caiman crocodilus; assembly: GCA_030014935.1. NCBI lineage: Eukaryota > Metazoa > Chordata > Crocodylia > Alligatoridae > Caiman > Caiman crocodilus. The sequence continues at coordinate 76,954 of JAGPOW010000063.1, forward strand.
GCTGGGGCAAGCTTCTGTCACCAGATGTGTAGGCCCTGGTGAAGCGGCTGAAGGAGGGCATCAGGAAATAGCTTGATCCCTTGCGGTCCAGTATCGTCCATGTGCTGAAAGCCATGTGTGATCCAAGGGTAAAGAGGAGCATATGTAGCACCCAAAGCCTGGAGCAGTGGACAGAGGTGATGGTAGGGAGTCAGGGAGGCAGAATAGTGGAGGTGGGGGGACGTGGAAAAGGGGGTTCAATTTCCCATGCTGGTATGCCATCCACCAGCCAGTCTTCTCCTCCACCACAGGCGCTGTCTATGTGGGCCAAGGGCATGGCTTCCATGGTGGTGTCTAGAGGCACCAGACCCCACATCAGGCAGGAAGCTATGCCCTTGGCTGCCTATCTTGCTGAGGATGTGGAGCCACTGCGGTGCAACCCCTTGGCCTACTGGGCAAGCCACCACCAGAGGTGGCCATGGTTGCCTGGGAACACCTGTCTTATCCACCAACCAGTTTGCCAAGTGAGAGGGTGTTCAGCTGTGGAAAGCCCAGACTCATCACATCTTTGACAGGCCTGAGGTTTGCTGTTTGCAGTGGAGTTGTGAGGCTCCAGGTGAGCTTAGCTTAGCTGCCTGGGATGCCAGCTTTCAGGTTGAAAAACCCTTTGTCAGACTGAGAAAGCACCTGCAGTTGGTGTGTGTGTTGTTCCTGGATGGAAAAGTGACTTGTAAATCCCCTTTGAGGATCAGGCCTGAGAGACTGGAGACAAGTGGTGTTCTGTTCTCGTATTTGATAGATTTTTGTTGTGTGCTCATTCTGATGCACAGTTGTTGCTTGGTGTCTCCATGTATTTTCCAGATATGTATTGTGAAGACATTTGCATACTAAAGATATTGTTGGCAGGTTTAGTGTGTCTTGGCATGGCATGGCCTGGATCCATTCAGTGTGTTTTGGACTGTGGGAAGTTGGATTCTGGTAATGAGGTTAGTGAGGTTCAGTGTTTGTTTGAATTTACAAACCACTTTTCACAGACGAGCCTATGAACTGCACTTCATCAACCTCCTAGGTACAGAAAGTCATGGACACAATACAGATATTGGAATTCTGACACACTAAAATGTGCCAGTCATCTGACTCTCCAGGTACTTCTCCACTTTTACCTGAGCTGCTATATCCCCCCTCCAACCCAGCCTGTCTGTCACCCCCTGACACCTCCATTTCCATTTTTGCTGACTGACTTTCTTGCCAGCCTCTGACATCTTTACAATTCCTTCCATCCAGGAACAGTACACACACCAACTGCAGGTGCTTTCTCAGCCTGATGAAGGGTTTTTAAACCCAAAGCTTGCTAAGATATATTTCTCTAACTATTCAGTTGGTCTACTAAAAGATACAAGATTGATCCAAAGAACCTTGTCTGCCAGTGCCATGTCCTTAGACCAACACCCCTAACAGCTGTCCCCGGTCAGCTGACCAGAAGGAGGAAGGGCCCTGGGCATATCTAAGCCCCAGGGTTGGGGCTGGCAGAGGATGTTGTCTGCCAGCTGCTGAAGAAGAAGCTTCTGCAGGAAAGGAAAGAAAGGCTCTGTGACAGTTTAGCTGCCTAAAATGCTGCTGGTGCTACTGTGCTGCTTACTAAGTTATTATTGCCTGTTGTTATTTTAAGTGGTGGACTGAGACGAGGCTGTAGGGGTGGAGGAGGCCTCATTGGGGCACACTACCATGTCGAGTAGAAGCACCAGTGCCAGTGAGGGCATGCCTTAACACACACAAAGTTGCACATGTCATGAGTTTTGCTCATCAACAGCTTGTGACGGGTTTCCCAGAAACCTCTGTACCTATCTCCTTGAAACTGGCAGGCTTTATGGAGCCTGCAGGGGCTACCATGCTGGCAGTTTTCACCCCACATGACATGACATGAGTTTAGTTTTCAAGACTTTAAAGTGTAGTTTCCCAGAAACCCCTTGCACCTATCTCCTTGAAACTTTGCAGGCTTGCTGTGCTCATAAGGAGGTACCACCTCTGCTTTTGTAATCCAAATCTGCCAGAAAATGATAAAATTATAGGTAGTTTCATGCTTCCCAATTATATCCTATGGACAAAGCATAGAAACAGTGTTGAAACAGTTTTGACAAAATGAAATGGAACAGTGCTTTGAAATGAAACAAAGCTCAAAATGAAACACTGTCCTGTTGAAATGGCAAAATGGAAGTCTAAATGAAATAGTGCTGTTTTGCACAGCCCTAGTGCACAGTCTCTTGGTACAGTACATGTTAACTCTGAAATGTTGCAAACCCTGAAAGAGCCTCTCTCTCCTTCCTCTGCAGGTCCAGCAACTGCACATGGGAGAGAACCAACAGCTACCTGTGGGGATGCTCTGGCAAGGATGTCACCTCCATCAGCTGGAGTCCTCAGCATACATCACCTCCACCAGCAGAGCACCGACGATAAAACCCTGCTGCTGGACTGGCTGGTCACTGTAGTGAAGGTCAGGATGTTGAGGATGTGGCATGGGATTGGGATAGGGACCAGTAAGAACATGCCTTCAGGGACCGGTTCCTCAACAAGGAGGAGAAGCACCTCACCCTCCTTGAGAGGATGATAGAGGTCCAGAAGCAGCAGGCTGCCATGGTGGCCCAGGCAGGGGAGCCAATGGAGGAGGACTGCCAGGTGCTGTACACCATCATGGCCCTGGTGGTCACCTTTGTGGTGTCTACTACCCAACCTCTAGCTCTGCCTGCCCCCTGGCAGCTGGTCATCACCCAGCCCCCAGTCCCAGCTCTGGACCTAGCCTTGGCCTGCTTCTGGCAGCTCTGTCACCCAGCCTCTGTCACACCTGCCCCCTGGTGGCTGCCAGTGACCCCATGCCAGACCCCTCAGTGGGCCTAGGAGGAAATCCAATAGCACCTGCAGCAGCCAATGCCTCCTGTGGCAGAATGCCATCTCTGTCTCTCCCCAAACTCTGTTATCAGGCTGATTGACCTATCTCACAATTTGGTTACCATGGTCACTGGAGAGCAGACACCCTGGGCCCCATTGGTTTCAGGTAATCCTGGGTTATAACCTGAGCTGGATACATTTCTGAGAGAGGAGGAAACAAGCTCCTTCTGCCTATATGACTGGCCTAACACACCTGGGTGGGGGCTTAAACTCCTATTGTCTTAAGTGATATCATCATGACTGGGAGGGGTGTAGAGATACTGGCAGTCTACCCGGCAACCAGTGATGCATTTCAAATCGATTGGCTGGCAGCAAACAACTTCTGGCCTTCATTGGATAAGGTAAATGAGGTCATAAGGTCTATATAAGTTAAAGACTGCCCAGGAGGAGGAGCAGCAGCCATGATGAAAACTCTCAGAGAAGCTGGACCATCTGAAACTTGCTCGCTCTTGAAACTCATGGTCAATGAACTACTTGCCTCCAGAGGAAACCTCCACCTGCCTCTGGATGATACTTGTGAGTAAGCTACTTGAGATCTAACTAGATATACACCTTGCAGTAATACAGATGTATAATCAAAGGCTACCATGCCACTGTTTGCTGTAAGAGATTTCTCTGACATTGATCTACCCTGTACCCTATTCCAAACTTACTCCTTGTAATCGATAAAGTTCTCCTCTGTACCTAGCATGGGAAACTTCTTGGGAGAGGGTCTAGATCATGCCTTGGGGTTCCCTTGGTTCAGCTGACTAAGGGAGACCACTATTTCATAGATTTCATAGACATTGGGGCTGTAAGGGACTTCAAAAGATTGAGTCCAGCCTCCTGCCCCAGGGGCAGGAAATCAGCAGGGATCATAGGATCCTAGAAAGATAAACATTCAGATGTCTTTTGAAGGTGTTTAGAGTAGGTGCTTGAGCTACCTCTGGTGGCAATCTATTCCAAACCTCGGGGGCTCAGACAGTAAAGACGTTCTTCCTTATGTTCAGCCTGAAACAGTCATGGAGGTGTTTGTGACCATTTGACCTTGTTATCCCTTGGGCCACTCTGAACATGTATCATGAACTGAACTAATGTAGATAATGTTAACATAGAATGTAATAAAAGTAAATATAACCATGTTAGTCTTGTCCTGTAACCAACTTGAAAACTCCATTTTGTATCCTTCTGCTTGACATAAGTGAATGAACTCTGCGTAGCCTTTATGTATGAGTGTGTGTAAAAGGGTAAATGGTGAGAGAATGGCATAGAGATGGGAGAAGATATAACTGTTTATGTAAGCAACAAGGCACCAAATGTAAGTTACCACCCAATAACTAACTAACAAATGGCTGAAGAATCCCTTTAAAGCTCGAGGGCACAAAGAACATAACAGAAGAAGAAATTCTACCAGACAGGCAACATGAACACTCCAAAGCTAAAATAAGCTGAAGACAGAAGAAGAGCAACTGCAAAAACAGAAGCTGGGTATGGAAAAACCCCAAAGCACTGAAACAAAGGATAACAATCCCTATAAAAGAACACTTTGAAAATGCCAAGTTGAGTGAGTCTCTTTCTCTCCTGCTGTTTCATTGGAGCACAGATGCATCTGTTCACCTTGCTCCAGCTGTTATCTTTAAATCTGTTATCTTCAAATCATCTTCATCTACTCAATACGCCAGGGTTGGCCACCCTGGGCTGATACTAAGCAACTATTGCTGGTAAGTATATCTAGTGTATGTGTGGATAAAATAGTTATTTTGTGTATGTCTGTGTGTAATGATGTGTATGATGATTTGTCTATTTGTATAAATGGTGTGCCCAAACCTCTACGTCTAACTCCTGTAATCAATAAATGTGGCACCTTGCCATATCCCCCTTTAAAGTTTCACTTGGGATTTGAGCAATTGGCAATTTGTTTAACAAATAGATGTTTCCCCAGATCCTGATAAGCACCCCTGATAAACTTATAGGTGGTCACCAGATCACCCCTGAGCCTGTGCTTTTCCAGGCTGAAGAGTCCCATGACTCTCAGCCTCTCTTCATAAGGTCTGCTTCCCTGACCTCTGATCATATGCATGGCTCTCCTCTGCACCCTCTCAAGCTTCTCCACATCCTTTTTGAATTGTGGAGTCCAAAACTGGATGCAGTACTTCAGCTGTGGCCTCACCAAGGCTGAGTACAATGCGAGAATGATGTTCTGGGATTTACTTGAGAAGCATCTGTGGATGCAAGCAAGCATTTTGCTTGCTTTTCTAGCAGCAGTATCACATTGAAGGCTCATGTTCATCTTGTGGTCAATGATGACCCCCAAGTCCATTTCGTCCATAGTGCTAGACAGTGTAGAACTGCCAAGCCTATCAGCATGCTGCAGCTTTTTCTTCCTAAGGTGGAGAACTTTGCATTTTTCAGTGTTAAACACCATCAGGTTCTCATCCGCCCATTTCCTGAGCCTGCCAAGGTCTTCCTGGATCACCTTCCTGTTCTCAGGTGTGGACGCTTTACCCCAGAGTTTGGTGTCATTGGCAATCTTGGCCAGTCCACTTCTGATACCAATGTCTTCATCATTAATGAAGATGTTAAATAGTATAGGACAAAGGACAGAGCCTTGGGGGACCCCACTGGTCAATCGTCACGGTGCCCTGTGACTTCCATCAACCACCACCCTCAGGGTCCTACCATGGAGCCAATTCTTCAGCAAGCGGATCATGGCATGGCTGAGTCTGCAATTAGCTAGTTTTACTGAGAGGTGATCATGGGATATCAGATCAAAGGCTTTTTTAAAGTCAAGATATATGACATCAATCTCTTCTTCGTCCAGGTGATAGGTCACCTGGTCATAGAAGGAAATGAGATTGGTTAAGCAAGACCTACTTGCAACAGACCTGTGCTGGTTATCCCTCAGGATGTTGCCATCAGCCAGTCTGTTAAGAATTACCTCTTTGATAATCTTTTCTAAGACCTTTCCTGGGATAGAGGTCAGGCTGATTGGCCTATGGTTTGCCGGATCCACTTTCCTCCCTTTCTTGAAGATAGGCACCATACTGGTCTTCTACCAATCATCAAGCACTTCACCAGAGTTCCAGGAGTTCTCAAGGTGTTCCTTCATGAGGTCAGCCTTGATGGGGAGGTGGGTGGCTCAATCTCTCTCACCTGGGCCTCCCTGTATCGTAATGGGCAGGACCATCCCATGGGACTAGTGAAAAACTGACACAAAGTACCCATTTAGCAAGTTTACTTTTTCCTGGGTGTCTGTCAGTTGTCCCATCTGGTTTAGCAGGGGTCCAATGTTGGCCTTGTTTTTCCTCCGGCTCCCCACATATCTAAAAAAGGACTTTTTATTGTCCTTGATACTTGTAGCTAGTTGGAGTTCCATCATAGCCTTGGATTTCCTGGTTCACTCCTTGCAGGTCTGGACCAGTGCAGAATAGTGGTGCATTAGAGGTGGATCCAGTCCTCCATCCTTTGTAGGTCTGTTTTTTGAGCTGCAGGAGGTCTGCTAGTTCTCTGGAGAACAAAGGGGGCTGCTGTGCCCTTTTCCTGCCTTTCCTCCAAGGTGGGATAGACTTTGCTTGCACATCCAGGATTGCTCCTTTGAGAAGCAATCACTTGTCCTCAACTCCCCTCCCCTTTGGGTTGTGGCCCTTTAGGGACTCCCTGACAAGCCTCCTGAGCTTGTCAAAGTCATCTTTCCTGATGTCAAGGACTTGCTGGCTGATTTGCCAGCTTTTCAGCGGATGGTGAAGGTGATCAGCTCGTGGTCACTGTCACTCAGCTTCCTTTCAATCATTAGGTTGCTGATTAAGTCATTCCCCATTTCCAGAACCAGGTCGAGCAGCGCTTTATCTCTCATCATCCCATTGACTTCTTGCATCAGGTGGAGCTCATTCACGCATGAGAGAAAGCTTTGCGACTGCTTGGATTTGGCTGGGCGCTCTTTCCACGAGATGTCTAAGTAGTTGAAGTGTCCCATGACAACCATGCACTGGGAGCTAATTCCCTGGCAAACTCTTGGTCAAGCTCTTGATTCTGGGCAGGAGGTCTGTAGTAGACTCCCACCCTTGTGTACTCTGTGCTGTGTTCCCCATGGATTTTAACCCAGATGGTCTTTAGTCACCCACCCTGGGTGGCAATGTCGGCTTGCAGGGATGTATAGTTTTCCTTGACATAGAGAGCTACACTCCCCACCCCTTTTGTCTACTCAATCTCTTCTATACAGGGTATAGCCATCTATACCTGTGGCCCAGTCATGGGTGGAGTCCCACCAGGTCTCCATTATCCCTATGACATTGTAATTATTTGTGTTAAGCAGGAGGACAAATTCATCCTGTTTATTCCCCAAGCTCCTGGCATTTGTGTACAGGCAGACAAGTGTCCCGTTGGGGGCCCTTGCCTTGCCTGCCACTTGCTCCAGGGCTGGAGTAGGAGTGGGCTCCCATAAGTGCCTTGGCCTGCTGGCTTTGCAAGGGTTGCTTAGTAGGCCAGCAGAGGTGGTAATGTCCCCATCCTCTGGTAGGCTTAGTTTAAAGCCCAGTGGAGCAGGTCAGTCAATCTGAATGAGAAAAGCCTCCTTCCCAGTGGAGAGAGGTAGAGGCTATCCCTTCTCAGCAGCTCACTGCCTCTCTCACCAAAAAACGGACTGTAGTCAAGGAAACCGAAGTCTTCCCAATGACACCAGTGCCACAGTATTGGTGCTTCAGACTGAGGGAAGAACTTCAAGTTCTTGCAGTGGGTCAAGTACCCAGGGGGCACAGAGCCTGGGTGGTGACAGCATTAGCTCCAGGCATGCAGGTGTGCTCCAGGAGGGGGATTGGTTGGACATGAGGCACCCTCAGGGAGGCACTCAACCTGGAGGGTGATCAAGTACAGTGAGGTGGGTGGTTCAATGCAGGAGCACCCCCTAGTGACCTGCCACACTTCCAGCCTCTGCTCCTGAGCCAGGTCTCCCAGCAGCCAGGCTGCCCACCTGCCCACCATGTGGCTCCTAAGCAGAATATGACTGCCACTAGACCAGCTCTGCCCACAGGCCCTGCTCATCTCAGCCCCAGGGAGGAGGAAGGGGAGCAGGATGGACAATGCCTGCCCTCACTCCTGTCTGAGATGCCAGTCCACACCCACAGTGGTGCCACCAGAGGCTGGGGTACTGGATGTCTCTCTCAAGGCTCCACACTGTAGGTTCCTCTACCCCACTGTTTGCCCACAAACACCAACTACACTTTTGTAAATAGTTGCATGGGGAAGAGGGTATTTTATTGATGGGGTACATTGGGGGTTTGGTGGGGGCTGTTGCTGGGGAGAGAGGGTGGGAAGGAGTGTTTTTTTGGGGAGAGAGGGTGGGAGGGCATGTGTTGTGTTATAGGGAAATAAAGATTGTTGAAGGGAAACTGTCCAGGGTGTGTGCAGTCTTGGGGGGGTGTTGTGTGTCTGGGGTCTGTGGGCAGCCACCCAGGTGCCCTACTGCAGGGGTGGAGGGGAGGTGGTCCATGTTCACCTTGCAGACATGGTGCTCTGTCTGCTGCTGGATGGGAGCATCCATGGCACACTCGCTACAGGCTTTCAGGATAGCATCTCCTGCCAGCCTGGGTCTGTTCCTCCAGATACCCCTGCCAACCTGAGCCTGCCCACCTGGAGACCACTGGCAGACTGCAGTTTACCCCTGGTACCACTGCAGTGCTGGGTCTGTCCCCCCAGAAACCTCTGCCAGCCTAGTAGTGCCCCTCAGAATCCCCTGCCAGGCTGGGAGCCCCCTGCCAAGCTAAGCCTGTTCCCCTGGAGTCCCCTGCCAGGCTAAGCCTGCCCCCATAGGAATTCCCTGCCAGGCTAAGCCTGCCCTCCTGGCATCCAGACAGCTGTGACTGGAGCCTGCAGCTCCCCCTGGCAACTGCAGTGGGGCATAGGAGAAAATATGTTCCCAACAGGGTGCATATGTAGATGTGTTCCCAGGGCTGGCTTACTGTGCAGTATATTGTACCTGAAGTTTATGTATTTACTATTTTTGTTAGGCCAGTACATGTGGGATGAAATCCATTTAACTGGCATCGCATTAATACATGAAATGGATGTTTCACATGTAACAATTAAGGATGCTTCTTCTCTTAGAAAAAAATATGTTTTGAGACTGGAAGACTGCAAGTAACAGACTGATTGCCTGAGTGCAGTGCTCATTCTGATCCTGGTCCTGCATGCCTTCCTAAACTTTCCCTTTTGAACTCATCAGGAGATTTTCCTGAATAAAAAAGATTATTAGATCCTCTGAATGTACTTTTAATGTGCTAAGTTTTAGCCACCACAGGAGCATGGGCAGCTGGAGTGGAAAATTTTACTTGATTAGATATTGTTAAAACAGGTCAGATACAGCTAAAATATTCATACCAATAAATTTTTCTATGTTTACCCTGATAAGAAAATCAATATACTTTACTTTTAAGACCCAATAATACAACGAAATGAAGGCCCCTAAACATCCTTTTTCAATATAATTGAAATGTAACATAAATGGAACTAATGTTTGGTTTTGATTTGAGTGTGGGCCAGCTATTGTTGCAGTTGTTTTCTTTTCCTTGAGATAAGAATTTCTTTGCTCCCATTTTTGGGATAGTCCATATATTACATCCATACTCCTCTGCTTCATCACATACATCCTTATGTACTATTCTTATAGAAATTAGGCTTCAAAGCTTTTCAGCATTTAAAAAAATGATTAATGCCTTTCTATCAATTATTAACAAATGAAAATTTAGTGTGTTTGCATAAAGAACTACATTCATATCTAATAAAATACTTGCCTTATGACAGGAACAATATTTTAGCAAGTACCTCTACATTCACTGGCAAATATCCAACACAACCGATATTTTAATAAAATCTCTCCTCCGTTTAGTTCAGCCTAACAGTCTACAATAATGACTGCAAGGAGATAAAGACATAACTCCAATCCAGAGTAGTATAAATCTGCAGTGTAAATTCTTTTGTCATAAAGATAGAGCTCTTCACCCTTATGGGGAAGTATGTCATAGTCTAGATACTCTTCTAAGGACAAAATATCTAGATCGGAACTTTCTCAATAAAGATTCTGCCTCATACTGTTTCAAAACCTTGGCTAGAAGAATAGAAGCTTGAGATTGAAAAGTTATAGATCGGGTCCTCCTCCTGTTAACTGCACATTTTTTAGTAGTGAAACATCTAAAAATTCCAGATTTTAAAGCAAGATAATGCTGGGAATGGAATTTGAAATGTTCTAGAAGCTGTTAGTCTGAGTGCATGTTTTCCCCTTTATATGTATATGACTACTGGATTAGAATCAAATGCAGGTGGGAAAAGGGAACAGGAAACAGCAGAGATATTTACATAAACTAGTTGCATAACTAGTTTACCAATGACAGATATTGACTTTAGACTTTACACAAATGTGTCTGAAAGAGGGTTTTAGAACTGTGTCTGAGAAGAATAGAAGACCAGATGCAGACCTCTTTAGAATGACAAAGTTAGGTAGATCAATATATAAACAGACAGGTACACATGGAGTAGCAAATGGCTTATAAATCCAGGAAGAGCTAATAGATTAAGGACATTTATATTAAAGGTGGCCCATAAAAATATTAGAATACTTTGATTCTGGCCAACTTCAATTATGCTACCATCCCAACTGTCAGGCGTGGATAGTGTTGAGATGTACCGTATTTTCGCACATATATCCTGTGGGGTGTATGTGATTTTACAAAAAAAATGGATTGGTGCGGGCTATCCACAAACTTTTTTCCCCTGCAGGGCCAGGGCTGGGGCCCAGCTGTGCTGCCACCACCATGGGGGCTGGGGCCGGGGCTGGGCTGTGCTGCCGCTGCTGCTGCCGTGGGGACTGGGGCCAGCTGCGCCGCTGCAGGGGGAAGGGGCCAGGGCCAGGGCAGGCCGGACTGCACCACGCCACTCCCCACTGGGCCTAAGCAGCCTAGGCTGTGCTGTTGCTGCTGTGGAGGCCACGACCGGATGTGTTGCCTTCCCATTGGGCCCCGGGCTTCATCATTGGAGGGAAATGATGCTGAAGGAGGTTCATTAAGGAAGAAATTAAAATATTATCTGTTTCTCTTGAACTTTACATTTTACATTTTCACCTCCATAGTTGACTTAGAAATTCAAAGCCTGTTGCTTCAATTCTGTGCTCAGAGCTCAAACTTGATATAGATTTATGGATAACCTTTTTTTCAATCTCAAGAAAAAGTTGAGTTGACTAGGTTATGTCCATTTCTTCATGCCCTACAACTGTGCATCTCTCTCTAAATTTTAGAACCTCTCAGTTTTAGAAGCTGAAGCAACAGAATATGTCCCTTTAGAAATTCAGATGGAAGATCTCTGTGTAAATTATTTGACGTCATATTTCTATTGCAGCAGCTCTAATGGCTCTTTTCTAGATCAGCACTTATTAGAATGGGTCCTCCAGAGATAAATACATTCTACAACTGCTATCTCAGGGAGTAATAATCTAGAATCTAGGCAATATGCTTCAGGTGAATGGGCAAAGACACTGTGTAAAGTTTGGTAGGAGGACGTGGTCATGGTAAGGACACATTTATTCATAACTTAGTCATGTAACCGGGGCGGTACTCCAAGAGGTACCCCCTCTCCAATTGAAGGGATGAAAGCAGGTGCACAAGCATTATGAGAGGTATAGGGACTCCTCTCCCTGCATAGAGCAGAGCCAGACCACCAACTGGGATGTAACCATAAATTTTTTAATGAGGGAACAATACTGGGAACATAACAGGCATAAATCAAGGGGTATAGTGGACACTGCAAGGCCCCAAGGGGGCAGAATTCAACAAAGGTTAGACACTTACGATCAATGACAAAAGACAGGGTTAACAAAATATAAAACACAAACAGCAGAGCAAACAATACTGGTTGGTGAAATATAAAAAGGCACAAAATACAGAATGTCAAATGACAATGAAATATAGGGTGTAGGTACTTGGAGGGGGAGAAAGAGGGAAAGCACAATGACCCCTTTCCACTGCAAGAAGTTTTGCTTCTTGTTAGCTCACTCACCCCAGCTGGAACTTAAACTTGGATCCCCTATGTGGTAGGCAGAAACACTGCCACACAGTAACATTGCTACAAGCTACTAGGGGTCTTGACCTTCCTGGAGCCCTGGCCTCACATCAAGCTGCCTGGCCTCTAATTGGAGGAGCTGGAAACTGAGCTGGGAATATCTCAGGTCGCTGCTCAGGTTCTTGCTGGAGTGGAGGAGCCTCTCCTGCTGGCCACAGCCTCTCGTAAGGGATTCTGGAGCCCAGTGGGAAGCCTCTCCTTCCAGCCACACACCGTACCACTGAGGGTCCAAATGCTGCCTGCAGGTTCCGCTCCTTCAGGCCCTTGTGGGGCAACTGCTTCCGCCCCGCTGGCTCAGCTCTTTCCAGCTCTTTGAAGCTCCTTCCTCATGGTCCCTCACTGGTCTCCTTCCTGAATCAGCAACGCTGCCCCTTTAATCCCCCTCCAGGTGACCCAAGGGGCCAATCAAGTGACATGGAGGGTGAGTCTCTGGGGCCTGATTGGTGAGGAAAGAGAATCCCAAGTCCTCCAATCATCTTTTGCCCTTTCAAAACCCCTGAGCTAGGTCACTACCAGCCAGTCCGTCACAGTCAAGAGTAACTTTACTAATCATAGTGATAACCGATCAGGTGACCAACCAAAAATACATGCAATCAATATTGATCTGTCTTAATTTCCTGTACAGTTTATGGTTATCTGAATCTATATGCACAAATAAATATTAATGCTTTTCTAGACTCTTGTCTCTGGCCCTACCACCCTAAACAAAGCCTGCTTTTGGAAAGGGAGTAGAGGTGGGTTTTATTATTACTTGGACAGGGGACTACCTTCAATTTTGGGTGCTGCATTTCTTTTAATGGAAGGGAGGTTGGAGCTCAAAACACATTGAAACAGCTTCAAAATGAAACCTGTTGAAATTTCACACAGCCCTGAGAAAGGGATGTTTTTTTAAATGAAATGAAAGGTAAGGTCACTTTTTAGTTTCAAAGCTGGGCTTGCTTGCAGTGAAACAGAAATTAAGGAGAGGGAGGGAGGGGGAAGAGAGGGGAAGGACTGCTCTGATAGTGACATCTAGCTTCCAGTTCGGTTTCCCCCAGCTCTCTGATCACTTCCCCTAGCTCTCTAGTCATTTTCTCTGCTCTTCCTGGGGGGATGCAGGCCCTCAATCTGCATGTAGGGTTTCAGCAGGCTACTACTGCAGGCTAGGGCCAGCAGCAGCAGCTTGGTGCAGACCATGCTGAGTGCTGGGAAGACTGCGGTGCTGCCACTGGCCCCAGTCTGCAGCAGCAGCCTGCTGAAACCCAGCATGCAGATCTGGGGGCATGCACACCATGGGAGAGCTGGGAGAAATGATCAGGGAGCTGGGGAATCAAACTAGCATCTGGGGGAATGTTCAGGTCCCTGAACACTGCCCCAGTTTCCAGTTGGATTCCCTAGCTCCCTGATCTTTCCCCCATCTTTCTGATTACTTCCCCCAGCTCTTCCTGGTGGGGTGCAGGCCCCCAGATGATGCAGAATGACAGCATGATGCTTCTGCCAGCTGATGCTGGTGGTGCCTCTGGGATATTTCCCCAGGTGGTAGCAGCAGCATGCTGAAACCCTGCATGCAGATCTGGAGGCCTGCACCCCCTGGGAGGGCTGTAGGACTGTGCCAGACTCCTTCTGGGGGGCATGGATCCCTGGACCTGTATGAGGGATGGGAGCATGCTGCTGCTGCCAGCTGGGACCAGAGCTAGCACCCAAGTCTGCCTGGTGCTCAGCACTGGCAGCGCCAGGCAGACTTGGGTGCTGACATTAGCCCCAGTCAGCACCGGCAGCCTGCTGTCATCCTGCACACAGATCTGGAGGCCCACACCCCCCAGGAGGAGTCTGGCACAGCCTTGCAGCCCTCCTGGGGGGTGTGAGCAACCAGATCTGCATGCGGGATGACATCAGGCTGCCACTGCCGGCAAGTGATACGAGTTCTGCTTTGAACAGTTTGAGATGTAGTTTCCCAGAACCCTCTGCATCTACCTCCTTGAAAATTAGCATTATTCATGCCCTAAGAAGGGGCTACTATCGCTAAAATTTGTATCTGAATCAGGCAAGAAATGACAAAGTTATTGGCATTTTTGTGATTCCCCACTATATCCTATGGGCAAAATGTCAAAATGCGTCAAAACAGCGAAACAGTTTCGATGAAATGAAATAGAACAATGCTTCAAAAGAGCAAAACAAAACACTGTCCATTTGAAATGGCAAAACAGAAGTTGAAAAGAAATGGTGCTATTTTGCACAGCCCTAACATTCTGTATTTCTTTAGCAGTACAGTTACTTGTGCAACAATTTTTTCATGTTGTTGATCATGTAATATTACAAACTATTTTACCATGTGTTATAACATCATATTACTTCAAATCTTAAATGCTTCTCACTAAAGCTTTGGGAATACAAATCTTTGCCTTGTAGTTCAAAAACACTGAAATTTGAGATAAATCTCCATGTGTCTTACTGAAGGGTCCAGTATATTTAAGCAGTTCTGATTTCATCCTGAAGATAGCTGGATTCTTACAATATCTGCTTGTTTGCAACCTAAAAAGATTCTACTGCATAAAAAATATAGCATTAATTTTAAAACAAAATAGATCAATAAAACTGCCCAATACAGATTTACAGAGGTAAATCTTCCATCTTTAAGCAGAAGCTGTCTTAAGTGACTGGCACTTCTGATGCCCTAGGTCATGCTAATGATATATTTCAGCCCAGTCTCCATGATGATTTTGCTACATGAAACTATGTCCCGCTCTGCTATATATTAAACATTTTTCTCATCTAATGATGAAGAGAAACATTACTAGATCTTAATTTTTGTCCAGCTAATAGAGGAAACAAATTAATTCCTCTATAGGGAATGGAAGTTGATAAAATGGTCTACTTAGTTTCTGGCCATTTATTTATTATTGTTGTGTTGTCACAACAAGGGGCCTGTGCTTGGTCTGGTGCCATTCAATATCTTTGTCAATGATTTGGATGTGGGGGTGAAGAGCTCACTAGCCAAGTTTGTGGATGTCACCAAGTTATGGGGAAGCATGTTCACACTTGAAGATACTCTGCAGATGAAGGCACACCTAGGTAGGCTTACAAGTAGGGTTGATCAGAACCAGCTGAAGTTCAGTGTCAAGAAATGTAAAGTGCTCCACCTGAGGGCAAACAATCCCCTGCACACCTACAGGCTTGGCAGTGCCAACCTGACCAGCACTGTGAATGAAAGGGACCTGGGGGTAATAATTGACCATAGTATGAACATGAACCAGCAGGGCAATGCTGTAGCCAGGAGGGCCAACAATAACCTGGCATGCATCAATCAATGCATCTCCAAAAAATCAAAGAAGTGATTCTCACACTCTACTTGCCATTCATGAGATTGAAGCTGGAGTACTGCATCCAGTTCTGGGTGCCACACTTTAACAAGGATGTGGTAAAGCTTGAGAGAGTCCAGAGAATCCCATTGCACATAAAAGGGGGCAAAGGGGCAAAAAACCCTGTCGGCTAAACAGGGAAGTCCAGGAAAGCCTAAAGGCAAAGAAAGAGGTATACAGGCTGTGGAAACAGTGGTTAGCTACCAAGGAGGAGTATACCTCCCTAGCTGTCACTTGCAGAGAATCAGTTAGGAAGGCCAAAGCAAGATTAGAACTTGGGCTGGTGACAAAAATGTAAGAACAACAAAAAGTCCTTCTTCATGTATATAGGGAGCAAAAGGAAGGTGCAGGATAGCATAGGACCTCTACAGAACAAACTAGGACAATTGGTGAGAGAGAGGGGGCACAAAGTTGAGTTCATCAATGAGTTCTTTGCATCTGTATTCCTAGACACAGACCAAGACAAATCTCTCAGTTGGATCATAAATAGACACAGGAGGGACATCAACCCACCAACTGATCGTGCACACTTAGTAAAAGGGCACTTGGAGGGGCTGGATGTGTTCAAATCAACAGGCCCAGATGAACTTCATCCAAGGGTGCTGAAGGAATTGGCCAGTGTCATAGCATAGCCACTGCCACAGCTGTTCGTGAACCAGGAAACTGTAGGCCAGTTAGTCTCACCTCTACCCTGGGGAAAACTCTGGAAAAAATCATTAAGGATCACATTTGTGGGAGCCCAGCAGGGGAAGTAATGCTGAAAGGAAATCAGCATGGATTCATTGCAGGCAGCTCCTGCCTGACTAACCTTGTTTGTTTTTATGACCAGGTCACAAAATACTTAAGACACAGGGGTCGAGGTAGATTTCATTGACCTAGACTTTAAGAAGGCCTTTGATATGGTATCACATTTCATTCTTGTAACTAAACTGACAGGCTGTGATGTAGATGACTACATGGTCAGGAGGGTGGCAAATTGTCTTAGGGGTCACACCCAAAGGGTGGCAGTGGATGGGTCAATATCAACCTGGAAAGATATGGGCAATGGAGTCCTGCAAGGCTCAGTCCTTGGACTGGTGCTATTCAATGTCTTCATCAGTGACTTGGATGAGGGTATAGAGAGCACCCTGTCCAAGTTTGCAAATGATATCAAATTATGGGGCAAAGTTAACACAGAAGAGGGTAGTGGGATCTGGATAGGTTGGAAAATGGGCAGAACTAAATAGGATGCAGTTCAACAAGGACAAGTGCAAAGTACTGCACCTGGGCAAAAAGAACTGCCAACATACTTGTAGGCTGGGGGATGACCTCCTCAGCAACACAGCAGTCAAAAGGGATCTCTGAGTCACAGATGACTGCAAGACGAACATGAGTTGTCAATGTGACAAACTGATCAACAAGGCTAACTGCACTTTCTCATGTATTAGCAGATGCATGCCAAACAGGTTCAGGTGGAAGGAGAGGGGGGCAGATCAGCTGCGGGGGCAGATCCCCAGGTATCTTTTAACTCTTTTTATTTTAACCCCATTTATCTAACTTTCTGTAATCTTTTCTTGCCCATTGTATTTTTAATTCATTTTGCTAATGTTCTTAGGGGCAGTAACATGAACATCCTCTTGTCAGTGTAAGGAATACTCTTGAAAACCTTCATCCAAACACGATAAGGGGAAGAGACTGTTATATAAAGAATGGCCATCTGTGATGATAAGGAGGTGGCATTGGTAACTGGGTGAGAGACAGACTTGAAGGAATAAGAAAAGCCAGCTAATTATGTCAGAGAACTCACTATGCTAATGAAACATACATGTTTGTAAATGAGGTACATGACTTAAACACAGGTATAGAGACATGCTTAGTAGAGAACTTGTTGCGTCATTCCCTTGTAACCAATTACTAAACGGCATGCTTGTGAAACCTTGTAAACTTCTGTATAAAAATACCCCAGAAATGATATTCGGGGTGCTTGCTTGCTTGAATTATTTAGCTTGCACCATTTATTGCTAGCAATAAACTATTCTCTATACTTCCACCGCCCGGTGTGTATATTGGTGTCTGCATTCCGGGCGCGAACCCAGATTTGGGCTGGGGCACAACAGTTTTTGGCACCCCAGATGGGCTTAGATAAAGCCTTGCTCGAACTAGCTAACGGCTGGCTGACTGCCCCCCCCAAAACAAATGTCGGACGTGCCCCGAAATCTCTTTTCCCGATAAGACCTTTGCCTCAGGAAAAACTAAATCACTGTAATGACAGTAGCCTAACGATACAATGCCATCAAATAAAAATACCAATAACAAACACCAAAACGAGAAAGTAAAAAAGCATAAGACCTACTGTCAATATGCTTGCCTAAAATTACTTTAATTTTGTCTAGTCTGTCTTTGTCTGGTCCGAGTTCAAAATCAGTAAATTCTTCCTGTAAGAACAAAAACTAAAACCAAACCCTTAAATCCCAAGTAAGTTAAACAGTCAAAACCGAAAAGACAGCCTGAGATAAATACAATTAACTATAAGATTAAAAAATGTACCCCCCTCTCTTGTTTGTTAAAACACTAGACAGAGTTCGGTGGGGATCTTATAACAAACCCCCCCCCCCAAGTTCTTTTGTAAAATCACATAGCCACAATATAAGTTAAATAATCAAAAACATTAACCTCCAAAAAAAAGTATTAATTATAATACCATCTTACAATTAATTTTGTTCTACCTACAAAATAATAAATAAAAAAATTAATATATACACAAATGTTTATATCTGTATATAAAAATATTTTTTAAAATAAATATAAATTAAAAAAAACCCCAAACAAATAAAATAACAATAGCACAACCAACTAAAAATCCAATCCTAAAATATCCAGAGCCAAAAGTTCCCCTTCCCTTGCCTCCTCCTCCCCCTCCTCTTTCCCCGTCTGATTCTTCATCAGCGTCTACTCCTTTGCCATCACCCCCCAAAGAAAAGCTTAAAAGTACCCCCTGACCCAGAAATTCGAAGCACAACCCACCATGGCCGGCGGGTCCTTAGCAGTCCTCAGAGTCCCCAAACTCTCCTAATATGACCCCAAAAAATAAGTAAAAAATACAACAAAAAACAGAATCCAAAAATAAAAAAAAAAAAATCACAAAAAATCTAATTGTAACCATGGGGGGGGAGTAAAACATTTCCCCTAAAAGAACAAGTGATACCCAAACCACTTAATACTAATAAAGAGCCTACCTATCAACAAACTTTTATGCATGTTCCTTTCACTACCTCAAACTTATATAATTAACAAAACAACACCCCCAGCTTAAAAAAGAATCATAAAAAAGTACAAAACCTGTTTGAAACAATTTTCAAAACCCATAACCCAATTTAGACAACTGTCCAGTCTCTTTTAAATATCTTATTAACACTATAAAAAGATAATAAACAAAGCCCCTAAATATGTAAAAAAAAAATTACTACAAAACACCTGCAAAAAAATATAAATAATTATATCCCCACCCAAAAGCCAAAGTAAAACCCAAATAATGATATACCCCCTATTCGTGTCTATCAAAAATACATCCTCGAAAAATTAAGAGATGCTATAAAAAAACCTCAAGATCTCAATAAGTTATATAAAGTACAACAAAAAATAAATAAACCCCCCAAGTACTTTCTTTAAAAAAATTATGCTACCTTCAAACAATACCCCCATAAAAACCCAGAAGATGCAGCAAACGGTCGTATAATAAATACAATCTTTATAGACCAAAGTGCGCCAAACATCAAAAAAAATTACAAAAACCGAAAAAGCAGCAAGTATACCTATTTCTCAATTAATAAATATTGCTTATAAAGTATTTATTAACCGAGAAAATGTACAAAAAAATACAAAAAGAAAATAAAAATACAGACAGCCCTAATAACAGCTGCAATCACAAAAAAAACCCAAAATAAAAAAACCCCGAAGACAGCCTCAAAAACAAAGCCCATTTAAAAAAAATCAGTGTGCCTATTGCAAACAAAAAAACCATTAAAGACAAAAATGTCCTAATCTTAAAATAAAAAAGTAAAAAACCCCCCAAAATAAAAAACTGTTTACTCTCAATAAATATTCAAATAAAAAAAAGCAAAAACAAGCCAAAAAAACCCAACTCAGATTCCGATATCCCCTGACAAGCCCCTAGTTAAAATCAAATTAAAGAACAAAAATAAATTAATAAAATTTCTCATAAATACAAATGCTACTTATTCTGTTTTAACTCAAAAATTAAAACCTTTAAATAACAAAACTGTGCCAGTAATAAACGTCACAGAAAAAATGGTGACACGGCCCTTTCTACAGTCAATGACCTGTAATCTCAGACAGTCTGAGATCACCCACCAGTTCCTATATATGCCAGATTGCCCTGTCCCTCTTCTAAAAAAACCCCTTCTCTGTAAACTGCAAACTGCACTAACATTTCAAAATGAACAAATGTTTTTAACAATGCCTCCTAAAAAGAAATGGCACCTGCAAACCTGCCTTCTCGGCCTTCTCCAAGAAAAAACCATGCCAAATCTTCCTCAACCTATACTCAATGCTATCGCTTCATAAGTGTAAACAGGTCACCGTCCCAAAAGGGCTAAAAATGCTAACCCTACAAAAATTCAACTTTTACCAGAAGCCCAACCTCCATAAATAAAACAATATCCAATGCGAATAAAAGCCAAAAAAGAACTAAAGTCATTAATCAAACGATTCCTAAAATATAACTTTCTCCATAAGTGTTTATCAACTTTCAACACACTCATTTTACCTGTAAAAAAGCCTAAAAATAACAAATATTGTTTTATTCAAAATTTAAAAACTGTAAATAAAATAACTGTAAGTATACATTCTATAATATCTAATCCATATACATTGTTGTCATCTTCAAACCCAGTCCACAATTGATTCATGATTATTAATTTAAAAAATGCTTTCTTCTGTATACTCGTAAAAACACACAAAAATATTTACATGTAAATAAAAAAAATCCAAATACAAATAGTAAGACTCAGTTTTGTTAAACTGTCTTACCCCAAAAGTTTAAAAACAGCCCAACACTATTTAACACTACACTAAGTAAAAATCTACACAGGCTAAAACTACCACCATCCTGTACTCTTTTATAAATGACTTACTCTTAACTGCCACCACTAAAGCAAGTTGCCTAAAAAAACCAATTAACCTCCTTAATTTCCTAAAACAAGAAAAATACCGAGTGTTCAAGAATAAAATGCAACCAATATCCCCAAAAATAACATATTTCAAATTTAAATTACAGCCTGGTCAAAAAGCCCTATTGTCTAAAAAAAAAGCTATATGCCAACTAGCCTTATCAAAAACAAAAAAAACCTGTGAGACTTCTTAGATACACTAGGTTTTTACAAAATTTAAATTCCCAATTTCAAAGTTATTGCAAAACTTAAATAGACTAAAAAATATAAGCAAACATTTTACCAGCTAAAGCAAACTCTAATTAAACATCCGCTTTAAAACTACTGAATGTAAGTAAGCCATTTTCACTTTTTGTACATAACCAAAAAATAGTAGCAGTTAAAGTCCTAAGACAACAATTAAAAAATTAGCAGCAACCAATAGCATATTTCTCTAAACAATTAAATTCTGTATCATCCAAATGACCTACCTGTCTCCAAGCTGTTGCTGCCACCTGCCTACTAATACAAAAAACTGAAAAATTAACTCTAGACCATAAAATAATTGTGTACGTATCTCATGCAATAGTTACGATCCTAAAACAACCCCCCCCCCAACTAATTAACTCCAAGACGAATGGCCCAATATCAGGCCATCATCCTTAACAGGCCTAAAAAAACTGGCCATTCCCTGCACTATAAATCTGGCAACATTGCTACCGCCTATAAATAATACACAAGACCTTGTGCATAATTGCCTACAAACACTAAAAGCTTTTTATTCTTCAAGACCAGACCTAAAAGACCAAAACTTTAACAATGCTGAACTAAAATTCTACACAGATAGCAGTTCAAGTATAAATAATAAAGTCCAAAAATCTGACTATGCTAACATACTACACAAAACGTAATAAAAACAAAACCTCTAAACCCATCCATTTCGGCTCAAAAAGCTGAACTTATTGCCATGACTCAAGCTTTACAACTGGCGACCAACAAAACCGTCAACATTTATACTAATTCTAAATATGTCTTTCTTGTTTTACATACACATAAAAGACTATAAAAAACCAAAACCTACCAAATGCTAAGAAAGCAAGTATCAAGCATAATAAACGAATAAAAGCCCTCCTCAAACCAATCTAAAAACCAAAGACCGTAACAATAATACATTACAAAACACATAAAAAAAACAATGATCTTCCAACAAAAAATAATCAATTTGCTAACGCAATGACAAAAAAAGCAGCTAAAAAACCTTAAACTGGCCTGTTACCTAAAATAAATAATCTACTAATAATAATCTTGCATTTCGAGCCAGTCCAAGGCAGTGATTCTTCCCCTTTATGCAGCATTGATCAGGCCGCAGATAGAGTACTGTGTCCAGTTCTGGGCGCCGCACTTCAAGAGGGATGTGGACGGCCTTGAGAGGGTCCAGAGGAGGGCCACTAGACTGATACGCGGGCAGCAGGATAGGCCTTACAAGGAGCATCTGAGGGACCCGAACCTGTTCAGCCTCAGTAAACAGAGGCTGAGGTGGGACCTGGTGGCTGCCTATAAACTGCTGAGGGGTGATCAGCAGGAAATAGGGCAGGCTCTTTT
>JAGPOW010000063.1:99143-113212 GCA_030014935.1 Caiman crocodilus
GGTGGCTGCCTATAAACTGCTGAGGGGTGATCAGCAGGAAATAGGGCAGGCTCTTTTTTCCCGGGCACCACCAGGGGTAACTAGGACCAATGGTCACAACTTACTGGAGAGCAGGTTTAGGTTGGACATTAGGAAACACTACTTCCCAGTTAGGATGGCTAGGATGTGGAACGAGCTTCTTAGGGAAGTTGTTCTTGCTCCTACCTTGGGCATCTTTAAGAGTAGATTGGATAGGCTGGGGTCCTGTGACCCTGGCACTCGTTCCTGCCATTGGCGGGGGGTCAGACTAGATGGCTTGCTCTAGGCCCCTTCTGACCCTAGATACTATGATATTATGATACTACCCGACCTACAACAGCCTATAACACCTCAATATAAAAACAAACAAACAATTAATAAAAACTCCAAACAAAAAAACCCCAACAAAAATAGCTAATAACAAAAGATGAGCTCATTGTCATCCCAACCACTTAAGTCCAAATAATAATAAAAAGCGCTCATCACAACACCCACTATGGTCCAAAGTCCTTAATAAAATAAATCAGTCTCTATGTGACTAAAATAAAACTAAAAAAAACTGCCAAAAGATCATCAAAAAAATGTAAAGTCTGCCAAAAAAATAACCCCCCCAAAAACCAAAAAAATTCCAGAACATCAAAGAATAGACAATAATCCAAAAAAAATGACAGATACATTTTACAAAATTACCCCGACAACAAGGGATGAGGTATCTTCTTGCCTTTATAAATACTTTTTCCAATTGAATCAAGTGCTTCCCATATCAAACTGCCCAAGCCTGAAAAATAATCAAGACACTCCTACGAAAAATAATACCTTGCTTCAAACTCCCCTCAAAAATTGGGTCAGATAATGACCCGCATTTCATCACAGAAATCAATCAAAAAATTTCTGAGTTCCTAAAAATCAATTAATACTTACATACCCCTTAACGACCCCAATCTAATAAAAAAATAAAACATATAAATCAAACCTTAAAAAAAACCTTACAAAAATTTGCCAAAAAACTCGACTTAAATAAACAGAGGCATTGCCATTGGCCTTATTGCAAATAAAAGTAGCACCACATTCTAAATTAAAATTAAGTCCTTTTAAAATAATATATAATAAGCCCTACCCTCTAAGTCTGCCCATAAATAATAGACAACAATTATATGTTTTAAAGAAAAAAAAATTAAAAAATACGTATGATCACTAGTTTCTATTTTATCTTCCATCCATCAGCAGATACAAAACATATTACAATAACAGAACAAATCTTCTACCCCAGAAAATCAACTATCACCTAAAATTTACCTTCTTGTGAGAAACTGGAACAAAAAACTTCTTCGGGCCAAGTAAAAAAATCCTTATAAAGTACTCCTAACGACCCCAACGACAGCAAAACTCAAAAAATTTAAAACTTAAATACATTCCAGTCGTCTAAAACTGGTGGCTAAACCAGAACAACACCCCCTATGGACTTCAAGATTAAAAGCAAAAAACAATAAAAAATAAAACCAACTAAAAACTTAAAATTTTTATTAAAAAAACAACTTTAAATAATCTATCAATTTTATTTTTAATCAAGTTTTACAATTCTCATTATAGAATTAAGCAAAATTCTCTTATTAAATGTCCTAGCCTGTCCACTCCTTTTTATAATAAAAAAAACTTTCCAAGACAAAGATTTAAATCCCCAAAAAAGTCTAAATCTATTTAACCCCAAAAATTTTAAATAAAACAATTTTCTGCTTAACAAATAAAACCAATGCTCACCTGATTTTTACATCATGCTTACAGTACCAACCCCTTTAAAAATTTTACAAAAATATACTATGCTAAAAAATACAAATAAAAAAAATACATATCAAGATATGTATAATTAAAAAACTATTACAAAAAATAAAAGCCAAAACATGTTTTCCTTACGAGTTCGAAAAACAGCTAATGCTTCTAGATATTTCCTAATGATCAATTATACTAATAATTACCTCAAATTAAACCAAAATAAATATATCCTCTATAATAAGACCAGTCAAATATCCTATACATATGTACATATTATCCTCCCTCGAGAATAGTTTCTACCTTATAAAAAATAATCTATTCATACATTCCAGCAAATGCTACCAAAGAACCATACACCATCACCCGAATAACTGCAATAATCTGAAAAAATATAACATAATGCATCCTAAACAAACCCTTTTCAATAAAGTATAAGCGAACATACCCTTTCCTCACCGCTAATTATAATAAAAATAATTCCCCTAAACTGTTCTCCAAAACTAAATATATAGCATTAACTGCATCAATTATAAAAGTTCCAAGCCTTGTTATAAATAATAACAAAAATCTAAATACAATTACCTGTGTTCTAGGAAAAAAACTAAATGCCACATCTCAAGCTCTTTCAGCCTGAAATAATAAACAAAAACAATTAAAAAATGCTATCTTAAAAAATAAAGCCACTATTAATTATCTTTTACTACAACACAATCAAAAGTATAAAACTATCAAAAAATATATTGTTTCAACCTAACAATTCTATGCTAATTAAAAACAAAATCAATACCTTACAACTAGCACATTTAAAAAAATCAAATAGTCCAAACTTTTCCTGATTAATCTCATAGCTTCCCAATTTTAATTGGTTAAAACAATTATTTAATATAGTTATCCTTCTCTATATTATAAATATAATAGCTTGTTGCTATATACAATATTTGCCTACTCTCACAACTACCTTTAAGCCTAAAAACAATCAAATGATTTTACAAACAAAAAAACCCAAATAATACCCAATTTGTGTTAGACCAAATTAAATGGAGCAATTCTAATAAATATTAGAAATGCTCCAGAGAGAAGAATGTAAGGAGAGGGGAGCAGGTCAGCTGTGGGGGCAGATCCCCAGGTACCTCTCAACCCTCCCTATCCCAACCCTATTCACCTAACTCCCTGCAACCTCTCCTTGCCCACTGCATTCCTAACCCATTTTGCTAATGCTCTCAGGGGCAGTAATGTGAACATCCTCTTGCCAGTATAAGGAATATCCTTGAAAACCTCCACCCAAACACGATAAGGGGAAGAGACTGTTATATAAAGAATGGCCATCTGTGTTGATAAGGAGGCGGCATTGGTAACTGGGTGAGAGGGAGACTTAAAGGAATAAGAAAAGCCAGCTAATTAGGTCAAAGAACTCATTATAATACTAAAAAGCACACCCCTAGGTGGAGAGAAAATATGCTAATGAAACATATATGTATGTAAATGAGGTATATGGCTTAAACACAGGTATAGAGACATGCTCAGTAGAGAACTTGTTGCATCATTCCCTTGTAACCAATTACTAAACGGCACGCTTGTGAAACCTTGTAAACGTCTGTATAAAAATACCCCAGAAATGATATTCGGGGTGCTTGCTTGCTTGAATTATTTAGCTTGCACCATTTATTGCTAGCAATAAACTTTTCTTTATACTTCCACCGCCCGGTGTGTATATTGGTGTCTGCATTCCGGGTGCGAACCCAGATTTGGGCTGGGGCACAACACAGGGAGGTGATGCTTTTCCCTCTATGCAGCACTGGTCAGACCACAGTTGAAGTACTGCACCCATTTTTGGATGCCTCACTTCAAGAGGGATTTGGAGAATCTTGAAAGGGTTCAGAGGAGGGCCACTTGTATGGTTAGAGGCCAGCAGGGAAAGCCCTATGAAGAGAGACTGAGGGACCTAGATCTCTTGAGCCTTCACAAGAGAAGGCTGAGAGGTGATCTTATGACTGCCTATAAATTCATCAGCGGAGGGCAGCAGGTAATAGGATATGCTCTATTTTCTAGGACACCCCCTGGAGTAACTAGGAGCAATGGCCACAAATTGATGGAGAGCAGATTTAGGTTGGACATTAGAAAGAACTTTTTCACAGTAAGGGTTGCCAGAATCTGGAATGGACTTCCAAGGGAGGTGGTGCTCTCCCCTACCTTGGGGGTCTTCAAGAGGAGACTGGACAAGCATCTAGCTAGGGTCATCTGACCCCAGTGCTCTTTCCTGCCCAGGGCAGGGGGTCAGACTTGATGACCTACTGAGGTCCCTTATGACACTAACATCTATGAAACTATGAGAAGGGCCACCCATATGATCAGAGACTGGTACAGCAAGCCACATAAGGAAAAGCTGAGGGATCTGGGACTCTTCAGTCTGAAAAAAAAAAGACTGATAGGGGACTTGGTAGCAGCTTACCCCTACATCAGAGGCATACACCAAGCTCAGTGAACAACAGCTCACCAGGGCACACTTGAGGAAAGTCACAAACTCCTTGAAGACCATTTCAGGCTTAAAATTAGGAAAAACTGCTTCACAATTAGGTTAGCCAGACTGTGGAATAAGCTCCCTCCAGAGGCGGTACAATCGGGGTCACGTGACCTCAGTTGCCTTTTCTGCTTGGTGCAGGGGGCTGGACCTGATGATCTTGTGTGGTCCCTTCCAGCCTTACAATCTATGAATCTATGAGTCTTGGCTGGTTCTTGCCCCTTCTGGACCTCCTCATCACTATAGTTAGTATAATCTGCAGAGATTGAACAAATCTGTAAGTGGAAATACATTAACATTTCCTTCTGAAAATGCTCATGCCTGCAGTGACTCAGGCCCTGGGGCACTACAGCAGTCCTCCTTACCCTTCCATAGGGAAGCTGAGCTGAGGGCGAGGGAGGTGGGAGAAGGGGTGATGGCTAGGCCCCAGCAGGCCTGAGTATGACTGAGAAGAGGTTTAAACCCTCACCTTGGCCTACAGGATTCAGAAGGTGGGGGAAGAGGGAGCCTGACCAGCCCTCTGTGGTGGAGAAGGAGAGGGGGAGAACCTTGCTCACAGCAGTAGCCCCCTGACAGTCAGGAGCAATCCAGGCACACAGTATTTCTGCTGGCCCCTGGAGGGGGACTCTTTCCCCTCCTTCTCCTCCTCCCTTTCCTCTGCTGCTGTGGGGTGGGGAGAGGGGCTCTCTGTGTGGTATTGATTGTCCTGGTCCAGCCTGGGCATGGGGAGCAACTGTCACTGAGCTACATCTACTGGGAGGGACACACCTCCATGACCTGGCTCAGCTCTGCTCAGCCCCAGCCAGGCTGGGTCATGGGAACTGAGCCATGGGGGTTAAGCCCTTCACAGTGGCTGCAGTCCAGACAGGGAAGATGACCACTGTTAGTGAGCTTAGCCTGGCCCAGTACACACAGATGGCAGCTGGCTGGGCAGCAGTCTACCTGAGTTGGCTCAGAAGCACTGCTAGGGCTTGTGTTCACAGCCAGCCCCTGTGGTGGGCAGCTGCCGGGTTCTGGGCCTGCTGGCACTTCTGAGCCAGTATGGGTAGCCTGCTTCCCTGTCAGTGACTGCCTGTGTGTACTGGGCTAGGCTGTACCTACTGACCAGGCTCAGCTTCCCTGTCTGAGCTGCAACCACTGGGAAGGGCCCTGAACCTGTGGCCTGGCCCAGACACATGCAGCTTCCTTGGCTGGGGCTGAGCAGGGCCAGGCTGGGCCTGGGGGCAGGGCCCTCTCCATTGGCTGCAGCTCAATGACAGCTGTTCCCTGCACCTGGGTGGGGCTGGGAGGGGAGGAGATGGAAGAGTCCCCGTGCAGCACTGCAGAGAGCCTCTGCCCCATGGCAGAAGGAGGGTAGCTGATTTGCCTCAGCTACAATCTCCTGGTGCAATGGGGAAAACCCTCTCCCTGCCCCCTCAGCCTTTTCAGGGCCATGCCAGGATGGCCACGGTCCTTGCCAATGAGATAGGGAAGGGAGGGGGGGAAATATGCCCCTTTCTCCCCTCTCCTCACTTCTCCAGCCATGGAGGCATGGCCAGATGCCATCCCAGTATGTCCCCATTAAGGAAAAGGGAGCAGGGAGGTAGTTAATTCCTCTCTTCTTCCTTTATGCCACCCAGACCTGCAGCTGGCATCTGCCAGCCACAGCTCCTGCCTCTGCCTCCACCACTTGCCCACAGACAGACAGACCCTGGCTTCTGTGGGAGGTGAGGGGAAGGAGGGAAGAATGAACGCCCTCCCTGTCCCCTTTGCCTTAATGGGGCCATGCCAGGCTGGCATCTGGCCACACCCCTGCCCCTGCTTGGGCTAGAGAACAGATTAGTGCGGCCATTCCTGCTATCTAGAGAAGAAAGCACAGCCTAGCCCAGGACTGCAAAACATGTTGGGATGCTGGAGGACTCTGGTTTAACTTAAACCAGGAAGGGGTCTGGCACAGAAGTTGTATAAACCAGTTTGACCGAAATCAGTTAAGTCTGATACTACATTGAACCAGGTTTCTCTTAACTAGGTTTGGGCCATTTTGAAACTGGTTTATGTTCACTGAACTTATATTCTGTTACAGGTTTAAACCAGTTTTTGATCACTTAAACTGGTTTATGTGTAACTTTTGTCTCTAGCCACAGAGAAACCTTTGACAATACAGGTGAATTACAGGGAACAATGGAGACATCAGAGCTTTAAAAATTAAAATTTGACTTGAAATACTATCTCCATACTTAATAACTATGTCCCCCTCTGCATCCCAAATTGAATCTCATCAGCCATGCAACACATCTATGGCAGAGTAACCTGGAGCAATGTCATTGTTACACAGTACTGCCTGCCAGTATCTGCTACTATCTATCTCTGTACAAGCCAACTGAGCATACCAGATTGTATATTTGTCAGGGAAAGCAGAGGTTGAAAGCAGAAAAACTTTTCTTCCATCAGGATAAATGTTACCCGTGCTAAAGTTTTTAGAACAGTTAGTCTGAGACTGGAATACACTACAACAGACACAACGGATGATTCATTCCTCTAAAAATTAGGTAAAAACTGAAAATACTACCAAAGAAATACATTATATTGTCCACATTTTTGTCTCCTGGATGAGAGAGAAAATCAACAACATGATAGAGGTTAGTCATGTCTTAATGCATTAGTGGATGATTCTCTGGGTGATGTGGAGACATCAGTCCTGGCTGGCACAGTATACCTGCTGGCATACTCTCTGGTGATCTCTGGTGGAGTCCCTCCCCTCTTCTGCCTGGCTGCAGCTCCAGCACAGACTGCAGACTGTTCCCCCTTTCCTTCTCACCACTACCTGCTAAGCAGGAATTCCCTTCTCCCCTCTGCCTTGCTGAGGAGGTGTCTGTGTATTAGCTAACAGACCACATGCTGGCTATGGTCCAGGCTGAATCAACAAGCAGAATCAACAGGTAGCTCGTAATGTCCCTCTGTTGTTTTCTTAATAGGATGATAAACACTGTTATCAATTCCCTGCTGGACTAATCAGAGCATCCTGCTGGGCTCTGGCGACACCCCGCTCAGCTTAGTGCTATCGAAGGGTTGGGAGGACTGCTCTAGTGCCTCCCAGCTTCTAGCCTGAGCCACTGCAGGTATGTACCTGCATTTCTGAGATGCCTGTTTGGTTACAAACCTGATTTAGCCTAGCCAGGTTAGACTAATCTGCAAAGTTTGAATCATATCAGGATCAGACTTTAAAGCTCAGCCCATTCGCTGGGACCCCCTCAGGCCTGGGGGGAGGTGCACCAGGCCTAGGATCAGTGAGGATCTAGTCAGGGAACTTCTGGAAGGACTGGATGTATTTAAATCAGCTGGTCCTGATGACCTCCATGCCAGAGTGCTGAAGGAATTAGCAGAGGTCATTGCATGAACCCTGGCACAGCTTTACAAGCACACATGGTGCTCTCTTGTGGTGCCAGAGGACTGGAAAAGGGCCAGTGTGGTTCCCATTTTCAAAAAAGGGAGGAAGGAGGACCCGGGAAACTATGGGCCACTTAGTCTTACCTAGATCCTGGGTTATCCTGGCTCATGTCCATGAAGGGCCAGCAGGGGAGGTTATGCTTAGGGTAACCAACATGGGTTCATTAGAGGCAGGTCCTGTCAGACCAACCTGGTGGCCTTCTATGACCAGGTCACAAAATCCTTAGACACAGGGGTAGCAGTGGAGATAGTCTTTCTGGACTTTAAGAAGGCCTTCGACCCTGTCTCTCACCCCATTCTCATAAAAAAAACTAGGGGATTGTGGCATCGACACCTACACAGTCAAATGGGTTGCTAACTGGCTGGAGGGCTGCACCCAGAGAGTGGTGGTGGATGGGTCATTTTCAACGTGGAGGAATGTGGGCAGTGGGGTCCCCCAGGGCTTGGACCTCAGACCCGCTCTATTCAACATTTTCATCAGTGACTTAGATGAAGGGGTAAAAAGCACCCTGTTCAAATTTATAATGACACTAAGTTGTGGGGGGAAGTGGACATGCTAGAAGGGAGGAATAGGCTGCAATTGGACCTAGACAGGTTACAGGGTGGGCAGATAAGAACAGGATGGGTTTCAACACTGACAAGTATAGGGTACTGCACCCAGGAAGGAAGAACCAGCAGGATACCTACAGGCTGGGGAACTCCCTTCTTGTCAGTGCAGAGACAGAAAAGGATCTTGGAATCATTATTGATGCCAAAATGAACATGGGCTGACAGTGTGGGGACACAGTCAGGAAGGCCAACTACACCTTGTCATGAATCCACAGATGCATCTCAAGCAGGTCCAAGGAGGTGATCCTCCCCCTCTATGCAGCACTGGTCAGGCTGCAGTTGGAGCATTGCATCCAGTTCTAGGCACCATACTTCAGGAGGGTTGTGAACAGCATTGAGAGGGTTCAGAGGAGGGCCATCCACATGATCAGGGGGCAACCGAGCAGGCCCTACGAGGAGAGGCTAAGGGACATGAACCTGTTTGGCCTCCACAAGAGAAGGCTGGGGGGAATCTAGTGGCCATTTGCAAACTAGTTAGAGGAGACAAGCAGTTATTGGGGGAGTCTCTGTTCCCCAAGCACTACCAGGAGATGGCTAGAAATAATGGTCACAAGCTGGCAGAGGGTAGATTCAGACTAGACATCAGGAGGTGCTACTTCATAGTCAAGGCAGCTAGGACCTGGAACCAGCTTCCAAGAGAAGTGGTGTTGGCTCCTATCCTGGGGGTCTTTAAGAGGAGGTTAGATGAATACCTTGCTGGGTTCATTTGACCCCAGTACTTTTTCTTGCCATGGCAGGGGGTCAGACTTGATGATCTGCTCAGGTCCCTTCTGACCCTACCAACTATGAACTATGAAATACCTGTCCCTACCCTTAGAAGATGGACAGTCCTGAAATAAAACACTCCTTCACCCGTTTATTCCCCTCCAGCACTAAAAGCTATGCTTGGGCAGCAGGCAGTCTTTTCAAAACCCATAGGCTTAGGCAGGCCCTTTCCTTTCCCATTTAACTGGCCATGCAGTTTATCTGCTCACCTTCCCTGCTCTTTCCCAACTCCAGCCTCAGCTTCCAGAGCGGAGGAATAAAAGTACCAGAGAACTGGATATCAATGAAAGCAAATTTTACTTGGATTGCTGATGAAAAATAATCATAGCCTGACTTCAAAACCTAACATTATTCAGCAGGATTGGCAGTGTGATGGGCTGGCTGACAAAAGTTGATTGGAGAACTTGGAATTCCCTTTCCTCATTAATCTAGTAATGATTTGGCCCAGGGGTTTTAAAGGGGTAAAAGATGATTGAAGGACTTGGGATTCTCTTTCCTCACCAATCAGGCCCCAGAGACTTGCCCTTCATGTCCCCTGTTTGGCTCCTTGGATCACTTGGAGGGGGGTAAAAGGGGCAGCGTGGCTGACTCAGGGAGGAGACCAGTGAGGGACCATGAGGAAGGAGCTTCAAAGAGCTGGCAAGAGCTGAGCCAGCGAGGCAGAGCAGTTGCCCCAGAAGGGCTTGAAGGAGCAGGACATGCAGGTAGCAGTTGGACCCTAAACAGCATGGTGTGTGGCCAGCAGGAGAGGCTCCCACTGGGCTCCAGAATCCCCTATGAGAGGCTGTGGCCGGCAGGAGAGGCTCCCCCACTCCAGCAAGGATCTAAGCAGTGACCTGAAAGGTTCCCAGCTCAGCTTCCAGCTCGTCCAAGCAGAGTCCAGGCAGCTCAACATGAGGACGGGGCTCTGGGAAGGTCAAGACCCCTAGCAGCATGGAGCCGTGCTACCAATGATGGCTTTTTGGCAGTGTTCCTGCCTACCACACAGGAGATCCAAGTTTAAGTTCCAGCTGGGGTGACTTGGGGTGAGTGAGCTAACAAGAAGCAAATCTTGCAGTGGAAAGGGGCCATTGTGTTTTCCCCTCTTTCTCCCTCTCCAGGTACCTAGGCCCTATATTTCTTGTCATTTGACATTTTATATTTTGTGCCTTTTATATTTCACCAACCAGTATTGTTTGCTCTGTTGTTAGTGTTTTATATTTTGTTAACCCTGTCTTTTGTCATTGATTGTAAGTGTCTAACCTTTGTTGAATTCTGCCCCCTTGGGCATCGCAGTGTCCACTATACCCCTTGATTTATGCCTGTTATGTTCCCAGTATTGTTCCCTCATTATAAGGTATATGGATACATCGCCATTAGAGGTCTGGCTCTGCTCTATAAGGTTAAGACAGTCCCTACACCTCCCACAGTGCTTTTACACCTGCTTTGATCCCTTCAATTGGAAAGGGTGTACCTCTTGGAGTACCGCCCAGCTTACAGTAGCAATGGCTAAAAATCATGCAGATCTGACTTCAAGAGCCAACCTTCACCTTACCCAGGGGTCTCCACTAAGTAATAAGGTAGCTCTCCTCACCAGAAACTGGTATTTATTACAGAACTTATTGGGTTCATTACAGTAATACATTTTTGTCCAGTTGAGAATGCAGATGGTAGGGAAAAGTAATAATACAAAGATAGATGCTTTTGGCAGTACTTAGCTGGTAGAAGCAATTGTTTCCTAACTGAGAAACTACTGTTAAAATAACACCTAGCAGCTGCACTTGGTTATGACTAGTTTTGTGGTCTTGCCATCAGAGTAGCATACCTGCTGCGGACAAGGTTCCCATACTATTGTTCCCTGTTTGTGTTGATTCATTAGATTCTGGCATTTAATAATTGTTTCTCTACAGATAAAACAAGCTGCAGCTGCACAACCTGTTCCAGACTTCAGTTTAGCATCAGCTGTGCCCACAGTGATCCGCTCATACTTACATATCCTGTCACAATTCAGTATCTCTAATACTATAGAAAACCATACCATGCCAGATCATCCTTTACTACTGAGCACCATCCATGGCTGTTATGACACAAGAAACCCCTGGTTGATATATATAGTGAGTGATGATGAAAAACACCCATAGCAGAGACAGTGGCTAGAGGGAAAGGAACATCACAAGGCTTTTTATTTCTTATCACATTTACTAAAATTAGATTGCTTCTTGCTATCTTCACTTACTAGCATTCAAAAAACATTAGAAAATATATATATTGTACCTCTCGCACCTCCTCTCCAATATGTATATATTAGGAAACAAGGGGAAACATTTAAATACCTTAATCTTCTTCTCTTTTTGAATCAGGCTGATTCATACTTTGCTGGTTTCACAGGCTGGGAAACCTACCTGGTAGTTTTACAGCACCAAATACATGGAGGATGATGTGTATTGAAGATACTTCTTTTTCCTGGAAACTGAAGAACAATTCTCCATAAGTATGAAGAATAATCAGTCTATAACTGCTGTGCAGTTAGGTCTTAACTGTATTTACACCACATAGAAATTACTCACAGCATGGTTTTTACTATTTTTAGTAGCATTTATTTATAGACAAAGGGTGTGTATAGACGAAACAAAAATTCCTGGTTAGGTTGATGCAACTGCATTTGTGTTTGTATGACCTGGGATTTCCCACCACTCTAAAGTCCATTTAGTGCCTAACTAACACTACTTAGAGATGTTTTAATTTGTGGTGCTTTCCTGTTATGCCACTCCAACTGTGGATTTATTCATGCAATCAGCCAGAGACTCCAAAGACCTCTAATTATTCTCCTTTGCCACGAGGGGCCTGCATTCTGGCCTTTAGGCAGTAAGTGCCACTGTGTTCTTTTTTACTCTCCTTCACTTCTCACTCCTCCCTCTTCCCTCACAGCACATGGTCAGTACATGTCTGCTTGCTTGCTGAAACCCCCCATTTTATTATTTTAAAATGGGGGAGAGAAATAATCATATAACTTTCTACCCTCTCTTATTCTACCCCCCCGTCACCTATAGTCTATGCCCTCCCTCAACCTCCCACCACCACCATGTGCTGCCAATGCAGTGACCATAGCTCCCAAATACTGCTTCAGAATCAACTTAATGAAAGACTGGCAGTTGGGGGCTAGAAGCAGAGTAAGGAGGGAGCCAGGCGCACGTACGTCCCCATACACACGTGCCCCCTTACCACACCAGCAGTGGCAGTGGAGGGAGCAGCAGCAGCTAATTACTCTAAGGTAAGTGGGGCAGAGGGGGCCAGAGCAGCTGAGGTGAATTCAGAGGCCAAGCCCCCCAGATTCTTTTTAACTCAGCCACCAGGGAGCCACGCTCCTGGGCTGTGTGTGATGAGTGCACCTGAACAGTGCACACAAACAAGCAAGGCAGGCGTGCAGCAGCAGTTCAGAAGGGACCTCCGACAAGCAAGAGAAGTAGATTCACAGCTCTGCAGACATGGCACAGATGCAAAACACAGCTGCTAGGGGCCCCGCCCCGGTGGCACCACGTGCCCTGGGCTCCTCTGGGGCCCCCACCTGGACAGAGCTTGGACAGAGAGATAGTTGGCAGCCCCCCACCCTCTCTGTCTGTGGGAGCAGCCTGGAGGGGACCTGGAGTCTGGTAGTAGGAGCCTGGTTGTTCCCTTGCCTGTCCCTCCTGTGCCTGGGTTAGGACCCTGGATGAGCAGGTGAGGGAGCTTCAGGCTGAGGTGAGCAGGTTGCAGGGAATCAGGGCTGCAGAGGATGAAATTGACACCTATTTCCATTCACAGCAGAACCAGGCATCCAGTGTACAGGAGAGACGCTCAACAGAGGAGTGACAGAAGGTACCCACCAGAACCAGGGCTGCTTGGGCTAGCGTGGTGAAGGCTCCCCAGGTACAACTTGGGAACAGATAGGAGGCCCTGGTAGCCTTGGAGGAAAAGGATGAAGGGGATGCCTCCAGTGGGGAATGTGCCACTCCACGCATGACACAGATGGCTCAGAGAGGGAGTACCAGGAGGAAGAAATGCTGGGTCCTCATCACTGGGGATTCCATCCTAAGGGGAATGGAGGGCCCCGTCTGTTGATGCGACTCCATGGCATGTGAGGTCTGCTACGTGCCTGGGGCTCAGATTCAGGATATCACAGAGAGGATCTCGGCCTACATTCAACCATCAGACCAGTACCCCATGGTCCTTATCCTTGTGGAAACAAATTACGTGGCAAGGGGCAACCCAGACCACATCATGAAGGATTTCAAGGTCTTGGGGGCCAAGCTCAAGGAGACAGGGGCATAGATGGTATTCTCCTCTAGTCTCTCAGTAAGTAGATGCAGACAGTGACACAAGGCCTGCATTAGCAAGGTTTATGGGCAGCTATGGAGCTGGTGCTGCCAGGCAGGTCTTGGATTCCTGGACAATGACCCACACTTTTGTGCAGGGGGCATGCTTGGGAGGGATGGGCTACATCTTTTCCATAAAGGCAAGCGTGTCTTTTCTTCCAGGTTGGCTGATCTTGTACAGTGGGCTTTAAACTAGCTTCGCTGGGAGATGGGGCCACAGGAGAACATGAGGACATCTCCTAGCTAAGACAGGTAATGTGCACAAGGAGTACCCAGGTAAGTGACAGAGGTCCACATACTCCTAAGAATTAGGGTGGGGGGATGCATGCACCAATACAAGGTCTTAAATGTCTACATTAATGCTCATAGCATGGGGAATAAGCAGGAGGAATTCCCCCTCTGGATAGCTAGTACAAACCTGGACATAGTAGGGCTCACAGAACCTGGTGGGATTCATCCCATGACTGGGCAATAAACATTAGAGGCTACAGACTATACAGGTGGCATAGACTGGAGGAAAGTTGGGGGCATGGCACTGTATGTCAAACAGCAATACACATCCTCAACTAACAGGATGGGGTCAGAGCAGGGGCAGACTGAAGTGTTCTGGGTCAGAATACGGGGGGGGGGGG
>JAGPOW010000063.1:118543-133830 GCA_030014935.1 Caiman crocodilus
AAAACAATCTTCCAGTCTCGCCTTGTATCCTGTCTCGGGAGGATGGCTCGAGGCCATTTATCATGCCTTTAGGAAAATGGCTTGAGGTTATTCACAACAGAATTATCTCAAGTCTATCCATTCCATTTGCCTAGAAACTTACAACTCTTATGGCCATAGTATGCGTACATGTACAATGTTGGAGTCGCGTCTGGCAGAGCCGGTACGTCTTTAGACCCTCCGTTCTCCATATCTTTAACCTGAATTTACACAGGTCTTCCACACAGGAGAGGCTTATTGAGGGTGTCTGGTCAGGTCGTGAGATTTGCTAGAGGCACAGAAATGCTGTGGCTAATGTCCATAGCACCGGCACACATTGCAGTTACTCACTATTAGACATGGCTCATTCATGAGAGTGGGGATACGGAAAATTTGTCACACGACCCTCCTTCAGTCTGTGAGTTTTCACCTTGCACCTTTGCTTTTGAAAAGCACACAGTCTGGAGTCCTCGGGGTGGTGCACAAGGTTTCCACTCCTCGCTTCAGAAAGACCTCATAGTTCTTTGCAGAACTTAATTCACATGGGGAAATACATTCACTGACAACAGCAATACAGTTTCTTTACTTTTTTCTTTAACCTTAATTCACAGTTCCTACTTACATAGTGGGTCTGACAATTTTGGCAGCAAAAGGGTCGGATAGAGTAAGCCTCAAGCAGTGAACAGGAAGACACACAGGCAGTCTCTTACTGAAAAGCCCCAATAGAGATTTCAAAAGGTCTCTTACCTTAGTTTGGTTAGCCGGGGCATCAGTGAGGAGACGGTCTGTATCTTAACTGATCACTCTTGGCATCTCTATCCAAGTAATGGCACAAAATTGTGGAAGAAATCAAACTTTGCCTTGTGGTTGTATGAGAATTGGCAGAGTCATCTAGGTTTATTTAAAGCTATACAAGTGATCACAGGGAGAGTTCTCAAGGGAACTCCGATCTCTACAAATTTATACTCTACAAGTATACTCTCTGACCTCTACAAGCGTATTTATACTTTAGACAGTGAGAAAAGATGGAGGGTTCAGACAAAGCAACCTTGAGAGAAACAGAAAGATGTTGATCATTCATTTGTTACACATAAGCGGTTTACTTATTTAGAAAAAAACACTATGTTTTGGGAACAGTTATTAGCTTCTGGTTTGGTGGAAAGGAGGAGGTTAACATCTGCACACAGACAAAACAAGGTATGAAGGTTTTTCCTTATCTTAGAACATTTTAAAACACATAGCATTAGCATCAGCATCTTTTTCTCTTCTCTTTCTCTCTCCTCTTAGTCAAGTAAGAGGCCTGGTTAAACTTATTTCCACAGGTGGCTAGGCTCTGGAACCAACTACCTAGGGAAGTAGTCCTCACCCCTACCTTGGGTAAATTCAAAAAGCAGTTAGATGATCACCTGTCTGGGGTCTTGTGAACCCAGCATTCATTCCTGCCCATTCCTGCCCATGGCAGTGGGTCAGACTAGATCAGGCTTGTCCAACGTACAGCCTGTGGGTCACCATGTGGTCCACCAAGGCATTTTCTGTGACCCGCAGTGCTGCAATGGGAAATGAAAGTAAACATGGCTTACTTTTGTTCCCACCCCTTCCTAATGGGTACTGAAGTGCTGGGGAAAGGACAAGTTTCCCATATGCAGCTTGATGTTGCTGACACAGGGTGTGTGGGAAGATGAGTAGCCATGTGCCTCTCAGGACAGGATAAGCCCAGCCAGAACATAAGGGAGCTCAGGTGCATGTAGGCAGGGGGAAAATGCAGCTGAGCCCCTGCTGCTCCATCCAGGCTCATCCCTTCCCAAGCGGCACACAGCTCCGCCACCGCTTCTGCTGGCCGGTGCAGACCCAGCCCACCTCCTCCCATCACCAGCACCACATGGGGAAGCCACTGCTTTCTGGCCTGAGCAACTCACCGCTCCCTGCCTCCAGGTGAGAGGCAGTCCAGCTTGGCCAACCAGCCCTGGCCTGGTGGAGGAGGCAGAGGGTGCCAGCAGGTGCCTCCTCCCGCCAGGCTGTCGGCATTGGCTGAGCCACATGGGGCAGCCCCAGGCTCAGGCAGAGCCTGCACTCACTGTGCCCTGAGGTGCTGTCCAGCCCTGGCCCTGGCCCCAGCCCCAGCCCCAGCCCCAGCCTCAGCCCCAGCCCCAGCCCCAGCCATGGCCACAGCCCTGGCCCCGGCCCCAGCTCCCTTCATCCCAGTGTGGCATGGTGTGGCATAGCTCAGCAACGTGGACCCACAGAGGTAGCACAGCATCTGGACTCATCCTCATTGTTTGCCTCTGCCATCTCCTGCCCAGGCTGGGTGCCGCAAGTAGGGTTGTGCCGAGCTGGGGCCGGGATTGAGGCTGGGGCCGGGGCCGGGGCTGGGCCGGGGTTGGGGTGGGAAGACGGCACCTCCCCTGGGGCCAGGCTAATGACTGTGGGCTTCTGAAACCTCTGTTTATGGGGGAGGGTCCCTGCCTTTCACAGGGGAGGGAGGCTTAGCTCTGACCTCCATCTCTTGGGGCCAAGGCTTTAACCTCAAAGCCTGGTCTTCTCTCCTGGGAGCTGGCTGTGCCCACGTCCCAGAAGCTGGATTCTGGAGCATTAGAAAGGAAGGCAAAAACCTCCACAGCCAGCTCTAATCTGACCATGGGGTAAAATTCCTTCCTGACCCCAAATTTGGTGATCAGTGGGATCCCAGGCAGAGGGGCAAGACCAGGGCTTGGAAGCATTTTTTAGGCAGTGCCAAAAACACTCACAGCCTTGACTTGTAAAATGTTGGTGTGCCAGTGGCAGACAATGGGGGAGCCATGAGGGGCTTTATTCTTGTTGTGACAGCACAGCCCTGTCTCTTCCCCTGAAGTCTGCCCCGAGGCACACATGCCAAGCAAAATGCCTTTGTGTGCTATGCTTTGGCACCCTCTAGCCAAAAACCTCTGGATTTGGTCCCAGAAGGAACATTGGCACACCCCAGTCAAAATCCCTAGCCTCGGCTGTAGCCAACACCCAGTACCTCTGAGGAAGACTTAAAAACACCCTGGCACATATAGCAGAAAGGAGAAGGCTGGTGGTAGGGGCAACCAGCAAAGCCCAGAAGCATGAGAAGTACCCATAGTAGAACAGAGGCATAGCCATGCCTAAATCAGAGGTAGGCAAAATATGGATTTTAAACCACATTTCCAGACCCATTTCATTGTCACTTCCTGCAACTTCATTGGTGTCAAAGGTCACATGACATCACTTCCTGATGGTGACACCACTTCCGGTGTGGTCTTTGAATATGGCTCGCTGGCCCACTGGATGATAAAAAGTTTGTGATCCAGCCCCACATTCAAAAAGGTTGGACACTCCTGGGCTAGATGATCTGTTCAGGTCCCTCCTGACCCTACCTACTATGAAACTATGAAAAAAATGCCACAAAAGAGGACAAACAAAACAAAACAGACAGACAAAATAATTTCATTGTGATGATAAAACCATGGCTTAGGTGAAGAAAATGCTGTTGATAGTAAAGAGGTCTCATAGTCTTTCAGTCACCTCTAGTACTAGATTGAATTTTACACTATAGCTTCTGCAAAAAAGAGAGAGAAAACAAACAAACACACACAAACCTGCCAAGGAAAACTCCTTTCAGTAAAATATTATTCATATTATTCGTATTTATACATTTACAATGCTGACCTGCAGTAACAATTATTACAATTCTTGGGGTGTTTTTCTTGCGTACATACATATCTATATATTAAGTGACAAGGATTATTTACATTTATTTTACTGTTTTCAATGGTTTATTGCACCATTTTGGAAACTGGAATTGGAACCTTTACAAAACACAATACTATTGTTCCCCTGGAAAGCAATTTTAAATTATACCAGCACGTTTGTGCCAAGGAAATAAGCAAAATATTATACAGCCAAATTCAGTATTAAAAATCATTTACCCCTCCTGCTATAGCTGCTGTAACTTCAGAATATTTTACCATACCAGGAGCTACAACAGTTGTTACTGCATTTAAAGCTCTGAATGTTATTGTCAGTTTTCAGGTTTTCTTGTTTGCCCTTAAAACAGACCAAAATTGGGGAACTATACATGTTAAACATTTGATACTATTATTTTCTAACTTGAATTTGTTACTATAATTTTATTTTATCCTTTAATAAATATTTACACTGCCTTTATAGGGGAAAGTTTGATTTCTTTTTTAAAACATATGCACATATTCTGCCACACTTAACATTTTCTGTCTGCAGCTTGAGGAATGCCTTCATTTACTTGCTTTGATTAACCCTATTAATTACAGCAAGACTCTTAATAGTTCTTTCCAAGTTTTTATAAACACCTTTTTTTTTTGCCTTAACAAGTTGTAACACTTTCTTCTCTAAAAGATTCATACTTTTTCTGAAGAGTGAGGGGAGGTTAAAAAAAAAGTTTCTCACCCCCTTTACCAACGAGATTGCAGATACTTATTTCCAGTAGTTGTCCTGCCTTGCAATTCACACAGAGCAAATATACAACACTGCTCATTCTTTATTTTGCACAAACACCTCAACAATCTCTGCAATACAGCCCACTTTTGAGGCTTTACTTCTGTTACACACATTTACAGTTTCTAGCACAGAACTTAGTCTTCTCTGCTACTGACTTCTTATTGCACCAGTGATAGAAGTTGTTGTACTTAACTCAAACAGACCACAGCATGACCTCAGGAACTCTGAGATCAGGACATAACTTTTTCTTAAAGCAACTGTATTTTTCAATGCTTTAAAGCAGTTATTGTTAAAATTACATTCTTACTCTTTCCTTCTATCTGCTTTAGCATTCAAACTCTGTTAATCTTTTATTCTCTCCTTTCTTTCTAAACACTTTCCACTTCTCTCTCTATAACAGCTGCCTCATAGCCTGTTTTCCTACTTCCCTCTATCCTTTTTGTTTGGTCTTTACCAAGAGTTTTTCTGCCAGGGTATGTTCCCCCTAGCCTTTTTCCAATTAAGAGTAATCTAGAAGGCGGTGGAAGCTAGGGTTTTAAGGCACCCTATATTCGCTCCTGCCCATTCCCCAGGGTGATTATTATGCGGCATTTTGCAGAGACTATCCCACTATGGGTAGCTCCACCACACTAACCACACTCAGGAGGGTGGCAGTTTTAGATCATACCCGGGATCAAACTTTCCACTCTCCTGCTATGGTTTTCTTTACTCCTCATGGGCACAGTTTCTCACTTTTGGGCTTCTTGGCCCCTCCTTGGGCCAGTTGAGATTGCAGGCTCTTGGCTCTGACAGCTCTAACAGTTATCTTTTCTCTGTGCTCCTTCCCTGGACTGCCGGATCACTTGGTCTTCTAGGGCCCTGCAGACCTCTCTCGGATTTTTCTTTTTCTTTCT
The DNA here is from genome assembly GCA_030014935.1 of Caiman crocodilus. NCBI lineage: Eukaryota > Metazoa > Chordata > Crocodylia > Alligatoridae > Caiman > Caiman crocodilus. The sequence goes on from JAGPOW010000063.1 coordinate 123,928, forward strand.
CACTTGGCTCTTCTCAGAGCCTCTGGACTCATCTAGTTTTATTCTTTCCTAATCTAACTCCTTTTGGACTCCAATTCACTGACTCTGTTTCACATATCTTTCAGACTGAGTACATGGCTTTCCTTGCTCTCACAAACTCTGGCCAGGCTCTGCTCTTTAGCACCCACTCTCAATTCCTCTTTGTGCTCTTTGAGTCTCTCAAACCCCTCAAAGATCTCTCACTTACCAGCAGGTCTCTGGGTCTAGCAATTCTCTCTCAGCTCTGATGGCAATACTTGCTCTAGCAGATCTTTGTCTCTAGCAACTCTCTAGAATCCCAACTCTCTCTTCTAGGTCTTACCTAACTTCCAGTTTTCCTTTCCTTAACAGTTCTTAACCAAAACCCTTTCTGGGCTATAAGCTTCACAATCTGTTCTCATCAGTGGCCCCCTCTTACCTTGCTCTCTGCAAACCAATCCATCCATCAAATTTCTCTCTCTCTCTCTCTCTCTCTCTCTCTCTCTTACAGCTACACAGCCCAGCAAGCTCCACTTCAGAACCAAGAAAGTTTCCCTGAAAGATCATGGGTGATGAATTACATACCACACAATGCCTTCAGGAAAACTTTTACTAATTTAAACAGGAAACCTTCAAACTAGGTGTTTTCAGAGAAGAAACAATATATGCCTTTGATAAACTCATTCCTTTTTCCCTGCCCAGAGTAACTCAAAGTAATTCTGGACACTGATCTCTGTTTACACAGCTGTACCCTGATGTTTCCCAAAACAAGCTGTTCACACTCCTATAACAATCTCTATTTTTTTAAGGCTCTTTACTGTTCCTGGAGAGGCAGGGGAGGGGTGCAGAATCAAGTTTCCTTCTCATTTCCAATCACAAATTCTCTGCCACTGCCTGAGCAGATGTCCAGTAATATACCATGTCTCTTTCTGTACCATTAGCTGCTTCTATTCTCTGGTGTACACAGGATTCCAGAGTATCTCACATTTCTTAACTGTTTCTGCTGAAGCTGCACTGCCTGCACAACACTCTGCCTTGCCATAACCTGCACTTGTAGCCTACACCTTACAAACACTACAGAAAACACACTCTTGTAACCATCCATAAAAGACAGTATCCCTTTCCAAGGACCCTTGAGTCAAAGAACCCTGTTTATTTACACAGCCTTGCCATCAGAGGGATGACTTTCTCTGCTCTCTAGCTTCCTATTGCAAACACAACAGGAGGTTTTTTACTTAATCCCAAGAGGACCACAGCATATACCCATGTTCATTACTCTGCCTGACCCAGATAAACAAAGTCTCCAGGTCAGCAATAACAAACTACCTCTCCTGTACAAAACTTACAACCACAGTCACAATTACCATACAAGTCTACCTTACTACAAATTTTAGCTAACCCCTTTAAAATGCCTCCTAACAGTCAGACGGCAGAACAGATTTTAGTAGCTTCCCATAAAAACCACATTGCTGCAGCCTCCTTTTTCATGGGGTATGGTGGTATATGATATATCTGCATATAGTTCTTAAACGTGTCTTTTAAATCTGCAATGGTACAGTCTGTATTGTCTGTTTGGTCCATGGGCTATGTCCAAATAGCTGCAGAACTTGTTTTAAAAGGCTCACATCCTGCATATATGTAGGCAGGGGATCTTTTACATCTGCCTCACTCTTTCAACTCAAGTTCCCAGTACTGTGCCTACTTATTCTATTTAGTTACCATTTATTATCTCTCAAAGCCAGTATACTAGTCCATAAAACATGCCAAAAGTCCATGTTTCCAATATAACCAAGTCCCAAAACAAAATTCAGACCAAAGCAATGGACCCCTGTACAGGGGGTCCAAACCCCTACATAAGCAGTCCATGAACCACAAAATGAGCTTCTAATTGTCCACAACCCACAAGTGGGCTCCAACTTACCACAACCCACAAGTGGGCTTCCAAATCAAACAAATTGCCTATCTACAGGCATTCCTCTATTTCTCTGATGTGGTCAGTCTAACCCAAGACCACTATACTGGGAGGTGTGCACATCTTCAAATGGACAGACAAACAGACACACAGACAAGACTTACTATACAGATAACATGAAATTAATCAATAATCACGACATGGAAACTTATTTACCTCCACAAGCATTCTCCACCAATGTTACTTTAAATACCAATTGCCAAATCAAGAGCGAGACCTTATTTTTGCTAAGGCAAAATACCACTTTTATTGATTACGTGAATTAGACATAGAGGTTCGGACACATCACTCATATAGACACACACAGATTATCATACAAATCAGTACTCACAGGCACACACACAAACACAAAATAACCATTCCATTCAGACATTATAGCTCCCAGAAGCAGTTGTTCAATAATGGCATTGGGCAGCCAGCCCAGGCCTTATTGAGAGAAGATGCAGATAGCAGGTAGGTTGGTTATTATGAGAGAAAGAGCCTGTAGATAACAGCTTGGAGAGGCTTGAAACAGATGCATCTGTGCTCCAAGGAAACAGCAGCTGAAAGAGCGAATCACCCAACTTGGCATTTTTAAAGTCTCCTTTTATAAGGGATTGGCATCCTTTGTTTCAGTGCTTTAGGGTTTTTTCATACCCAGTCTCTGTGTTTGTGGTTGTTCTTCATTCATCTTCAGCTTATCTCAGCCTGAGGTCAGTTTGGTTGTAAAAGTTGGTATCTCTGCCTTGAAGTGTTTTTGCTACCCATCTGACAGGATGTGTGCATTCCTCCTCCTTGTTATCTCCTTTGTGCCCTAAGCCTCAAAGGGATTCTTCAGCCATCCATTAATTCATTTACTGACTGGTAACTTATATTTGGCACCTTTTTGCTTACATGAACAGTTAAATCTTTTCTTGTGTCTCAATGCTATTCTCTCACCATTCACCCTTTCACATACACTCATTCAAAAAAGGGCATACAGAGTTCATTCACTTATGTCATGCAAAAGAATACAAAAAGGAGGTTTCATGTTACTTACAGGACAAAACTAACATGGTTACATTTCACTACTATTACACTTGATGTTAACATCAGCTACATTAGTTCAGTTCATGGTACAATGCCAACTAATCTGAAATATGGGCCCTGTTTGTGTCCAGCCTGTGACGCTACTGCACTCACTCCTGCCCCTGGCTGGCTGCAAACTGCTGTCTCCTGTCGGGAGCAGTTTGCAGCCAGCCAGCCAGCAGGGGTAAGTACAAATCAGAATTTTTTGTTCCTTGTCTTTATTTATTTCACAATAAATTGAATTGCAATCAATTCAATTGAGAATTCACAATAAAGCTAAAATAGTATAAACCTTTTTTTATACTCAAAAATTCTATTTGTTGTGAATTGGTGAATACATTTTTTTACCCTACAACCTTTGCCACCAAATGCAATGCAATAGAATAAAACATCAATATGCTCCCATGGTCCCTTGAGTAATCCCTTGGTATGATATGGATGGATTGAGGGCTTCATGGTGGGAGGGCAAGAGGAAGGCAGGCAGGCAGGTAGTCAGGCAGGCAGGCAGCCAGCCTGGTTCTGGCCCTTCCTGGTTCCTGATGTCTGACTTTTATGGAGTCATGGCATTAGTGGAAAGTTGCAGGGTGAACTGTTATCAGATAGAGGGAGGTCTAATGCTTGACCAGTGCTAGTCTGCAGCCAGCATTTTCTTGCAAGAAAGACGATTAGTTAAGGAGAGGCCCCCTCGGGTGGGGGTCCCTATGCAAGGTCCCCTAGGGGCCCCCACAGGTGGGGCTCCCAGGCACAGCTGGGGCCCCCTCAGGTGGAGATAAATGTCTCGGCTGGCAGGCTGAGTTGAGCCATGCTACTCTCCATGTCACATTGTAACTTTGGAATCTTTGCTGAGAACAAAGCTTAGGGAGGGAGGGAGGGGTCCCCCAGGTTGGTGGGGGAGAAGGATGGAGGGAGGCATCCTGCACCCCCTTCCCCGTTACTGAATATGTCCCAGCAGGAAGATGGCTGGGTCAAGCGGGTCCCCAGCCATGGTCACAAAGGGAGCCCCCTCAGGTGGGGGGCCCCAGGCTTGGTCCCCTAGGTCAGAAGAGAAACTCAAGCCTCATCAGCTTCCTTAGTGGAAGGAAGCCTCAGCTTCTGCCACTTCAGTGGTCCTGGCTCTCCAGGAGGAAAATAAGAAGCTTGCTTTGTGGCCAGTAATGACTACAAATCCAAAAGGGTTCAACAGAGAGGTGTAAGGCAGAGGGCAAGTGGGGCAAAGAGCCTGTGACCCAGAAGGGTGAGAAGCAGGTATGATTTTCACCACCCAGCAAGAAGATTTCCCCAGCAAAAATTCCAAAGTTACAAGGGTGCAATGGAGAGGTGTAAATTATAGGGCAAGTGTTGATGCTCATGACAAAGCCAGTGAAGAAGCTTCAGCTTCTGTCACTATGGTGGTCCTAGCTAACCAGGAGGAGGGCGAGAGTCAGGCAGGGCTTTCACCAAGCAGCAAGAAGCTTTCCCCCAGCAGTGATTCCAAAGTTACAAGGGTACAATGGAAAGGTGTAAGGCAGGAAAAGGTGTAAGGCAGAGGGCAAGAGGGGGTGAAGAGGTATTGGCTAGCAACCAAGAAGGCCTCCACAATTCAGAGGAGAAACTCAAGCTAAAGCTTCCCTAGTGGAAGGCAGCCCTTGAAATCCAAGCCTTCTGCCACTTCAGTGGTCATAGCTCCTGAGCACAGCTTGCTTTGTGGCCAGCAATTATTCCAAATTTACAAGGGAAGAAAGTGTCCACAATTCAAGTATTACACAAAGGGGAAGCCTCAGCAGTACTTGTGGCCAGCAATCAGGAGAAGGAAGTAAGACAAGTTCAGGAACCAGGTTTAGGAACCAGAGGTGGGCATTTCCTTCACCCCTCACTGCCCCCATGGGGAAAGAGGGAGGGTGGGTGCATAGTCACTTGCCTGATGCTCAGTATCTGCTTTCTCACTGTAAAGAATCAAACTGTAATTATAAGTCTATATACAACAGAAGTATATATAACAGAAGTCTATATCATATATTGGCTACCTATATATGGTGGTGGTCCAGGATGTGTGCAGGGTGATAAAGCAGATCTACTTGCCTTGAAATCCTGTGATAAGGAGCTGAACCATTACAATCATTATTGACTATTAATAATTAATAATTACTATTACTATAAACTCCTATTAATATATTACTATTGGAATTAATAGCTGCCTTCTATAATTAGTATTACCAGTTATTATATTATGTCTATATCAGGCAGGATGATAGTCAAAAATGATTATTATGCATAATAGTTCAGTTGTTGAGAGAATGAATCCTGAAGCAAGTGTTGTCATCCTCTTCCTTTTCTTTCTTTCTTCCTTTCTCTTTCTGCCTCTTGTCACTCCAACAGAAATCAATCAACCTGCAGCTAGCAGTGGAAGGAGATCTAAAAACCAGAGGGAGGGAGGATTAAAAAAGCATCGGAATTTGTACTGGTGCCTCTTGTGCACCTCAAGTACCTTTTTCATGCCCCTAAAATTCCACCAGCCCCATTCACAATAAATTTGAACTGAATAATGCCTCCCTCCAACCAGAGCTGACCCTATCAGGGTGCAGGGAAGTAGCATACCAACAGCAGCGGGCGTGAAGGGGGTGACACCATTCTGTGCTGCTTGTCCCCCTCCCCCTTCCTGCCATCGAAACTGCTGCAGAAGGGGTCTTGCCTGGGGTGGGCACAATCAGGAGCAAGGGCAGTGGCAACCCAGCCTTGTTCCCTGGGCCCCAGAGGTCCACATTACACTACTGGTGCAGGGCCTTGGGCAAATTAACCCTCCCTGCGCAGAGCCGATCCTGCGTTCTACGGCAGCAGGTGAGGGGAGTTGGCAGGCATTCGGATGTGAGGCCAGCAGTGATGCTGAAGAGTCACCCCATCCACTCCACCCATCTGTGCAGGACCCCTAAAGTGCTGTGCCTGGGGCAGTTGCTTGTATTCACACTCCCCTAGGGATGACCCTCAGGGCACAGAGAAGTGTCAGGTGTCATTTACCAAAGGTGGCATGTAGCACATTGCCGTGTTCTATTTTGAGTTGTACATTGCAGAGGTGCAGGTGGGCATCAAATAACACTCCAAGCTTCACTGCACCCCACTTGATCAGCCTGCAGTCTCCTCAAACCCTGGACTTGCACTGTTGTTCCCCACAGGGGCAAGTCTTGTTACTGGAATGAGTCCTTCTCTGCCCCCGCTGTACTGTCATCCCTCACCTGCCTCAACCCCCCCAGTCAATACAGGTAATGCACACACCAAGCTCTGCTCGCCAAATTTATAGTGCTTGAGTGGGGCAGCCTTATTTTGGTGTGAAAATAAAACCAGACTCACTGGTGCCTGTTCTGGGTCCCGATAGAAATGACCCAGAAGGTACAATAAACAAGATCAGATCGTCAGGCAGGCAAGTGATGGAGAGGGCAAGACAGCGTATTGGTTGCAAAACGAGATTTTACTTACGCCTCTGAAGACACTGGTGTAGGTGAGAAGTACTTGCTTGGTTACAGGTAACTCAGAAGGTAACACAACAGACGATGTAACAGGTAACCGAATCGGTAACAGAGCAAACAAGTCAACAAATTCGTTAACACAGTGAGCTGGCAAAGAACGGGGGTAGGTCTTGAAGGTTGATGATGGGGAGATGTTGAAGGGTGATCAGGCTGCCAACTGTCTCAGAGATCTCCGACAAGTTTGCACGGATCTCTCCTCAGAGTTCTCAGAGTTCTCCGGTTTGAGCAGAAACTGCTTTAACCTTTTATATGGCTAGCGAGCCAATAGCTAACCTCTAAGTAAGAATAATTTATAACCAGCCAATAGTGGTGCGCTTATCTGCATAAAGTTGGCGGGAACTTTTTCTAAGCTGCAACTTTCCATTACTGTGACATATAGTTATTGGGCCTTGGCATAGTGGAATTTTCCACTTGTGACCTACTTTCTTGCTGTGACCAACTTTTGTGGTGCCATATGTATCAAGCCAATGGAATTTTCCACAGAGGCCAGAACCATCAACTAAGGTGATTGACAGTTTACATAGGGCACATCCATATTAGGTGGCAACATCAGTTTCTTGGGAGTGGGGTAGGTTGCTCACTCAATCTACTGTGACAGGAGCACTTAACAATTTCAAGAACTCATTTATGACAATGCCAGGCTGGAAAAAGAGCACAAAAAGAAGGTGGAAAATTTTGCAGCGTCCCTGGGTTTATGTGCAAGCAAAGCAGATCTTAAAACCCACGCTGCCCCCTGCCCCCACCCTCCCACACCCATGATCTTGCTTTGGTGGTCCAAAACAAAGGAGATAGTGCTTGGCACCTGGCTGGAAAGGAGTGCAAAAAGAATCCTGAGAAAGTGCATTTTCAAAGTTTTTGTCTAGGGAAAATTCAAGGAAAGGTTGTGAAGTGTGAGCCAAAGAGCCTGAAGGGATGAGCCCCTGACACTGCAAAGTGGCTGGTGACTTGCAAAAAAGCAAGCTGGACTGTTGTGGGGGTGACACACCAGCTAGCATTTGCAAAATGCTGGTGTGCAGCCCAGCACTTGTGTGTTGTGAACTACCCAAGCAGCCTCCCTGTTTACCTCTAGAGCCCCCTGTGCACCTGTCCAAGAGAGATTGCCAACCCCTCCCTCCCACCCCCATGCAGGAAGCAGCAGGAAAAATGAATAAGGAAAATGAACCCAAACAATGAACAAAATCCACCTTTGCAACCAAGCAGCATAAGGGTGGATATGAAGGAAGACACAGGAAGGCAGGAAACTGTTAGACCTCAACTCCATGTGGCGCCCAACAACAAGGGAGATGACAATCTAATTGCCCATGGATCCTGTTACTCATTAGCCAGAGCAAGCACAGAGAAAACACTAGCACACATTGCTTGCAACAGCTTTATTTAGAATGGAGACAGCTTCGGGCAAAAGTCCCAAAAAATCAACAAACTGGGGACCTAGAAATAGTTCTTTCCACATTTATACACTTTGGTTTATGCTCATTAACATTTATTCCACCTCTGTCCCTCCTTCTGTTCCATCCATATAATCTCCTATCTCAATCTCTGCTTCTGTTTTCTGTTCATTTCATTAGCATGGAATTGCCTATGCATTTCGTTCATTTACATGTCTTTTTGCTATGAGCACATGTCCAAGGCCTTCACCTCACTTCTTCAGTCATTGGGCAGATTTTCACCAAAACCTGGAAGCTTCTTCACCAATCACCATTCACCTTTTTGCATATGTGCGTCTTGGATTTTGTTATCAGTTATGTGCTTTCATGTTCCAGTCTGTTTTTTTGTCCCATGTTGTACCAGGTTTCACATTCTTAAGACTTCACCTCATTCACAGCACACAGACTTCCACAGACTCACTTGAAAATGGTTGACACAGTTAAGGTGGTTACTTAGCATAAGCAAATGGCTGACTTAGCATAAGAATTCATAAGCAAAATCTGCTTGCCTAAGCGTCTTGCAATATATTTTTAATATATCATTCTGCCTTGTGGTTAGCAGTTCTACTAGGCCCCAGGTTACAGCCTTTATTCAGCTGCAAATCCAGTGCTCCCCAAGATCCAAATACAGTCATCCGAACAGAAACCACAAGATTTTATTGTTTGCAACAGAGTATTATAAGCAGTTGCTTGTGCTTCTTTGCCTGCACCCCACCATGACCCTGAAATGCAATGGTGCCTTCCTGGCCCTCCTGGCAGTCATACGCCCCTTCTGTGACCCCATTGAGTTAGAGGAAATAGGCTCAGTTGTAATTCTCTGCTTGTCTTGCACAGAGGCAAGACAAATTAACCGATTTTTCCCTTTTGGGCATTGTACTCATTTATTTAGGTAGTTCTGCACACTCTGAATGGCATCCTTGAAAATGTCATGTGATCTCTGTAATACAACACAGGACTTATTGACCACGTCTTCCAAATTCTACATGGTGTCTCACACTTCCTTGGGGATGGTATCCACCTTACACAGAAACTCATGGAGTTCATCCCACCATGCATCTGCACATTCCACTCTGGCTAGTGAGGACTCAGTCAAAACCTTGAGTGAGGTTTTGTGGGACTGTCTTTGCTTGCTGCAAAAATCTCTGCAGCACTCTGCTGCAGTGCGAGTGGGGCACCGTTCCCAGCATCCATGGATTGTGGTGGCTGATAAACACAGAAAAAAGCAGTGATTGCCTTCCTGCCCAGAGGAGGAAAGTACACACCTCCATCCCCACCAGACAGTACACAAAATGCCAACAGGCATGGAAACAGGCCCTACAACACTGGGGCACCACTTGTGCTGCCCAAAACTTATGAGTACTTACTCCAGGAGCAGGCCCAGGGCTGCCACTGCCTGTGCTAGTTGCAAAAAAATAATTAAAGCAAATAATTAGGTATTGAACCTGGCCTGCACTACCACCAAAAGAACATGGTGACCCACCTACAGCAATACATGAATTTTTTCCCCTCCCCCTGTGAGCCCCCCCAAACCCAACCAGCACAAACCCAGGCATTGCCTGGCAGTGGCAAGAGGCACATTAGAAAAGACTTACCAGGTCCAGCATGTTCTTGGGTCTTGGTAAAAGATGACGTATCAGCCGCATGGATTTCTTCCTGACCCTCCACCACTTCTGCTTCATCACCCATGCTACTCTGTTGAATGGAGGGGCTAAGTGGCATTAAGTGTAAGGTGGTTGATGGTTCTTCCTGCCACTCATCAACATCAGAGAGCAGGGAGCAGTCTCCATACAGCTGAGACATGCTCAAGGTTTCAACCTCAGGAGGGGCTACTGCCTCCTCCTTCTTCTCCAGCCTGACCCCAGTACCTATAGTATCTAGGGTCAGAAGGGGCCTAAAGCAGGCCATCTAGTCTGACCCCCCGCCAATGGCAGGAACAAGTGCCAGGGTCACAGAACCCCAGCCAAGT
>JAGPOW010000063.1:133930-147942 GCA_030014935.1 Caiman crocodilus
GTCACAGAACCCCAGCCAAGTACCTATCTAATCTATTCTTGAAGGTGCCCAAGGTAGGAGCAAGAACAACTTCCCTAGGAAGCTGGTTCCACATCCTAGTCACCCTAACTGTGAAGTAGTGTTTTCTAATGTCCAACCTAAACCTGCTCTCCAGTAACTTGTGATCATTGGTCCTAGTTACCCCTGGTGGTGCCCTATCAAACGCTGATTTTAGGGACTTGATCTTGCACTTGACCTGGGTCCAGTCACAATTGTGCCATCATGCCTGCATGCCTTTTGTGATCTTGACATAAACAGGTTTTTTCTTTCTACTTTCTAGCCTGTCTATGACCCCTTGATCCAACCAAATTTTGATTAAGTAAGTCCTCCAGTTTGTATGTCCAATTGGTTCCACAGGCATTGGAGGTATCAGCCTCCTGGGCCTTTGGCTCTGTACTGCTCACCTTGGCTTTCTGAGACATGGCAAAGCAGTTCATGGTCAACAGCACAAGTGATTTGTGAAAGGGGGCTGGCAATTTTTTTGTGGGGGGGGGTCTTTATACTCAGGCTGTGCTTGCATGAGGGTCTAGGAAAATTCCGAGGATTGTGATGTAATTACCTGTAATTGTCAAAACACCCAAAGGTGATGAAGCACCAAGTTAACAACAAGAAAGGCCTGATGATGGGGTAAATAAGGTCATTGTACTCTGGGATGGCTCCTCAATGGCCCAGAATGTTGTAAAAATCAATACCTAATTGCCTGCTTGTGCAAAATAATTTTATTACAGAAGCACAGCCTGTTTTCCCTAAAGTGGCAAAAGTTTTGAGTAGGTAGGAGAGGAGTAGGCAAAACATTTTTTGTTTGCAAGCTTGATTACATCAGAACACCTGTGGCTGCTAAGCTCAGGATGAAAGGCTGTGCAAAAGCCCCAGTGCCCTGGGGTGTTGGGGTGAAGTGTTTAAAAAGCAGCTACACAAAGCTCCAGACCAACTGCACAGTCCTGTTCCCCCTCCCCCCTCCTTGGTGCAGACAGGTGAGAGGCCGCTGCTGATGGGGAGGGGCAAAATAGAGAATGAGGTTGAAATATGCAACATGATGGAGGACATAGAGAAGGTGGAGGACATGGAGGACATGGAGGAAGAGGAGGAAGAGGAGGAGGAGGAGGAGGTGGCAGTTCTGCTTCTGCAAATGCTGTTTACCTGGGGATTACTGCTGGAATGCTTGAGAAGGATAGGATACACTGATACAGTGTTCAGTGGCAAGTTGTGCTCCTGCTTTAACAGCATTAATAACAATAATAATAATAAGATACAGGTATCCAGGGGATTTGGAATACACCAAGGAAAGTGAAGAAGTGGAATTTGACCAGGCTCTGCTGAAAAACCTGAGGAAGAGGACCAGAGTCCACATGGTGTGGGCCCATGAGAGCAGCTTGGACTGGTGGGAGTGAATTGTGCTGATGACTTGGAATCACCAGCGATGGCTGGATATGTCCTAAAGTAAAAGTGAGACATTCTATCATATTGTATCGATGCTGGGGCTACAGATCAGAGACAGGACACTACCATGCATTGAGCCATCTCACCAGACAAGTGTTGCGTCATGAAACTGGCTATCCAGCCTCCACTACATTGCGAACCAGTTTGGCATGGCTGCCTGCATGATCAAGCTGGCAACTCATGAGGTATGCCAGCTTCTTAAAGAGATCACTGCAAACAAAGTTGTCTTCCTGATGAAGCCACAGCAAGTCATAGATGGCTTTAATGAGAAGGGGTTCCCAAACCGTGTGGGGCTTTAAACATCACTCACATCCCAGTTCTGTGCCCTGCAGGGAGTGGGAGGACTAACACAGACAGGAAAGGATATGCCTCTGTGAGTCTGCAAGCCATGGATGACCACTGGGGCTGGTTCATGAAAATTTATGCTGGGTGGACTGGCAGCGCATATGATGCATGCATGTTCAGAAACTCCCCTCTGCCTGCCCTTGCGGAGAAATGACACTATGCCCCGGTGGGGTGGAGACAGTGATCCACAATGTCACCATTCCCTGAGTTATATTAGCAGATGTTGCCTACACCCTAAAGCCCTGGCTCATGAAGCCTTATGGAGGGAGCATGTCCCAGGAACACAGAGTCAGGCAAGAGGAAAGCCTCATACAGAGGCAGACCCCAGACCAAAGAAAATGGAAAAAAAATATACTTGCTGCAAAGGCCCGGAGGAGCAAGGAGGCGTGCTGTGGAAAACCACCCAAGTGGTTTATCAGCTGCACCCATCTCCAGCTGGGGCCAGATGATGCAATGAATAGGCATCACCTGGTGAAAATAAAAATCAGCCCTGAAAGTGCAGAAGAGAGGATGCTGAGGGCTGGAGGACTGGCGGGAAACTCCCAGGTGGAGAGTGTCCAGCCGCTGCAGTCATCAGTGGCGGTGGCTGCAGGAGCTGCAAAGGATACCTGAGGGAGGCCAGGAGCTGCAAAGGATACCCGAGAGGCTGGCAGCAGCAGCAGCAGTGGCAGAGGCAGCAGGAGCTGCAAGGAATCCCCAAGCTGGGGAAGACTGGAGGGGATTGAAGATGCCGGCAGGGAGGCTAGCAGTGGCAGAAGTGGTAGTGGCAGGAGCTGTGGGGAATCCCCATGCCAGAGAAACCCGGTGGAGATCAAAGGAGCTGGTGGAGAGACTGCCAGCTGCTACAATGAGAGCTGGCATGGGAGCTCTCACCAGAGGTGATGGGGGCTGCAGCTCCAGGGCAGAGGTGGGTCCTGGAGGGGAAGAGAGAGAAACCCTGGCTGGGGCGGAGGTGTGGACCCCTAGTTTAGGGGCATTAGGGGCTAAGGGAGAATGGGACGATTTCTGTGGTTCCCCCTCATCTGTTTTGTTCTTCCGTTGTTTCATTGTTCTTGCAGTCAAGGTATCAGTTTCTATTTTTCACTCTGGGTTGTTTCTGGGGCCTGGGGTTTTATGGTGGTGAGGGTATCAGTTATGTTTTCCTTTCTTGGGCTGATTTATTTTAGTTCCCTGTCTAGAGCAGGTTAGTGGAGCCCTCCATTCCAGGCTTGGGAAGTTGGGACCCTGGTCAAAAGCAGGAAATAGACCACGTGAGAGTGCAGAGAGGAACAGCAGCATCTGCCATAGATAGCACAGGGCATCGAAAGGGACATTTCCAAAGGCCACATGCCACCAGACCTTCTGGATTTGGCCAGATCCCGAGGTGCCCATCAGCGAGGAATGACAGGTGGGGACTGGGAAGATATCAACAGGGAATAGCTGCAAAAAATCTTGAGGCTCGTCTAGAAGATTAGCATATAGCTGGGGTGTAGGGAAGGTTGGAGCCCTGTGGACATCCACCAGGATGCATGACCACTCTGGATACACCCTCAAAGGGGACCCCCTTCACTGAAAGACCATCCAAAGTCATGGCAAGCAAGTTTAGGGGACACCCCAAAGGTAATCAAGGTACCCTTTGGGGTCTACATGAGGTTCCCTGCAGAAACTGGTTTTTAACTACCACTTCATCAGTTGCAGTATGGCTATGAAATGTGCGTTTGGCTGACCGCAAGGATGATGGAGGGCATTTACGTGTTCGCTGGAGATGGAGCAAGAAAATATAAGGGCTTTTATTGTGGCAGCCTGCATGCTGCACAATATCTGTGAGACCTGTGGAGAGGTTTTCAAGGAGTCATGGGAAGAAGAAGCACAACAGGCAGTGGCAAGACAACAGAGATGTGGGGCAGCAGCACAGGGACGGAGGAGATATCCTCAAGGGGGGGCCTTTCAGGTGGCCCTTGTGTATGATTGTCTGGCAGAATACATTGCTGACAACAATACCTAATGCTTTGTTTTAAAATAAATAATTTATTTTACACTTTAAATCTGCATCTGTTCACAGGGGTGTGTGGTATTGCTGACAGGAGGTGGAAGGGAGGATGGTCAGGGTAGGGGGAGGAAATCTGCACTGGGCTAGAGGTTTGGTCCTTTAACACTGTGAGTGGTTTGGGAGAGAGGAGCATTGTGTTCTCTTCTAGGTTGGCTAATCTCCTCTGGTGAGCTTTAAACAAGGCTCATCGGGTCAAGGGGAAGACAAGGGCAGAGGAAGCCTTGGATCACTAAGTCAAGCATTACCCACAAGAGCAGCCCAGCCTAGACCAATGATGAGCAGAACAAATACCCAGGTAAGCAACAGGGGCCCAGGTAAAACTGGGATTAGGGGGGCAGTGCATGCATCTTCAGGAGGCCTCAAATGCCTCTACATGAATGCCGTAGTATGGGGAACAGGCAGGAGGAACTTACCCTCCTGCTAGCTAACACCAACCCAGACATAGTGGGGCTCACCGAAACATGGTGAGACCCAACACGTGACTGGGGGGGGTGAATATCAAGGGCTATAGGCTGTACAGGAGGGATAGGACAGGGAGGAAAGGTGGAGGTGTGGCACTCTACATCAAGGAGAAACACACATCCTCAAAGAGTAGCACTGGGTCAGAGGAGGGGCACAATGAAGTGCTAGGGGTTAGAATACAAGAAGTTTGAGGGGAAAGGGACTTAACAGTGGGGGTCTACTACAGACCACCCAACCAAGGGGAAGAGTTAGACCTGGAATTCTTAAGTCAGCTCATGGAGGCAGTTAGGTCAAAGGACGTGGTCATCATGGGTGACCTAAACTTTCCAGACATGCTGGGAAGAGCAGTCAGCCAGGTCTGACCACTCACGTAGGTTCCTAGCTGAGACACAGGACCTCCATCTAACCCAGGAGGTTCACAGCCCCACCAGGGGAGACACCTTGTTGGCTCTGGTCTTGGCCATGGTTGACAACCTGGTGAGGGGTCTGTGGTTGCTCGACCACCTGGGTAACAATGATCATCACCTGCTGGAATTCACTATCCAGTGCAAGGTGACCTGGACTTCAGGAGGGCAGATCTCAATGAGGTAAGGAGATAGTTGGGGAGGTCCCAGAGGGGAGAGGAGTTGGGTGTCCAAGAAGAGTGGTTGTTCCTTAAGAAGATGATCCTTCAAGCCCAAAGGGTGGTAATCCCATGGATCAAAGGGGACAAGAGGTTGCAAAAGCCCCTATGGCTCACCAAAAGCATCTGGGAACATCTCCTAGCTAAAAAGGAGGTGTACACACAATGGAAGGGAGGGGCCATCACCAGGGAAGATGATACCTCTTGCTCAGGACTGCAGGGGGGCGGTCAGGAAGGTGAAGGCAGAGGTGGAACTAGAACTAGCTACCCAAATCAAGGACAACAAGAAGTCTTTTTTTAAATACATAGGGGGTATAAAAAGAGTACTGGGTAAAGTGTTTCTGCAGGATACGCTAGGTAATCTGGTCATCACACCAGACAGCAAAGCTGTCTGGTGTGATGACCAGATTACCTAGCGTATCCTGCAGAAACCCCACTTTAACAATTTATTTGCCTCCATTTTCCTGAGCAGGGCTGAATCATCCCCCCCACTGGGACCACTGTAGGCCCCAGGGGAGGCAAACCCAGGCTTAGGGTCAGAGAGGACCTAGTCAGGGAACTTCTGGAGGGACTGGACATATTTAAATCAGTGGGTCCTGATGATCTCCACCCCAGAATGCTGACCAAATTAGCAGAGGTCATTGTGGGACCACTGACACGGCTTTATGAGTGCTTATGGTGCTCTGGTATGGTGCCAGAAGACTGGAAAAGGGCCAATGTGGTTCCCATTTTCAAAAAAGGGATGAAGGAGGACCCAGGAACTATAGGCCTGTTAGTCTTACCTCGGTCCTGGGGAAGCTTTTTGAGAGAATTATCCTGGTGCATGTCTGCGAGGGACCAGCAAGGGAGATTATGCTTAGGGCAACCAACATGGGTTCATTAGAGGCAGGTCCTGTCAGACCAACTGGGTGGCCTTCTATGACCAGGTCACAAAATCCTTGGATGCAGGTGTTGGGGTGGACACAGTCTTTCTGTACTTTAGGAAGGCCTTTGACACTGTCTCTCACCCCATTCTCGTTAAAAAACTAGGAGACTGTAGGCATCGATACCTACATAGTTAGATGGGTCACTATGTGGCTGGAGGGCTGCACCCAGAGAGTGGTGGTGGACGGGTCTTATTCGACCTGGAGGGATCTGGGCAGTGGGGTCCCCCAGGGCTCAGTCCTTGGGCCCGCACTGTTCAACATCTTCACCAGTGACTTGGATGAGGGGGTAAAAAGCACCCTGTTCAAATTCGCAGATGACACTAAGATGTGGGGAGAAGTGGGCACGCTAGAAGAGAGGATGGGCTGCAATTAGACCTGGACAGGTTACAAGGGTGGGCAGATGAGCACAGGATGGGTTTCAGCACTGACAAGTGTAGGTACTGTACCTGGGGAGGAAGATCCATCAGCATACCTACAGGCTGGGGAACTCTGGGAAACTCCCTTCTCGTCAGTGCAGAGGCAGAAAAGGATCTTGGAGTCATTATTGATGCCAAAATGAACATTGGCTGACAGTGTGGGGATGCAGTCAGGAAGGCCAACCATAACTTTTCATGCATCCATAGATGCATCTCAAACAAGTCCAAGGAGGTGATCTTCCCTCTCTATGCAACACTGGTCAGGCCACAGTTGGAGTACTGTGTCCAGTTCTGGGTGCCACACTTCAGGAGGGATGTGCACAACGTGGAGAGGGTCCAGAGGAGGGCCACCTGCATGATCAGGGGGCAGCTGGGCAGGCCCTACGAGGAGATGCTACAAGACCTGAACCCGCTCAAGCTCCACAAGAGAAGGCTGAGAGGGGATCTAGTGGCTGTTTACAAACTAGTCAGGGGGGACCAGCAGGAATCTTGGGAGAGTCTCTGTTCCCCTGAGCACTACTATAACATAACAGTCACAAGCTGGCAAAGGGTAGATTCAGACTAGATATTAGATGGCGCTACTTCACTGTCAGAGCGGCTAGAATCTGGAACCAACTTCCAAGAGAAGTGGTGCTGGCTCCTACCCTGATGGTCTTTAAAAGGAGGCTGGATGAACACCTTGCCAAGGTCGTTTGACCCCAGTACTCTTTTCTGCAATGGCAGAGGGTCAGACTCGATGATATCCTCAGGCCCCTTCTGACCCTATCAACTATGAAACTATGAAACTATTACGCACAATCACACATGTGTGAATTAAGCTCCCCCACACATGGGAGCCCAGGTGGTTTATACATGTCTTATGGTGTAATATATTAGGAAAGACATTCTTGGAGGTAAATTGGTATTTGACTTCCCTTACTGAAATCTGTGGGGAATAACGCATGGGGGCTTAACTTGTTCAAAAGTGCCATTTGTACAAACACAAACGCCATGTCATGCAAAAAAAATGCACCGTACCAAAAAAAAGCTGCATTAAAAATTTTGGGCACTTTACATTAATGCCTGTGTCACCTACACATGTCCAAAGTAACTCATCAAGGATCTAATCCTTTTAGTAATACAGCAGAATTAGAAAACAGAAGTTTAAGGGACAATTAATTAACTTTCACTTTAAAAAATTTGTGCCTTTCCCTTATTATACTTTTCCCACCATCACTCACAACCAAGTCCATAAACTGATTTGCCTGCCAATAACTGATAGTACTATGTTTTTAATAGTCCCAGTTTTATTTAGCTAAGTAACCAATATTTCAAAGGCCCACTGGGCAAACTTTAGAGGGTGTTTTAATGTAGCATAAAAGAAATGAGGAAAATACACTAAAATAATCATATAAAAATTATACTACAAATGAAATAGATAAACACACAAATATTTCCAATCACAAATACCATTATCTTGTGCTAGCACAAAGGATTTTGGCTGGGCAGGATCTTTCCTTGTTTTGAAGAGCAGAGGTAAAATTATCCCATCAGATCCAAGAAACAGACCCATTTAAGTAGCAAATGAAAAATATTAGAAAAAAATAATAAAGATTTGCCCTGAGAGTATGCATGTGTCAGGGTGAGGGCATAGTGAAGGAGGTGGCTCACTTTCTTCACTGAGGGTGGGGGTCCTTTCTGATCCTGTCTCACCTCAAGGAAGCCTGATTCCCCCTTAGTTCTGGACCAGATCTGAGCAATTGTATCCACTATGGGCTAACATAGCTTTCTATCCTTGTTGTCTCCCATGTAGACAGTAATTTTTGTTTGTTTCATCTCTGAATTAAAGGAAAGTCTAGAACTGGAGCATGAAATAGTTGCACTATTGTAGAACTGATAGCAAAATGTCCTTTGTCATAATATCTGTCCATCATGTTCCCATTCTGGTTTATTCATTTATTAGACAAACTTATTTCTTGGACATTTAAGGGGCGCTTGATAAACTCCAGTTACAAATACAGATGTCCATGACTTGAAAAGTGGTTTAGGAAGGATCATTTTTTTTGTCCATCTGATGTGACTGAAGTAAAAAGTAAAGTTTTGCAAGCCAGTAATCATTAAAATGTTCATAACTTCTGAAAGATCTGATTTGAGTCTAGAAACAGGCAAATCTGACAGAGAGAAGACTGATTATCACCATTCCAATTCACTGATTCTGTAATCTGCTCTGTAATCAAGGTCCATGTGACTTCCCATCTGTGACAACAAGGCCAGCAGTTATAACCTGAGTTCTATATACAAAACCCTGAAGTATTTAAACAAACACACTCTCCACATCTCTATTATCAATAAGGTAATGTTTCACTGGGCACATCTACATGAGACACTACTGCACCGTAGTTACTGTAGATTTATTTAGCACTTGTATAATCAAGTACTAAATAAATGCACATTAACCACTGTTACTGCTCAGAAGCACCAGCAAATGCCTTTTAAGTGATGCTATTCCGCAGTAGCCTAATAATATAGCATGGTAGCATATTAGCACTATTGGTGCTGTGATGCACTACTGAGCAGTATTATTCAGCTATTGTGCAGTCAGTGTCTTGTGTAGATGTACCCACTGTGTATTTCCTAACACTCTGGGTGTAATAATTGTAGTAGAATTATGCAGATCTATCTTGAATGGTGGTGGTTGTAGACCTGCTGTTCTTGATTAATTTTGCCAAAAACTGGATGTTACATTGGTGCTTATGTAATGACATGATGAAACATATTGATTTTTCTCTCTTGGAATGAAGAGTATCTAAGCAACAAGAATCATTATTACCTTGAACAATGCCAGTTTCTTGTAGTGATGGTGTAGTCACCTATGGTTTTAAGAATTACAATTAATAAATAAATGCCCCAATACCCTTGGTTTTAAGCAAAAGAAAGAAACAAACAACAAAAAAAATCTCATCACTTAAACCTGGTGCTTAGACTGTTATCACTTGGGCAATGCTTAAAAATATTCAAAATCCCAGGCTTTCTGATGAAGATCCACAGCCCACTGTGTTCTGTGATCTGACCCATGTGGGCAGAACCTGTGCACTTTGCAATGCCCCATTTACCTCAGTGGGGTTCTGTTCAGGAGGGGAAGCCTGCAGGCTCAGTGCCATTAAATTCTGCAGACTTGAAGGTTTGGTTGCAACTCAGATTTGCCTCTAGCATACAATTTCTAAGTCCTAAAAGCCTCCTGTGATAGGGTTTGCTGATGCCTCAGCCAGATTGTAAGCTGTCTGAGCCATGGCTAACATTTCCTCACTGTAGAATGCCTGTAACACCTTGAATATGATCATTTTTCTGTGTCATTCCTACATGCTATTGAAATAGGAAAAACAAATAATAGTATCCAATTATCAGTGCTGCTGTTTAAAGGACGTTAGGTATCACAGCAATGTGTTCATCAGAAAGAATATCCATGTCTGACATCAGTTTTATGTTCTGATAGAACAATGCTTATTTTTTTATTGACTTATTTTGAAAAGTCTCCCTTTTTCCAAGAGAAGTCATGTTCTCTTCCTGGACATCATTTTTTTAAAAAAAAAAAATCCCAGTAATTATTTAATCCTATCTGAAGCTAGACATTATTAGATTTTGCAGCCATCATTGTTTATCTATGTATCAAACTGAGCAGAAGCTGCAGAACATCAGGTTTTTTCAATGATCCCTATATTATGTGAGAGGCAGCTAAATAGATTAGGAAACAGAAACATGCTTTGCTGCCGTGACTTTTAATAAAACAGGAATGTCTGGTACAGCTTAATATGATTATCCACACACAGAACAAGGTTATGAAATAGCAGGTCTTAGTAAGGAAAGTGCAAATTGGAAGTACGAATGTAATTAACTTCACTATATAAAGAAAGCATCAAGTTAGGGCTCCTAGTCAAGGCACTGAACCACAGTTTAAATAATGGGGACTGTGAGGGAGGACAGCTGGATTCTGTTCCTGACACCACTGCACACTGCTTGTCTGACTTTGGGAAGGTCACTTAATTTCTCTTTGAGTTCTCCATTTGAAAAAAAAGTATAACATTTCCCTACCTAACAGATGTTAGCTGTTATGAGGACAAACATGCTGAGGTTTGTGAGGCTCTGATGGTGAATTGATATGTGCACTAGGATGAAGTGAAGTGAAGAAAGGTACAGTTTTCAGAGGTAGATTGACTTAACATGGTCCTAGTGGTCTCAGGAAAGCAGACTATGTTCAGGTCACTACCAGGAAAACATGCAGGCCTTTCTGAATGGAATACTAGCCCTGTGCATACTTGGTGTACTCACTCTCTCCTACAGTCTGCCTGCCTGCTGCTTCATTTATTGCTGATGGACCAAGGGGGACCAAGTATATACCTAATTAGAAAAGGAGTATTATAGAAGAGTTTCTACCAGAGCATGATAGACTTCAGAAAATTGTGTACAACATATTTTCATCACTGAACACGGCACACTAAGATTTAGCACAAAATTGAAATCAAATTCTTGTCAACTTGATTAAATTTTTCTCTTTAAATGAATTGACTGAGTCCATAATAGAAAGACAGGAGGGAGAGCATTTCCTTAGGGAGGAGGAATGATACCTTTGTACAAAGAAGCTGGTGGAGTGAATGGAAAGGAAATAAATTTGTTCTGAAGAATTGTACTAATGAAGAACTGAGTGAGACAAAAATGTTTAGGTCAAGCAAATATCTAATCTGGGGAAAATGACCCAAACCTGAAGATCAAATCAAAAAACTGGGGACAGGAATCCAGAGGTGGTCAATAATGTGGTAATTTATTTATGCACAGATGGAGGGAGTGATCAAGACACAAAGGAATATGAAAGGCCAAGTGTTAAGTAAGGAACATGGAGAGCTGGGAGTGGGGCATAGCACAGCAATGCAGTGGGTGGCTGTGAAGCCATAACAGTGGGTGTAAAATGGGGGTAACATGCAGAAGCTGAGTGAAGTGGAGAAAGAGGGAAAAATAGAGTGGTGTTGATGGTGATAACAGAAAGGAGATGAAGGCAGCTAGAAATGGAGAGCTCAGGAATCTGTTCAGGGTGTACTGGCAATATAACAAGAAATGTTGGATAGGCAAAAGGAAGGAAGGTGGGGCTCAGTGAAAGGACTTACAAATGTTATGTATCAATTTCATACATCATGAAATGACATAGTGGCCAAATGACAAACATAGAATTTGATATTTATAACACAATACTAGAAAGAAACCTTTTGTCCTGAAGCTGCTGAGTGGTCATGAGGCATTTCCAGATCTGTCATGTTTTCATGACATCCTGGCTCTTATTTGCCAGATTTTGACACTTTATAAAACAATTGCAAAGTTACAGAAGCCTTGAAATAGTTACTCTCGTTGCTGATGCTAAAATAACAGAATTCTTTAGATCGAAGTGCTGTGTCTCTAATTAGGGGCTAATAGGAACTCTCAAGATGATAAGTACATTTTGGTATCTGTGGTCATTAGAACTAAATCAAATGAAAGGTAGCATTTTGTGCAGGTACTTACCTTGTTTCCACTATCATAGTAACTGTACGCCTCACAACCTTTAATGTTTTTATCTGTCCTTACAGAATCCCTTCTACAGAGTTAGGAGTTGTCCAAGGCCACACAGTCTGTGTAGAGGATGGATGAAGGATGCTGTCCCAAGTTTCAGGCAGTCTTGTCCCCTAGCCATTTGGCTGCCCTTCCAATATACTGCAGTGTTTATAGAATCATGGCCTAAAAGTGTTATCACATGTAACTTAAAGTATTTAACATTATATCAACATTAATGAAAGCAATAGAAGAAGATGATCAATTAGAGATTATGTTTAAATCCATGCTTATCCAGAGTTTTGGGAGGTTTTGCACAGCACATCTGTGTCATTGTCCCAAGTTGCCTCCTGGTAACAGGAGAATAGCTCTGATTCCTTTCATTGTTAAAAAAAAATCCTTCTCTGTTCTTCTCTGTTCTTAGTAACTGATAAATAACTAGAGTTAGCTACAAAAAAGAATTGTGACACAATAGTATGCCTTATAGTTGGCTTTCCTGGTAGGATACTCTGAAAGATGTATTTACTAAGGAGACTGACTCTAAACCAGGGATACTCAACAAGGGTGACACAACACCTTGGACTGTCTTGACAGCCTTTTAAGGGTGCCACACAGGATTAGTACTGTTAGGATTACAAGTACCTACATATGATTCACAAGATGAACCCAGAGGTTTCAAATAGGAATCCATATTGTCAAAAACATTGTGACCTGTTTTGGTCTTTCTGAGTATTTTGCAACAGAAGAATGGCTGTTATTTTTCTGTATTTAAAAAAAAGTATAAATGAAGAGCTGGCATTTTCATGAGCCTAACAAAGGGTGGCTTGCATCGAAAAGTGTTGAGAACCACTGTTCTAAATATACCTCAGTTATGGATTTTTCAAAGTTCAGACTCGGATTAGGATCAGAATTTTAGGGCTCATGCCAAGTTACCTCAGGTAAAAATCCATAGCATGAAAAAATGCAGCAGGCATTATTTCTGTACATTGATTGATGGCCAGCTTGTAGGGGAAACAGCTGACTGTGCTGACTTTTTAAATATTAGTATCTAGGACAAACTCAGAGGTGAGCTGTCAAGGCTGCCATACTTTCAAGGGTGAGGAACCTTCCTGCAAGCAGTGGCAGAGGGTGTTGGGGAGTGGAGACCCCAATCCCAGTCAGCCTCTGCTTCTCAGGAGCTCCTTGCAAGTGAGGGGGCTGCTTGCTGAAGGGCTACTGGTGCTGAAATCTTTAAAGGGATCCCAGGCACCCCAGGATGGGATGA
The DNA here is from genome assembly GCA_030014935.1 of Caiman crocodilus. Taxonomy (NCBI): domain Eukaryota; kingdom Metazoa; phylum Chordata; order Crocodylia; family Alligatoridae; genus Caiman; species Caiman crocodilus. The sequence goes on from JAGPOW010000063.1 coordinate 147,027, forward strand.
GCTTTTGTCACATCTCATAGGCAGGCTGGCAAGCCTGTCAGTGAGCCTATCTAGTTCACTGATATTTTTCCCTGGGGGTAAGAGCTGCTGTGGAGCAGCCTTGTAATGCCCCCTGGTTGGAGATATTGCCTTTGTTGCTATCCAGTCAGGGGCCTCTGAATGTGTGGCTGCCTATAGTTATTGTTATTTTTGTGGTGTTACAGACTTTGGAGGGAGCCTTAGGTAAAACTCAATCCATTTAGAATAATTCTGTATTTGTATCTGTGTGACTGCCCACTCTGCATTGTTGGATCCCACTTTTATAGGGATTTCAAGTCTTTGTCCGAAGTCAAGGTGCTTTTCCATCCTCACGTCTCTATCCAGATGTTGTTTCCCATCATTCTTTTTGTTATCTCAACTCAAGGTTGCTCTTGTCATAAAAGTCAGGCTTCCAGCCTTGAAAGTTGTTTAGGTTAAATTGTAGGACATGAAGACTTCCTCTTTTATCCCATTTCTTAGCCTATCTCCTCTGTACCTGGTCACAGACTGGTTCTTCAGCCATCCATCTAACAGTTCATTGTCAGGTAACTTGCATATTCAGTGCCTTAGCAAATGTCTTCTTGCTTACATAAGCACATTCTAAACATCCCATACACTCTTCATTCATTCAATCAATTAAATATTAGTATCTAGGACAAACTCAGAGGTGAGCTGTCAAGGCTGCCAGACTTTCAAGGGTGAGGAGCCTTCCTGTGAGCAGTGGCCCCAAGGGGCGACCGTTCCCACCCAATGCAAGCTAGGCAAAGGTGCCCAGAAGCCCCCGTGGCTTAATAGGGAAATTAAGGGGACCCTGAGGGCAAAGCGGGAGGCTTACTATCTTTGGAAGAAGGGAGCAGCCTCCAAAGAAGAGTACTCTTCTTGTGCTCGGGTGTGTAGG
>JAGPOW010000063.1:152384-170257 GCA_030014935.1 Caiman crocodilus
AAAAAGAGCCTGCCCTATTTCCTGCTGATTGCCCCTCAGCAGCTTATAGGCAGCCACCAGGTCCCCTCTCAGCCTCCGTTTACTGAGGCTGAACAGGTTCAAGTCCCTGAGATGCTCCTCATAAGGCCTGTCCTGCTGCCCACATATCAATCTAGTGGCCCTCCTCTGGACCCTCTCGAGGCAGTCCACATCTCTCTTGAAGGGCGGCCTGTGGTGGTACCTCAGTGTGGGCAGTTTTGAAATGGTTTCGAAGCTGGGTTTGCTTACTTTTTTTTAAACCTGCAAGGAGGGGGAAGGACTGATCTGATATTGATGGCTGTGTAGCTGGCCAGTGACTGATCCTTCCCTGAGCTCTCTTCCAGTCTCAGTGCTCTGGAGGAGCAATTGGAAAAATGGTATAAAAAGCAGTATTGTTTGAACTGAGCTGCTTTCTGCCTTTGGGTCAGTTACAGAGCTGTGTCTTCCTCCAGCACTGGTAAGCTCAGCATAGGAAGCAAAATGGGGGTGAAGGAGACCGTCAGACTGGTGCAGCGTCAGACACGCTATCATTCATTTCCTACTTGCTAGCCTGTTACTAGTAAGTGGGATTCAATAGCTTTTTGCTTTCTTTTCCCTTTTTTATTATTAATATAATATTCATTCATTCCTTTCAACTTTATTCCTCTCCAAAAATCCTCTTTATGTTTTTATTAGTATATCTTGATTTCCGCCCCCTCCCTCTTCTTCCCCGCCCCAATAAACTGGTTCTTTTTCTCACAGTCTGCATTCCATTTACTGTGCAAGGAAGCACAGCGTATATTGCATATTATAATATAGAATTTGTTCAGGAGCACACATTACATACATCTATACACCTCTATTTCTTTCTTTCTTTCTTTCTTTCTTTATACATACATTACATTTGATGAAAGTGCATACAATTACCTTATCTACATATATTTTATAAATCAGATTATATTATGGAAGAACACAGATTTTTGCAGCACACCAAGACAAATACACTATGGAGCACACCATCAAGCATGCTGGAAAGCCTTCAGGGAGGTGGGTAAGAGGGAGTAGAGGGAGAGCTATAAGTCCCGTGTTTTTTCCACCTCCCCCCCTGAAAGGAGATGTAGCCTCTTTCCAGCAATAAGTAGGCATAAAGCTAGTTCTACAGGTAGCACAGAGATGGGAGCAGTGCCACATCCTGCGCCTGACTCTGCATCACCTCCAAGAGCACTAGCCATTTACCTTTACCACCACCATGACAACAAGCAGCAGCACCAGTCTGATGGTCTCCTTCACCCCCATTTCACTTCCTATGCTGAGCTTACTAGTGCTAGAGGAAGAGCTGGAGCTGAATCTGAGTGCCAAAGCAAGGGAAATTCTGTGGAAGAAGAGGGAATCATTGGAGTTTGCACTCCACACCTCTTGGGTTTCCTCTAGAGCTAGGTCTCCTTCCCAGAAGGTATTTCAGAGGAGGTTTAGGCACAGGTTGTGGAGGCAAGTGGCTCAGCTGAGCCCACTCCTCTTGTTGCTATGCCTCTGCCTGCTGAGGAGGGGGAAAAGGCAGCACCTGCACCCTAGAAGCAAGCGGGTAGTGTGGTCTGGGATTATTTTGAGCTAGCAGATGATCCCACATATGCTCTCTGCCTGCATTGCTAAGCCAAAACCAGCCAGGGCAAGGGAACAAAACACATGAGCACCATGGGGATGCTGTTGCATCTCTGCAGGCACCACCTCCTTGCCCTTGTTCCTCTTAAGCCTGGCATCAGTAGGAGCATGCCCAAAAAGAAGTCCCTGTTTTGCTCCAAAAGCCCTGTCCCACCAAAGCAGAGGCAGGCCATCCTGGAACAGTGGGGGAAAGGCAGACAGAAAGCAAGGTGTGTTGCAAAGGTAAGCAAGATCACCCAGATAAATGAGGAGATGCTTGCTGTGAATGGCCAGCCCTTCTCTTTAGTTGAGCAGCCAGGGTTCAGGCAGCTCATGGCACTCGTGGCCCTATCATATCAAGTGCCTGCATGCACTATCTTCAGCAGGATGGTAGTGGCCTCACTGTATGAGGCATGTAGTACTTGAGGGAGGGACTGCACAGGGCAGGCCCACAGGTGTCCTTGTATTTCACCTCGGGCACTGGGAGCAGCCAAGATAGAGATCATGCCTACCTTTCCCTTGCAGGGCACTGGCATGACCAAACAGGCTGTTGGTTGGCTCTCCCTCAAGCTGATGGGATGGATGAGTCCCACATGGCAACTGGGATCATGGGAGCCATGAATTGCTTGTTGCAGGTGTGGCTCACTGGCCAGGGAGAGCTCACCTGTGGGTTCATGGTCACCAACAATGGGGCCTATATGATCAAGGCAGTCTGTGATGCCAACTTTGTTGGCATCTGCTGTGTGGCACACAAGTTCCACTTTATTGGCAGAGATGCCTTGGAGAGGGACAGGGATGCCAGTGACAGCACCAGCAATCTCATTACCAAATGCAGGAAGGTGGCAGGCTACTCCCACCAAAGCATCAAGGTAGGCAAAATGCTGCAGACACACAGGCAGAGCTGAACGTTCCTTAGCGCAGAATCATGCAGGATGTGGAGACTCTGAAACGTCACATACCTGATGCTCGAGAGGCTGGTGGAGAAAAAGAAGGCCATCCATGAGATGGCCTTGCTTGGGGAGATTGGGATCAGTGGCCCCCTGAACAGAGCTGAGTGGGATTCCATCTCCCAGATCTTGGTGGTCCTCAAGCCCTTCCATGAGGCCACCAAGACACTCAACATTGGTGATGCCCTCCTTAGCCAGGTGATGCCTGCAGTGAGGGCACTTGAGAACTAAATGGAGAAATTCCAGGGAATGAATGTTCCTGCCTGTGGCAAGCCACTGTCACCAGATGTGCAGGCATTGGTGAGGCAGCTGAAGGAGGGCATCAGGAAATGGCTTGATCCCTTGTGGTCCAGTATGGTTCACATGCTGGCTGCCATGTGTGACCTGAGGGTGAAAAGGAGCATCAGCACATGTGGCACCAAACCCTGGATCAGTGGACTGAGATACTGGTGAAGAGAGTCAGGGAGGCAGAAGGGTGGAGGCAGTCAGTCTCCTCCTCCATCACAGGTGCTGTCAATGTGGGCCAAGGGCATAGCTTCCATGGTGGGGTTCAGAGGCACCAGAGCCCACTATCAGGCAGGTAGTGCTGAGGCCTTGATGGCTGCCTATTTCACCAAGGATGTGGAGCCTCTGATGTGTGACCCCCTTGGCCTACTTGGCAAGCCTCAGCCAGATGTGGCTGGATCTGTCCATGGTAGCCTGCGAACACCTGCCCTGTCCATGGACCACTGTCTCAAGCGAGAGGGTGTTCATCATTGCTGGTAGTGTAGTGACACCCCATCGCACTTCCTTGGATCCTGGTTTGGTGGAGCAGCTGGTGTTTCTCAAGGTGAACCTCCCACTGCTGGGGTTCTCCAAGCTCCACGTGCAGATGGAATGAGGTTCACCCTCCTCGCTCTGTTTGCATCTATTTCTTTTTTCATTTTTTAAAAACCATTTAATGCCCCACTCAGAGTTGTGTCAGCAGGCAAAGAATATGTCCCTGCTGAGCTTCCATGCCAGGATGTACTTGGAGGTATGGACTGGGGTTGTAAGGAAGGAAGAGGCCCCAGGTACTGGGCATGACCACTAAATCTTCACTCTGCCAGGGTTGGGAGGCCTGGTGGGACTGCAGGCAGCCTCGGGAAATGCCAGGACCGAGGATCTCACTTCATCAACCTCCTGAGTACAGAAACTCATAGACTCAATATACACATTGGAATTTGGACACACTATAACCTGCTGGACATCTGACTTCCCAGATACTTCTCCACTTTTACCTGCTACATCCCCCTTCCCCCTCCCTATCCTGTCCCTCACCCCCTGATGTCTCCATTTCCATTTTCACTGACTGGCTTTCTTGCCTGCATTGCATGCCAACCTCTGGCTTCTTTATAATTCTTTCCATCCAGTAAGAGAACACACACCAAATGCAGGTGCTTCCTCAGCCTGATGAAGGGTTTTTCAGCCTGAAACCTTGCTAAGATATATTTTTCCAACTATTCAGTTGGTCTACTAAAAGATATCAGATTGACCCAAATAACCTTTTCTGCCACTGCCATGTCTTTAGACCAACACCCCTAGCACCTGTCCTCAGTCATCTCACCAAAGGATTCAGGGTCCTGGTCACATCTAAGCCCCAGGGTTGGGGCAGGCAGGGAGAGTTGTCTGGCAGCTGCTAGAGAAGAAGTTCTGTAGGAAAGGAAAAAAGGCTCTGGGACAATTCAGCATCCTGAGATACTAGTGCTACTTACCTGTTGTTATTTAAAGTGGTAGACCAGGCTAAGGCTGTAAGGCTGTAGGGGAGAGGCTGCAGCGCCAGCGAGGGCGTGCCTTAACACACACACACAAAGTCACACATGTCATGAGTTTTGCTTGTTAGCAGCTTAAGGTGCAGTTTCCCAGAAACCCCTTCACCTATTTCCTTGAAATCTGGCAGGCTTCATGGCTCCAGAAGGGGCTATCATGCCTGCTGTTTTCACTCCACTGCACCTTAACACACACACATGACATGAGTTTTGCTTGTCAGCAGCTTGAGGTGCAGTTTCCCAGAAATCCCTGCACCAATCCCTTTGAAGCTTAGCAGACTTTGTGTCCTCAGCAGAGGCTACCATGCCTGCTCTTTTCACCCTCTTGTGCCCTCACACTTACAAGTGACATGAACTTTGCTTTCAAAATTTTGAGGTGCAGTTTCCCAGAAACCCCTGCACCTATCTCCTTGAAACTTGACTGGCTTTGTAGCCTCAGCAGGGGCTACCATTCCTGGTGCTTTCATTTGAATCAGGCAAGAAATGACAGTTATAAGCAGTTTTGTGATTCCCTTTTAAGCGTAGGGGCGAAACGTCGAAACGACAAAACAATTCTGACAAAACAAAATGGAACAGTTCTTTGCAACAAAATGAAACATCAGAATGAAACACTGTTCCTTTGGAATGGTAAAACGGAAGTGTCGCAGAGCACTGACGTGTCCTGCTCCTAGAGAGGGGAAACTGCCAGGGAAAGAGCTCTGGCAGGGAATAAGGAGCACAGCTGTGGGTTGCCAGGGCAACCAGGAGGTCAGCTGGCTGGAAGGGGCAGGGTCTGGCCCTTATAAAGCCTAGGGTCTGAGGCCAGCAGCTAGAGAAGCAGGAGCTCCTGAAGTAAAGAGGCAAGAAGCAGCCTGACTGCAGGTGCAGGTGCAGGTGCAGGTGCAGGTGCAGGTGCAGGTGCAGGTGCAGGTGCAGGTGCAGGTGCAGGTGCAGATAGCAGCTCTGGGACATTTGAGCAATGTTGTTATAGTCAGGCGGCTTATGTTTAAGTTGTAGCCAAGAGGCTTGAGTTTGTATTTTGCTTTGTTGTTACACTGGTGGTTTGGGTGATGCTATTAGAGGTTGCAGGAGGCCTTGTAGGGACCCACAGTGGTGTGGGAGCCCCAGTGCCAGTGAGGGTGCAGCATACTTATTGGGGACCTCAGTGCCAGTAAGGGCATGGTGTATGGGGTGCATAGACCCCAACCCCAGAGAGGGGGTGCTACTGAGATGCCCCAGTATGGGTGTGGCAAGCCCCTGAGGAAGGGCGTAGCAGTGTGGTGAGCCCCGGAGAAACGGGTAGCTTGACCGACAAGTCCCAGAGTGGGCACAGACAGCCCCTGCAGAAGGGCAGCATTAGAGAGGGAGCCCCAAGAGAGGGGCGGTATTCTTGAGAAGGCACGGAGAGCCCCAGATAGAGGGCGGCAGTACAAAGAAGGCCCGGAGAGAAGGGCGTGAGAGTAGACCGAGAGACCAAACCATATGTAGCCCATAAGGCTAGGGTGCCCGGGAAGCACTCCTTATACAGTGAGACCCACGGAGAGTCTGGGAAACCACGGGGACGGAGGTCCCAACGAACCATGTCCAAGAAGGCGTAAGGCAGCCTCCCAAACTTAGCTAAATCTCAAAGATGTAGCGGGCGAGAAATCGGAGGGTGCTCTTGGACAAGCTTGGCATGGGGGAAGGGGCCTCAAGGAAGGCCGTGATCTCTTAGAGGACCCACACCTGTGACAGGAAGCTGAAATGAAATGGGACTATGCGAAACAGCACCAACTGACAGGGGTGTTCTGCGTTTCGGGCTCTGTTCAAAGGATTGAAGATAGAAACTGGAGATATGCTCTGAGCTTGAGAGGGGCAGAGCCTGCCAGGGACTGAAAGATGGGCGTCAAACATGGGGGGGGTGGAAAATGGGACTTAAGGCTGCATCTGCCCATGTAGTGGTCTCATGGGGTTAGGAGCCTGAGATCACAAAGCATGGGCAAAGCTGAGCCAGAAGCTTGTGGCCCTGAACATTGGTTTCCAGGCTAGAAAGCTCAACCAAAATAAAACTGGGACAAGGCCAAGGAGCCATGGTCTAGACAAATTTATGCTTTCTAAAGCTCTCTTCACTTCTTGGACAGTGACCCCATCTAGTTATTACATCAAGATGTGGCAGGTGAGAATACAGGGGGAAAGAATAAAGGACAGTAGTGGGAAGAGGCTCCTAAAGGCAGGTGCATTATGTTGTCACCTATGGATATCCTATATTCATATTAATTGAATGAGAACGCCTATATTCAGTTTCAAAGGTAGTTAGATTTTTTTTTTTTTTTTTTTACTAGTAGCTTGGCAGCAATTATGCTGGTTTTGATTAAGCTTTGAGAGAATACCATAAAGGGAAGAGAAAATGATGTTTATACTTTTTTTTTTTTTTTCCCCTCCTGTGGAAACATTTCTATTCATCTCAGGCATTACTCAACCCCATTATCTGGGAGAATTAAAAATGCAAACAATAGCCAAGAGTTCAGGAACACTAAAATCCTGCTTGTCTGAGAGTATTTAAAGCAGTTCTCAGATTGTCTTTCCTTCCTCTTAACAAAAGGATGTTACTTAGTCAGTGCCGCCTTTCAGACTTCAAACTCATTCAGCCTCAAAATATGTGCTTCAAAGAAGTATTGATTGATTGATTCATTCATTTTAATTTACCATATGATGAAAATATTCTGGTGCTCTGTTGATTGTACATCCTACATGCTTCCAGAAAGAACGCTCAATTTTAAGTATTAAAGATTTTTATACTGACATGGGAAACTAAAGGTTTCAGAAATACTAGCCTTCATGCTATTTCAATTAAACTAGCTAAAAAAAAAAACCAACCTTTTAAAATATACTTCCCTTCTAATGATCTTAATGAGATCTCTGGAAGTTTTTGTAAAAACTCACCTGGTGAAAGAGGCATGAGATCTTAAAAGTAACCTCTTCCTGAATTTCCCTTAAGATGCAAATGGCTGGCCACTTCTGGGTCTTACCTCTCTGGGATTACAAAGACAACAGAGCAGGAGGGAAATTTGATATTGTCTGGACAGCCAAAAAATAGGAACTCCATGACCACTTGGTTCATGGCTAGACAGTTGTAGGGAATGGTTTACAATCTGAGGCTGTGCTGAAGATCAAAAGAAGCAGAGGTGCTACTGCCCCAGGATGGAAAACTAAGAACATAAAAAAACAAAACAAACCTCTAAAAAACCCCTATGGGTTTGGGAAGACAGAAGTGAGTACATGGCTACACCATGCTTAAGGCAATCCTTTCCTACCCTTTCTGCCTCCCACTTACCTTTATGGCTTGCAGATGAAGGAACAGCCACGAGCAGATTTATGGAGTACAAGGACTTCTGGAAATTCTAGTTCTCTAGAGTGGCTATAGAGTTTGCTCTTGTCAAGAAACTTTCAGCTCTTTTTTTTTTTTTCCTCACCTTTTCCTGCTAAAACCTGTGGCCAGATGGCAAAAATATTGCTTTTGGTGGCAAAAAAATGGGAGCTAGCTTCTCTCTCTTCCCTTGCCCCACGGCTGTCAACTCCACTGCTGCTTTACAAAGCTATGATTCCCAGAATGCCTTGTGTTTTATTACAGACACTGCCTGTGCTGTGTCCTTCCTGGAGCTTGAAAATACAGGCAGAGCTAGGAAGGCAGCCAGCAGACATCCATGAGGTAGGTAATAGCCCCAGGTATCCTCCTAGTATCTCTTCTCTTGGGTAGCACCTCGAGCACATGCCCTGTTCATCCACCCCACATTATGCTAATGACAGGAAGCAGCTCGGAGTTTCACCTGAGGGCTGAGTGAAACATTGGATAATCCTTATAATGGAGCAGAAGCAGAGCTCTTGGCTAGGATTTTGTGATGCAAGGTGAGTCCACCTATCTTAGTGTCTATATTGAAGGGAATAAAGATGTCACTACAATGCAGAACCTGGGACACAAGACTGGAAACTTGGGTGACCAAGCTAACAACTGGATTGGTGGTGGAGAAAAGGCTGCATGATGTAATCTCCTGATGCAAAGGACCAGCAGATGTGACCAAGGGTGCTAAGAAAGAAAAGGGGGAGTACTCATGACCATTTTATACATCTTATAGTAAGGTGTTTCTTATCTCAGGAAAAAATAACCTTTCAAAGAACTGTACTAACTTCTTCTTTTAATTCCTTTACATATGATGTCAGCAGACATTTAGCTCTTATGTGTGTGGTTTTTTTTTTTCTTTTCTTTTCTTTTCTTTAACATGTGCATGCACACACATGAATGGAATTCTTTTTCCTTTTGTGCAGCCAAATGGCAGTTTTCTAGTTGCTTATTCCTGGGATCAGTGACCTCCAGCTCTTGGCACCACTGCATCTAGCCTGCCAAACTGGGGACTTCAATGGCTTTCTGGCAGCAGGCAGGTAGTGGCTGATCCCTAGCTCTGGCTAGCTTTGCATCCAAGTTGGATGATTTTGGCTGCTGCTTTTAAAACAAACAAACCAAAAAACAAAAACAGCATTCCTGACCACTAGTGTGCTTGGCTATTTCTCTTTTATTTTTTTTGCATTTTGGTCATGTAAGCCTGTGCACATACATAGCTGTAAACATGCACACACAGACCTGTAATGCCTGAGTGAGTTCCAGAGAACGTGATGGAGGAAGATGACTACAGCCCTCCTATGTTTTAACTCTAAAAGCTGAGCCAATAGGGTACTCACTCAAGCAATAGGGCCCTGGGTTTTAAACCCTTCTCTGATCTCTGGCTACCATGCTACAAACCAGGCATTACATGGTCTCCCCTTTCCAGCACTTCTTTTGAGCTGAGCCCTTGTCCTTGGCATTTAATAGTCATTGGATAAAGAGGATGATGGGAAGTCCTGTGGGGGAAGGTTCTGTGCCATCAGGAACAAGGCTCTAGGCTGGAACCCACAGCCTGCTCTTCCTTAGGCCAGCAGGCATCTCACTGAGCTACACCCCCTCTGGATTGGTTTTGTCATTCTGGCTCCTTAGTCCTCCTATTCTTGGCTGTCCAGAGGTGCCAAAGAGTGTTATGGGTAACAACTGATCTACATGATGGTTATAACATGGGCAAGAAGAGTGTAGAAGTTGGGAAGACTGAGGTTCTTCTGGGCAGAAGGATGTAGAACCCGAGTGTCCTGTTTCCTGGGTGAAACCTAATGCCTTTGCTATTTAAGGGTTAAAGCAGGCAAGGACCTTTATGCTCCAAGGTCCAGTACTTGTTTGTCATGGGTTTCCAGCTGCCTATCTTTTTGTGAAGTAGATGTGACACCCAGCAAAGGCATGTGACCTTTGTGTGTTGGCAACATGTGCAGCAGGCTACATATTTAGTGTGTGTGTGCATGTGTGTGCACTTACATGTCCACACTGCTGGGGAGATGGAATTGTTACCTGTGCATAAGTGGCACTTTTTGATCAGGGTGCTCAGTCTCTGGCCTGCAAACCATATGTGGCCTGCAGAGCTCTGGAATCACCAAGCTTTAGTCTAAGTGCCCCTGCCACCATTTTGAAGTGCAGGAACATGAGATGCAGAGGCTGCTGGAGCATGCTAATTAGCATAACTTTAACAGACTTATTTAATAGACTGTGCTCTGACATGCTATAATTACAGTACATCATAGTAGCATCCCTGCATATCTACAGGCACCCTCTGTGCTGTTCATAAAGTAGTATTTTTCTACAGGTCACATTGCATTTTTTCCTGGTCATCTAATTCTAAGTGGCCTTTTTTGTTGTTGATGTTTTTACTGATATCTGCAAGGCATTTTTGGCACTAATTCAACCAGGGGAATTCCTAGATGCATAGTCCTGCATGTGTGAATGACTATGTGACTACATAGTCACACAGACTGAGCATACACAATACCAGCCATAGTCCTTAACTCTGCTCCTTGTGGAGCCATGACTGTCAGACTGAGACTTGGAGACAGAAAGGCTGTGTACCCGTGTGTCCATTCATTTCTTTTTTTTTCCTTTGCACAGTGTGTTAGGGCACTTACCTAGGCACAGGGAGATCCTGGGTTCTAGGCACCCCCACTCCCTTCACCCAGAGGGTTTTTGAACCTGGATGCCTGTGACATCCCAGGACAGCATGCTAAACACCCCATCACAGGTCAGCAGTTGCATACCACCTTATCTGATGCTTCTCAGCTTCAAAGGGAGCTAACATAGTTACTAGAAAAAATGGATGGAGAGAAGTGCAGAGAGAAGCTTTTGCCTCAAAAGCTGGCCATCATTACATTGGGCTACACTGACTTACTCCTTTTCTCCTGACCTGGCATATCTTCCTCTCATGGCTGCTCAGGGTGGAAGGGGCAGCTTCAAAACAAATGCTAGAGAACGGGTAACCTGTAACACAGTAGCAAGAGAGAATTGCTTGTAATCCCCTCCACGCTCTATAAGAATGAGGGAGTCTAAAGCCCAGATCCTGTGACTTCCCAGCTGAGTATTCAAGCCACTTAGCTATTTGAAGGGAAATGATGAGAAACAACCCTCACTCACATTTTGTTATTCGGTCTCAGTGTGTATACAATTGGCCATGTGCACAGGACTGTGTCCAGGAAGATAATTCCTCTAGGTGCCTAAATGCCCTGTAAAGAACCAGGAAAGAATAGAATATTACCTGGAGGCAACCAAATGTAGGCAGCTGGACAACTAGAAAGGGGATAGAACCTGGGGGGTCCCTGCCACCCTAAGTACTGTGTAAAGTCACAGTTCAGCTATTCCTACTTGATGCATTTAACTGACGGTTCCATCTGCCTAAGGGTTCAGCAGCAGGAGATGATTTGTTGGGTATGCAATCTTCTATTTAGCACTTCAGATGTTTCAGGATTTGGGGTGCTCTTAGGATGGCTATCTAAGCCCTCTCTCCAGAGTATAATGTTTTTGCGCAAAGAATCTTATATTATCTTACTGAAAACACGCATGCTTACTTCATGCACTGTCATAACTACTTCTACACCTACAACTCCACTCTGACCATTTCTAACAGGGTTGTTTTTTTTTCTATAGTTATTGGGAACTGCTAGAACCTTGGTTCTAACTTCAGTTTGCCAATTAATAATTGATCTTGATGCTAATATGGAAAATTCTTTGTATATTACCAGTCTTTATATGGGATATTAGTTAAGTTTGTTTTTCTAGTATGTTCAATTGAGAAATGAACAAGTAGAATTATCACTTTTCTTCCAGGAAGCACTAATGCCTCTGTTACCTTAATGTGAGGTAAATGTTCCTTTTAAGAATGGTATATGATATCAGAGTTGAATGAAAAGCTCCTACTTCCAGCCCAGAGGGCTGAATTATCTTTAGTTTTTCTCACTTTAAATTAGCTCACTGCTTCTAAAATCTTAGGGAATTTATGGGGCAAAACTCATCTGACTTGAACATGTAAAAGATCACAAAATATTCTGTCTTCACATAGTTTCACGACAAATGTATATACTGTATTTTCTTGCACACCTTGTTTTGGAGAAGGTGGGATCTGGAAAAATCTTTCTTCAATTATGGCCGCCTAACCTTCAGCTGACAAACCCTCCTTTTCATGTTTTTTGTTTGTTTTTTTAACTAAATACTGAAGCAAAGCCCTAACTGCTGTTGACAGCTGATCTCTATCAGTGGAACTATGATGTATTAAAAGAGCCTCAGACAGTCTCTATTTGAAATTCTGCATTTTCTTCTTTTATGTATTCTAATTAATAAATTTACTGTAATGTAGGTTTGATGATTACTCATGATGATCTATGACTCTATCTAATAGGGAGGATGTACCAAGTAGGGTTCTCCAAGAGTCTGTCCTGGGTCTGGTATTATCCAAATCATTAATGTTGTTGAATCCTAGAATGAATGATTGCATTGAGTGCAGGCTTAGAAAATTTTTGAAAGACATGAAGTTGGGTAGAGTTGTAGACACTCTGGTGAGCAGGTCTAGGATCTAGAATGACTTTGAGAGAAATGGTCCACAATCAATCAGATGCGATTTCAACAAGAACAAGTGCAGTTCTGCATTTGAGATGAAATAATTGAACACACAAATTCAGAATGGAGAATGACTGGCTAAGCTGTAGTACTGCAGAGAAGGACCTAGAAGCTGTGGTTGATCACAAGCTGAATATGAGCCAACAAGGTGCTCTTGCAGAAAAAGCCAGTGCCTCCTATGTTATAGTAACAGCAGTGTCACTTGCAAATAAAAGGAAGTGATTCTTCCTCTCTTCAGCACTCCAGAGGTCTCATTTGGAGTACTGTGTCCAGTTTGGGACCCCACGCTTCAAGAAGGATGTGGACAGATTGGAAAAAGTCTAGTGCAAAGCAACAAAAATGACTGGGGGCTTGGGAAGCAAGACTTACGAAGAAAGGCAGAGCTAGGGCAGAGGCAGGCGATTATTTCAGGTGAAGGGCCACTATCAAATTTTGCCAAGCTGTCAAGGGCCACATGGGTATCCTTGACCCCTGGTCACCATCTTGGAACTAGACATCCTCCTAGCCCCCAACCTTTGCCACCAGAAGTCTCTTTCCTTGCTTCTGGGAGTACTCCATTTCAGCAAAGGGTTTTGCCATCTCGGAACCAGAAAAATACCAAATTATATTCTAAAAATTGAACATCTACAGCATTCATTCATTTGATTTCAAAAAATATTTTTGTCCTGATTTACGTATGTTTTGTGTAGTGTACACCGATGTGATCACACAATAGTGTAATGGGGTCTTACTTTTTGTATACTGTTGGGGGGCATGGGGGTGGGTATAGGTTTTTGGGGGGGCTGTGGGGGTGTGGTGGAGAGGGAGCATGTGGGGGTATGTGGGTATGGGGTTTGTGAGTGGCTATGTGTGGGTGGAGGGTGGCTGGGGTGTGTGAGGGGATGTGTGGGTCTGCGTGTATGGCAGGGTGCATGGGCGATTGGTGCCACCTGAATTGGGGGAACAGGTGCCCCCCAGCTACCAGACTGAGGGCAGGGTCCCCCCATGACCAATCATACCAATGAGAGGGGTCCCCCTGCAGCCAATCTTGCTGACCAGGGGGAGGGTCCCCCCCGTGGTCAATTGCTCCTACCGGGAAGTGGCCGCAGCACTCCTGGATGTGGCAGCAGTGTTTTACCTAGTGCCCCCACTCCTTGACTGGTGCTTGCGGGGGGGGCACCAGCACTTGCACCTGCTTCCTGTGCCCATTGCCTAAGCTGGGAGCACAGTCCATCAGGGGGTGCACCAGTGCTCTCAAGGGGTGTACATGCATGTGCCACTGGCAGGTTGTACTTGTGGGACTTGCCCTATGAACTCTCTCTCTCTCTCTCTCCCCCTCCCTCACTGTATGCATATACATACCCACATGCGCACACCTCCTGCTCCTAGCCCCGGGGTACTGGCACAGCCCCAAGTTCCCTCAGTCCAGCAATGCAGCTGGGGGCCATGTGGTGCAGAAGGCTGGCTGGCATGCAGGAAAGCAGTGAAATCCAGGGCAGGTAGAGGCTTCCAGATGGGTGGGGAGGGTACAGGTGGGAAGGGGCTGGGCTTGGGGCAGAGCCAGGCTGGCCATCTTGCTGGTTCCTGTCAGCTTCCTTTGGGTCCTACTGCCCCTGCCTTCTGTCATCTTTGACAGGCAGCCAAGAGCAGATAAATATTTATTTTCTAATTTTTTTTTTTTTTTTTACAGGCCCTGCAGGCTGGATAGAATGGCCTGGTGGGCCAGATGCAGCATACAGGCCATATTTTGCCCACCCCTGAGCTAGGGTTATTTAGTTTGGAGAAGAGAAGACTGGGGATAGGATTTGATAAGTCTTAAAATACCTGATGGGTGATTACAAAGAAGATGGAAATGGGCTTTTCTCTGTGGCCATATGAGACGTGAGCAATGGTTTTAGCAGGGGAAATTTAGGATGGAGATTAGGAAAAACTTTCTGACTATACAAGTGGTCAGCTGTTAGAATAGGCTACTTAAAGAAATCATTAAATCTGCATCCTTGGAAACTTTTGTAGGTGATTTTATATATATATATATTTATTGAACCAACTGTATGGTTGGGAGAGACTTGGACAATATTTTAAATGCAATGTATTTTTTGTGTTCTAGCCAAGCACATGGTTATTTAGTTTATTAGGAAAAAGGGGAAAACTACTGAAAGATTGCTAATTCCTCCAAAAATAAATCAATTTTATTTCTTGATAATATATCCCCTGAATTTCAGAGGTCAAGAGACAAAATTGGAAGCAGCAGTGGTCAAGCAAAGCAGTCCCATCCTAACCAGATACATAACATGTAGCCCTAGAAAGCTATTAAGTAGAAAATCCATGTGTTTGGTGGGGAGGGGAATACAGCAACCTCAGTGAAAGAAGTAGTGAGTCAAAAGCAGACTGAAATTGGATCCAGCCAATACCACAGTTCTGAACAGAAAGTTGAATGTAGTAAGAAAATAGGGAATGAGCTTGATAACATAAAGCTACTGTTACGTTCCTAACAGAAAAGAGCCCAAGGCTTATATTCTAGCATAAATCAAACTACTAAAATAAGGAGAAATGCAAAGTCTGTGAAATGTGTAGACTGGATGTTAATGTCTACAGATATTATGTTAGCGTCTATAGAAAGGGACTGACTGGCACAGAAAATTGTCTGACCCTTTTGAATCCAAGTAGGACTCTAGACAGACTTTTCCATTGGGTCTATCCTAAATTGAGAAAATAATGGAAAAGCCTTCTTGATTTTTATAACTCTTCCTCATACGACATCTTATGTGTAATCTGAACTGAGGAAGATGAAACACATGCAGTATTTCTTTATGCAGCTTCCAGTCTGTACCCACAGTCAGTAGCTGCTGCTTTTGAAATAGTCTTGTAATATATGTAACCATATGGAGTCAGCAATAAACAGCTTGCTGAAGCCATACCAGCAAGGTAGGTATATTTAGAACACTTTATTCAAGGGTTTATATATAGCAACTGAACTTCAGTATTTCTTTAGGGAAAAGCTATAGGAATTAACCTAAAAATCTACAGAATGATGACTGAATTATTGCTTGAACCACCCTGGGCATGTCTACACATGCTCTTTAATGAGAAGTAAACTATTTTACTGTGCATTACAGTGTCATGTAAAAACCATTTTTAGACAGTAAACAAAATGCAAGCCCTTTGGCTATAAGCTAATATTCAATAAAATTGTCTACTGTGCATTAAGTATCACTAAAAATGTGTGCAAATGCAGTACCACATAGTAGCACAGTCTAATCTTCATTAATTTAGTATCTCACATTGCAGGTACTAAATCTCATGCACATTAGAAAAGTGGCATTTAATGCACATGTAGATCCCCCTCCCCTGCAAGGAGCAGTTGTGTCCTATTAGGTGTTGATCTAACAAACACTTGGAAACACAGTTATTCCATTGACTTACTTGTGCTTCTAACTAATTTATTGGACTGAGGCCTTGAATGGATACAATAGTATAGAAAATTCTATTTCATAGTCCTAAAACAATAGAAAATTAGGAAAGGAGCCTCAGGACCTCATTTAAGTCCCACTTCTCAAAGTGGGACTATCCCAAATTAGATCATTCCAGCCAGAGCTTTGCCAAGCCAGACCTTAAACCTCTGAGGGTAGCGATTTTTTTTTTCCCCCCCACCTCTCTAGGTAACTGTCACAG
This sequence comes from Caiman crocodilus, assembly GCA_030014935.1. Taxonomy (NCBI): domain Eukaryota; kingdom Metazoa; phylum Chordata; order Crocodylia; family Alligatoridae; genus Caiman; species Caiman crocodilus. The sequence continues at coordinate 168,374 of JAGPOW010000063.1, forward strand.
AGCACTTAGGTGCACTGCTCCTAAGAAGGAAAAAACTGCTAGGGAAGGAGCCCTAGCAGTGAGGGATGAGCCCAGCTGTGGGTTGCCAGGACAAACAGAGGAGGTCAGCTGACCAGAAGGGGCAGGGCCTGGCTCCCTTTATAAACCCTAGGGGCTGAGGCCAGAGGGCAGTTTGCTGCCAGCAGCCAAGGATGAAGGTGCTCTCTCTCATGGAAGAGAGGAGCAGCCTGACTGAAGGAGCAGCATCTGACACTGCTGAGGGATGGAGTATTCCCTGGTGGGCTGGACTGTTATGGCCGGGCAGCTTCCATTTAAGTTATAGCCAAAGGGCTTGCATTTTGTTTACTGTCTAAAACTGGTGGTTTGGCTGAGGTTATAAGAAGTTGGAGGAGACCTCATAAGGGACCTACAGCAGTGTGGGGATCCTAGTGCCATTGAGGGTACAGAAGTTGGGGTACACTGACCCAAGCCCCAGAGGACAGGATAGTGCTGTAGAGAGCCCTAGCACCAGGGAACGTACAGATTGAAAGAGGAAGGGGCCAGATTATAATAAGGCCAGGACAGAACAACGTCTATTCTATCTGAGGCTTGGGACAAACGGGTGGTTGGAGCCACACATAGTCCATAAAGCTAGGGTGCTCCTGAAGCACCCATTGCAGAGCAGGACCCATGAGGCTTCCAGGAAACCACGGGGTCCGAGTGACCAAGAGGGCATTAAAGGCAGCCTCCCAAATATATGGTATCATCAAAGATGTGGCAGGAAAGAAGTTGAGGGTGCCCTTTGGCCAACCTGGCAATCGCAGCCCTCCTGCAGGACCCCACACCATGATAGTAACCCATTCCAGCAACTCACCACCCTCCTAGTGCATTTCTGTTGATATCCAATTGTCACAGAACACTTAGGTGCCCTGCTCCTTCAGAGAGTGGAAACTGCTAGGGAAAGAGCCCCAGCTGCTGGTTACTGGAGTGAGCTAGTGGCCTACACCTGCCAGCAGTCAGCTGACCGGAAGGGGCAGGGCCTGGCTCGCATATAAACCCCAAGGCTAAGGCCAGGATGGCAGTACCCTGATAGTAGCCAAGGGGGAAGGAGCACTCCCAGAGCTAGGAAAAGGGAGAGGCCTGACTGTAGGTACAACCTCTGATACTGGTGAGGGATTGAGAACCCCTGGTGTGGCTTGAATGATGTTATAGCTGGGCAGCTTGAATTTATGTTATAGTCCAGGGGCTTGTGTTTTGTTTACTGTTTAAGACCAGTGGCTTGAATGAGGCTAGTAGGGGAAGGAGGATCATATGGGATCCACAGCAATGTGGGGATCCCAGTGCCAGAGAGGGTGCAGCATTTCGGGTGCACTGACCCTGAGCGCCAGTGGAGGCACAGTGAGAGATGGGGCTGCAGAGAGCCTGAGTGCCAGTGAAGGCACAGTGTGAGACAGGGCTGTAGAGAGCCCAGGGAGGACCAGGGGGCCACATTATAACAAGGCCAAGACTGAACAATGTCAGTTCCATCTGCAAGGCTTGGGGCATGGTAAAGGGATGGTTGGAGCCATGCATAGCCCATAAGGCTAGAGTGCTTCGAAACACCCATTACAGAATGGGACCCATGAGGTGTCCAGGAGACCATGGGGTCAGAGTACAGCAAAATCGTGTTGAAGAGGTAAAGGCAGCCTCCCTAATATATTTACTATCAAAGACATGGCAAGAAAGAATCGAGGGTGCCCTTTGGGCCAACTTGGCATGGGAAGGGGGCCTTGGGGAGATCATGGCCATCCTGCAGGACCCCATGCTATGACACCAACCTAAACCTCCCTTGCTGCAATTCTGAGACTGTAACAAGGATGGTGTCCCTAGGGATGGCTGTGTTACCCCTAGGGCCTCTTAATCTTG
>JAGPOW010000063.1:172474-187164 GCA_030014935.1 Caiman crocodilus
CCTGATAGGTGTAATTTTCATGTTTGTACGCTAAGCAAACCCAACCAGGGAATAGATTAATGTTCCTGCAGATATCTGAACAAAATCAGCAGAAGGAAAATAAAAAGAAAACACACCACAGAAACTAAAATGATGGTACTAAAAAGATGTGAGCAGACTGAAAGAAGATATAGAAAGATGCAAGATGAAATAGAGAGACTTATGGGGATAGAAATAGAATAAGATGAGACTTGTAAGTCTCAAAGGGGGGAAATGTGGAAGCAAAGAATGGCTGAGGCCTCGTGGGGGGGTGGGAAAGAGAGAAAATCCTTAGATAAGAGGAAGATGCCCATTAAAGCTGTCTTGAAGGACACAAAACAGATAGCCCCAAGGCAGGAAAAACTAGTTTAGGAAACCCTTTGTCTTGACTCTATAAAAGGTTAATTGCCCTTGCTGTAAAGCAAGAGAGACCACAGCAGGAATCTTTCTGTGATGGTCCTTCTCCGATAGCTATTGAAATAAAGTTTCGACCTGACCTGATTCCAAACTCTACAATGTGTTTTTTCCAAGACAATGCCCAGCTTTGGGAAAAGGTTACCTGGCTAGATAAGGACTTAGAAAATGTGAAAGATTCCAACAGCGTGGCGCAACTGCACAAGCTGCTCAGAGCTGCTTGGAGACTTTAGAACGGAGAGAAGGAAAAGTTATGATTGTGCGCATGGCTGCTTCCCTCCAGAATAGGGTGCAGTTAGCACAGGCTGCAGAGCCATCCTTCCACAAGATACAGCAGTATCTTTATGGGGAGAAATCAGAAGTTGAGCTCTGGGATGCTGGAGAGGAGAAGATTGATGACGAGACTGGTATTGAACTGCCCTTGTATGTCCCTGCCTAGAGGGAGGAACCTAGCCAGGTCTTCCCCATGGTAGTAGTCCATTCAGGGCCACAAGGGAGGAATCCCCAAACAGAGCTACATTTGTTTACCCAGTTGGAAATAAGAGATATAAAAGAACATTAGCCAGTCTATCACTGGTTCTCCCAGCTTGGACTTGTTTGAATGTATAGTGAAGGAGCTTCTGCAATTTCCGTGAATAGAGCCGAAGCCGCACAGATCATTCTGCGCCCTGAGCTCCAGTTAAATCAGTTTGCAGGAGGTGATGAAAATGTTACTTTGTTTCCTGCTGTGCTCCAAGCCACTGCAGCCAGTTATGGTAATATGGAAGAAGAGTTTAACCCTGCCCCTCAGTCATGGGCCAATTTAGAGGCTGTTCTCTGCTTATATCTATAGTACTAACTGAAATAATTCATGCTGTGACAGGGAGTGACCTCAGGGTCACTGTGCTCTACCCTGTTGCCTCCTTTACCATGCTAAGTTGTCTTCTTGCACCCTCCAATTCTTGCCCGCCACATCTTGGATGTTATGAATTTTTATAGGGATGCTACCTTCGGTCCTCTTGGTCACGGTCCTCCTGTCTATGGTTGTCCCATGTGCCCAAGCCTTAAGGGCTATGCGTGGCTCCTACCACCCCAATACCATGCCCCAAGCCTCGCAGATATAAAAGGGATGTTGTTCTGTCCCTCTCTCTCTCTTCGTGCCCTCTTTAGTGCCCAGGATTTCCACAGCCCCATCTCTCGGTCTCTTTCTCTCGCTCTCTCCCGGGCCCTTTCTGTACACCACCCCATCTCCTGGGCCCTCTCTGTATGCCACCTTCTCACCAGGCTCTCCTCTGCAATGCGGCCTTCTCACTGGGCTCTTCTCTGGAGCTGTGGTCTGTAAACCCCAAACTCTGTGCCCTCACTGGGGCTGGCATCCTCACTCTACTGTGAGTCCCCTATGAGGCCTCCTCCATCCCCTTATAGCCTCACCCAAACCACCAGTATAAACAAACAAAGCAAACACAAGCCCCTAGGCCATAACTGAACTTAACGCCACCCAGATGTAATTACATTACTAAAACATCTCAAAGCTGCCCTCCTTTACCCTGCTTTGAGCAGTACCTGAAGTTCTCACATCCTTGCTCATGGAGCTCTTTCTGCCTTGGCTGCTAGTAGGGAACTGCCTCTAACCTTCTCCCTGTGTTATATATAGGGGCCAGTCCCTGCCCCTTCTTTCAGCTGGTTAGGCAGGTATAAGCCATTAGCGCACTTTGGTTGCCTTGGCAACCGGCACCTGAAGAGTCTTCCTGGCTCTTTCAGTAGCAGGCACCTTAGTGTCTTGCTACAATGCAGCAGTTTGGACTCACATGCCAGATGCAGAAATTATGATAGCACCGTTGTGGAGGAGTTTTTGCCAACAAGCACCAACAGAGTGTACCTCAGCCCTGTTGGCCTTAGAGCCAGAGGCAGTAGATGATGTGGTAAGAAATGCGATCCGGCGATTAGTGCAGCTTTTACCCATTTTGCAGAAGGCAGTGCTGGCTAAGCCAAACAAAAACTGCCAAAGTTATGGCAGTGACCTCAGCAAAAGAGAAACCCCCTGACCCCCCCAAATTGTTGGGAAAAGCTGGAGAAGGCCGGGCCAAGACTCTGCAAGCAAAATTGTGGAAAGACTTGTTAGCTGCTGGTTTTAATAAAGTGCACATTGATGGAGTGCCCACCAATGTTTTGCGAGGGCTGTGTGAACACTGCAGTGAAAAAGCAAGCCCAAAAGCAGAGTCCTCGGCACCACCAGCAGGGTCACCGGAGGGACTCTCTGTCCTGAGGGCAAAACTGTTGACATTTTCCCAGGCACATGTCAGCCTTTATATCCCCTAATTATGTGGCCTAGGGAGCCCAGCTGGCCAAGCCCCAATGAAAGGGGCCACAATGGGGGCAGTAGTGGGCCAGGGACTGGTATCTAAAGTTAATATTGGCCCCTTAATTCAGATACCTGTACAGATTCAATTAGGTAAAAGTAAAAAGTCATTTGATGTGCTATTAGACACAGGTACCCAGATTTGCATTTTAAATTCTGCAAATTGGAAGTGGGAGATAGGGACCACTTATAAAGTAATTGGAGTTGGAGGCACCAGACAACCAGGACATCTGGTTCGAGCAAACTTCACATTACCTAATAGCTCTAAAGTAACAGCGGCAACAGTAATACTTACAGGGGGACCAAGCTTACTGAGACTTAATATACTAAGAAAACAGCAGTTTGCCCTTGAACAAGTGAATTGTTAGTTTGGGTGCACAGTGCCTCACTGAGAAACAGAAGAAACATCTATAACAGCTGTAACTCGATGTAGCATGATCCCACTAACCCTGCCTCCCATGAAAGGAGTACACAGACTCCAGTATCGAACTCCCCCCCAAGGCCACCCAACCTATCCAGTGTATCATAAGTCAACAGCTAAAAGATGGGGTTATTTTTTCAACCCACTCACTGTATAACAATCCAGTATAGTCAGTGCACAAGCCAAATGGAGGGTGGCGGCTGACTATTGACTTTTGAGCTTTGAATGCTAATACTGACCCCTTGACAGCTGCTGTCCCATCTCTACCAGCCTTGAAAGAAAGCATCCCGTGTTATGGACCTGTGTGGATGGGATCCATTGATATCAAAGACATGTTTATTGCTATTCCCATCCAGGAAAGCCACTGTCCAGTATTTGCTTTGATGTGGATAGGGCAGCAGTATACCTACACTGTGTTGCCCTAGGGGTGGATACACAGCCCCACCTTAGTTCATGGGTTTTAGCTATAATATAAGAAAAGTACCCCAATGTGCGCATGTGGCAGTCTGTAAATGACATCATGGTAAGCAGTCAAGACAGAGAAGCTGCCACCAAGACCTTTGAATCATTAAAACAGAAAGTGCTTACCTTTGGATTCACACTGTCTGAACAGAAAATCCAAAAAATAGGGCCCCTGTGTGAATTTCTAGGAATAGAATGGCAGAATGGGGGGCTCACAATACCAACCGAGGAGCTGCAAAATATAGTGGAGACTCCGACTTCCACTAATGTGAAAGAACTGCAAGCCCAGTTGGGAGCACTCAATTTTTGGCACATGCATGTTCCTGAGTTTAGCATATTAGCTTGTCCTTATATAACCTAAGTAAGAAGAGAACTAAATGGGAATGGGGTCCTGAGCATAAATATGCCTTACAAGTCCTTAAAGAAGCAGTAACTGTTCATGCCTCCCTAGCAGCACAATGTCCAGAAGGAGAGCTTTGGCTCCATATAGGTGTCTCAGAAGGAGGAGCACACTGGAGCATGTGGCAGAAGGAGTCCTCGGAAGCAGAAGGAAAACCCCTTGGATTCTGGAGCCAAGGCTGGAAAGGAGAGAAAGCAAGGTGTACTCTCTTAGAACACATGTTGTGTGCAGCAACAGTGGTCCTGAAAGTCGCAGAAGCACTAAATGGAGAATTACCCACTGTTATCTCTACTCTGATGCCTATTCTCAGAATGGCTTTGTCAGACCACCAGCTACCACCTGGGGGGAGAGACCAAGACACCACAGTCTAAATGTGGATGTATTATATTTTGAGCCAGGTCCCATGAGTAACCCCAAAGGGATGCCCTGCATTAGTTAAAAGAGTCACAGAAAGTACAATTAATGTTTATCCTGATCAAACAAGCTGCAGTGAACCTTCACCCCTCAAAGAATCACTTCCTTTCTTGCCTAAAATGGAGACCTCAGCTGATGTTGAAGTCTGGTTTACAGATGGGTCTGCTTGAGGTCATGACTAGAGAGCAGCTGCCTTGAGGATTCGAGATGGCAAGCAAGTAATATTACAAGGCCTCAGAAAAAGTGCTCAGTATGTCAAGCTCCAAGCAGTGCTCAGTATGGCTGTGTGGGAATTATTAGAAGGTCCATGTCCTAGAAGGCCCATTTATATCTATAGCAACTCCTGGATGGTAGTAGAAAGATGTACTAACTGGCTACCCCTATGGAACAAAAAGAACTTTAAGAGACAAGGACAAGACATTTGGAGCCACAAGGAGTGGAAGGCCTTATGGGAGTTAGCCCAAGATAAGCTTCTTCTACACATCTGACATGTGAGTGCAGCACATGGAAATAAGTCAGGAGAAGGCCTGGAAGTAAAGTGGAATAGGCGAGTTGATCAGCTAACAAGAGAAGAGAGTGCTGAAACCTTGTATGTTGAAGAAAAAAATAAAGCAGCTAGTCCATCATTGCCCAATTCCTCCTCCCACTGTACACCTGGGAAAAGAGCCGCAGAATGGTTGCGTCAACAACATGGACACCCTAGGTGTGATGGAACCACCCACCTGGAGGCATCTTGGGACATTCATGTCCCTAAAAAAAGCACAAAAATCGCTGTGAGGCCAAAATGTGACTAAAACCCTGTCCAATTGTCCCGTTGTCATTATGTGAAGAAAAGGTAGCATGGCAGGTATAGCAATGTGATTTTATAGGCCCCCTCCACTGGACTTCCTGAAAGTGACAGTATGTGTTTGTAGCTGTAGAAGTTGCCACAGGAATAACGTTCACCCACACCTTAGCAAAAGCTACAACCCAGGACATGTGCAGCACTGGAAACTCTGCTAGCTGTGTATCCACCACCTACAGAACTACAGAGCAATAATGGCCCCCACTTCTGCAATCATCTTGTGTATGACTGGACCATGAAACATAACATATTATGGATGTATCACATCCCATATCATCCGTAATGGATTGGTAGAGCGAGCCAATGGCATGCTCAAATACAGTTTGCATTTGGCCGCTGGCCTGGCCTGGCTCTTAAAGACTGGGACTTGCACCTGGATCAAGCTATCAATTGGGCCAATAACTGACCCCGTCCAGGAGGTAGCCCTATACAACAAGCCTTTGGATTGGATTGTCACCATGAGCTGGCAGTAGAGCAACCTAGGGTTGGTGACCCGGGAAAGCTCCAGGCAGGAGATCGGGTAGTAATGAAGCATCCTCAGGGAAATAAATGGGAGGGGACACTATTAGCAAAAGGTATGCATAATACATGGTAGGTATTTAAGTCAGATTCATCTAATGGGAGAGAAGCTCCTTGTTGTCTTGTTCCTACAGTTTGGATCTGTCCATAAGTGATCCATAACCATTCCTAATTGAGCCTGCCACTGAAGATGAGTCCTGCTCTGTCACTGGTCTAAATTGACTGACACCATGAAGTAGTGGACTGTTATAACTGTATTCTTTTTATTAATGCCTTAATGTGTTTCCTGGGTAGGGTGTGTCTGCTATCCTTCTTATTACCCAGATATTAATAAACTTGCTCCTGAAGACCTCAAGGAGAGGCCTGACCCTGAAGAGCATCACCTGGAAATGCCCTCAGATGACCTTCACATGGTCCAGCTACAGTATCCATCCTGGAAGAAACCCGCTACCCTGGAGCAAGTGAAGTCCTAGTTTCTGAGTAAAAGAAACAGAATAGTTGACTGGCAAGATGATAAATGTCAATGCACCTGTAACATCAGCTATTATCTTGGGTATATTTTCTACCTGAAGGCTGGAATGGCTAACTGTGAGAGGGGAGGTAATTGTTGTAGTTCTGCTCGTTTGAAAGTTTGTTGTTACATACTTCCTGAAAAAATCCCCGTTGAGTTCAACGCCCCTAAGTTTGTGTCCCCAGTAGTGCATTCTGCATCTGTTCAGCTTTTCGAGCTGCTATGTTTATGGGAAAATCTGCCCCCTCTCATTCCTATGGCTGACAACACTCTCCAGCAATGGTGTGAGACCCACCAGGTGGAAGAGCACATTACAGGTTGAAACAAAGTTATTACATGGTTTGTAATCATACCTATACAGAGGCACGGTGAAATAGTACCCACTTTAATACAATTAAAAGTAGGCTATATCGGAAAGTCTCCACCACTTATCCTCATCCTTTTATACCAGTAGAGTTTCTAAAGAAAAGTAATGCTATGATTCTTCCAGGGCAGTGCCATTTCATCAACCCAGTATGACATCATCCCCATGAGCGACAGTGGGAACTCTTTTGCTCTCTGGAAAATGAAGCATAGTTACAAACTCCCAAAGTGGGAAGAATAAATATAATCTGTAAAAGAACAGGGTGTTCACTATTGTCTCTAGCCGTCCCCCCATGGGAGGCCCCAACATCATCTGTGTGTAATTTCACACCCTGGTGGAGGTCACAAGTTAAATTCCCAACCCTTCTAAATGCTTCATTTTTCACTGCCTGAGTATTGTTCAGACCAGAACACTGGTATGTCTGAGCTACTTTTTCAAACTGTTCAGGAACCCATATAGCTAAAGGGTTGCTTAGATCAAAATGGCCAATCATTTTCTGTTCCATAAATACACCTAAGTTCCTCAGATGAAGAGATACCCCAGGTTATCTTTGAGATGAACTTAACTCAGCTGTGAATATGTGAAACTTGGATAAATCCCAGAAAGATACTGAAGAAGAATCTCTGACAGGGATTCTCTGACAGGGCTGCTCACTAGGGGAGGCATGCTCCCAAGTGCACCTGCAAACCCGGCACAGGATGATGAACTTCAGCAGCACCCCAGGCAAGCCTGGAGGGGCATCTTGGCCTGTGCTAGGACTCCTTGTCTCCTGTGGCCAAGGACGAGAACACTGTAGGTATTGATCAGTATCTCCACATGTGAGAGTCCCCTGGATGCCTTTCTGGGAGGGCTGCTCAAGAAAGCTCAATAAAGTTCTGCACTGGCTCCTGTCTACCTGTGTGTTGTGGGAAGGAACTCCAGCAGTCAGAGGGGAGCTTGGCCAGGCAGAGCAGGGAGTGGGGGCAGGGACACAAGCAGGAAGTGAAGGGAAGGTCCATCCTCCCTGAGGGACACCTTGCTTCAGGTATGCAGCCCAGGGGCGGATGTGAGAGCTGGTGAAGCCCTGGGTGACCATGTCACTGCTTTTTCCCCCTGGCCCTGCTCCCAATATGGGGCTTACCAGATGGGCATGGCAAGTGTCCCCACTAGCCCAAGTCTGTCCCCACAGGCAGCAACAATGTATAGCTCCTGCTGGTGTCCTGGGGTGCAGGGGCATGGTGCCTGGCTACCTGGGCAGTTGCCCCTTCCAGGAAGGAGCTAGAGCTTATCACAGTGGGTGGTGCCTTCTGTGGGCTGTCCTCCTGGTTGGGGCTGTGCACCTGGAGCTGATGTGGCAGCTGCTGGCCTGGGCTTCCAGAACTGCTTGACAAGGCCAGGAATGGAAAGCACACTGGGACATGCTCCTGGTGCCCCAAGGGGCCCTCCAGCACAGAAGAGTCACCTCTGCCAGGCCACAGTGAAGGCTCCAGCTGGCTGCCTCTGCTGGGGGACATGACATGGCTTTATCCAGGGTCCCATGGTGTAAGCATGTGGTACAGCTACTGCATAAAGGGTAGCCCCTGACTAGCAGTTGTGGTCATTGACACAGACCCAATGTACCTGAAGGGACTTTTATGCAGCACTGCCGAGGTGCCGGTCATGCCCATGCTCTCACATAGTAACCTACCAGATATAGATATGGGCGTAGGAGTGCCCGCCCTGGGCAAACTGGCTCTGGAGCTCAGTGTCCCCACTGTGCCATGAGGTCTGCAGTCTTGTCCTGGAACTACTTGGGACCTCAGGCCGTGGTGTGTGGCATTGGGGAGAACACCATTCTGGCTCCATCAATGGCCCTGGGAGATTATGTCTGTGAGTCTTGGTGCTGCTGGGCCTTGGCAGGTGCCTGCAGCTCAGGGGTTTAGTGCTTGGGAGGCAGGCAGGTGGTGGGATGGGTCTAGGGGCCACTACTGTGGTCTGGGAGGCTGCTGTGACTAGAACAGGGACACTGCTGTGGGACCTGATGGCCAGAGGCAGGCAGCAGGTGGCACAGGCCCTGGGAGCATGGCAAGGGGTAGACAAAGAGTTGTCCCTGGGCAGTGTCTACATGTACGCTACTGTGGTGTAATAGTGCAGTTAGTTTGCTACCTACATTTGCAGATAGTAAACTGACCATGCAGTAGACTTATTTACTACGCAGTAAGTGCCTGCATATGTAGACAGTGACACTTTACTGTGCAATAAATTAGTCAACTATGCAATAAAGTATCTTGTGTAGACACACCTGCAGAGTACTGCACCAACATGGTTATGCAACTCCCAGTACCTAAGCTCACACATTCAGTACTAGCTCATCTCTACTGAAGTGGGCTGTGCAACCAGAGCCTGCCCATTTCCTGGCTCCTCTGAGAACAACTAATTCTGGAATTCCTGTCTTCCAAGTAATCACTCAAATGAACTGGCAGGAAAAGAAGCAGGAGCCCTGTTTTTAGTGAAAGCTTATTGAAAATTAAATTTTTCCATGCAACATTTCAGTTGGATTGCAACATCATTTTTCTGATTGAATAGTCTTTAATTAAAAAAATGCCTGGCCAGCTCTAAATCCAAGTGCTCCTTTCAGGAGAATGAGTCATAGAACCTGTACAACTTCCTTATGTGATAAAGCTGTACACATTACTTCATGTTCTCTGCACAGCACCCCACTTGTCCTTAGGCTGCTCCCAATTTGGAAAATGCAGATATAAAACAATGGATTTTCTCATCTTTTCTGGAGTTATTTCAGCAGTGAAATAATCATCAATGTTTTCATATAAATTATTACATAAGAAGTCAAGCTGATACCCATTGAAAGGGATGAAAATTTCATACTTCAGTATTCTAATGTTCCAAGTTCTCTGTAAAAATCAGGCAAATCTCTACAATGGTTATAACCTAAATTTGAACTTTTGCCTCTTAGGATCCCAAATATATGGTCTCACCATAGCAATCAAATTTTAGTCAAGAAAACTGTTGCAAACAAATTAATGCTTTAGACACAGGCACCAATAGCCTGGTTTACCTGAAGGTTAGCATGCTCCTGAGTTGCTACAGAATGGTTCTAACTACTTTCTTTTATAATTAAATAAGTGGTGTTGTACCACCACATTAGTACCTCTTAGCATTCATTTTTACTATCATTAGTTCTAACTGGTGTTATAGATTAGGTTTGAAACAAGTAACACCTGTTTCTTATATAACATCATAGATAAGAAAACAATTTGCATGGAAAATTCATTTCTTATTAAGAACAGCTGAATAATATATAATCCACTCCAAGTAAGACTCTATTCCTAATTTACCAAATTATTCCAAGTTTGGTCTTCCTCCATGGATGAGCCTCCTTCCAAAAGATAAAAACCTTTGGGTTGTGTTTCACAATCTAAAAAAATATATTTTGGACAAATTGTTCACTACTACAGTAATAAGCAGATAAACTATTGTAATGTTCAGAATACTGCTCTGCCTACTGAAGAAAGCACTTTCTCTAACTGACAACCCTTATCAGATCCAATTAATAAAATATATGAAAGGACACTAGAAATGCTACCTTGGAAGTACATGTGAAAGACAGGCCACATTTCTTTAAAAAAGAATATGAGAAGGTGACAGTCTCAAAATAGCCACCCCCCAATAACTAAAAAAAACCCTAACAAAAACCCTAATGCTGGCATATACCAATGGCATCACACACTGTCATGTTCTCTTCAGTATGCATGCAGCATCAGAAATCATAAACTGGATCTTCAAACTAGCCAACCCCCAATAACTAAAAAAACCAACCTGTGACGTTGGTGGGTCGCGTTCAATGATACCCCCTCGTGGGTCGCCCCTCTCCCTTGTCTTGTCTGCCACAACTTTGATGGAACTTGTTATTTAAAGGAGGGGTTCATTGGAGATCTTAATCACTAGAGGGGTATCCCGCTGAGGGGTACTCACGATTTTGAGGTCCGATGTTCCATGGGGCTCCGCCACCCCTACACCCCGTCCACTCGCCAACCGGTCACTTGCTGGTTCATTGATGAAGGATCCTGGTCCATTGGTCCATATGCACTTGTTGATCCTTGACTGTGGGTTGATGCTGGTGCCCTGTTCATGCCCCCTTAGACCTGGCCATAAATTTCAACTATTGCAGGACTTTCTCCCTTCTTATCTCTTTAGAAGAAATATTCTTCTGCCCCTGAGGGACTTCCTGGGGCTGAGCCTTGCTCCAGGTAATGCCTGGAAGCAAGCCCAGCCGGATCACCCTGTGCTTCACTAGCCTCTCTCAGCCTCTGTACTGAGGGAGTACTGTCTATCAGTGAGACAGTCTCCAGAGGAGCTGCAGCTATCCCTTCCTGCTGCCTGCCTGGCTGCTCCTCCTCTCTCCCTCTCTCCCCGGCTGCAAGGCCTGCCGGGGTTTTTAAACTCTCCCGCAGCAGCCAACATGGCTGCCGTGATTGGCTCAGCTGTTCCCCTTTCCGGGAACAGCCATTTAAAGGCGCAGCGCAGGAGCGGTTCGCGTGGCTGTAATGGCAGCGGCGGCGGCTGCTGCCACCGCTGCGTTCCTGCTTCCTGTCTCGTCGCCTCTCCTGCCGGTAAGTGCATTTTCCTTTCCTCCTCCCTTGGGTCTGTTGGTCCCTGGGACCTTCTTCTAATCTGCCCTGGGCCCCTAATGGCGGCACGCCGCTGTCACACAACCTAACAAAAACCCCTAATGCTGGCATATACTGATGGCATCACACACTGTCATGTTCTCTTGGGTATGCATGCAGCACCAGAAAACATAAACTGGATCTTCACTTATTTTAACCAAGACAGCAAAAACATGCCCTCTTCAAGGCAAAGTGCACTGCACCAATTCCAATGAATTAGGGGGAAAAATCCTTTTCAAAATAAAGCTTTTTGTTTCAGCTTATCTCAGGAAACCAGAATAGCTGCTTGTTGGTATGAAAGTATTGAGCTTCAATGAATGGGCTATGTGATCATGTTATTAATCTTTACTGGGCACATCTATATGATGCAACATCACCATAGTGACAAGCTATGTTGCTGTAGCTCATTAATACTGGGCAGTAGCATGGAAGAAAACCTTTGCAGAAGTAACACCAGTATAACTGTGCAGTCCGGCACGTGTGTAGACAGATCCACTGTCAAGTTTTCATGATTGTAAATGCTATATTTTTTGTGTATTTCTGAGGAAATATTTTCCTTTGAAACAGGACAATGAGCCTGAGTAGTTTAATGACACTCAGTCAAGGTTTTCAAGTTAGCATTCCCTTAAAACTTATTATCATAGAATTATTTATAGAAAAATGAATGACCGCTCATACTACAAAAGTAAACTTACATTAGAAACTCAGGAACTGAGAAACAAATGTGAATTATTGCTGATGTCAAAGTCACTGTATCACGTACATTTCTACAGCATTTCAGTGTATAGATGTGTAGAAAGTAAGATACATTATGCATGCAGCAGCTACAAAGCATAAGGGGATTAATCAGTTAAAATAACTAACCCTATGAAAATGTCTTATAGAGACCTCTTCAGTGAGCTTAAAACACAAGAAGGAAGCTTATAAGTGGAAGCTTGGACAGATTATTAGGGAGGAGTATAAGAATATTGCTCAGGTATACAGTGATGAAATCAGGAAGGCCAAAGTGCAACCAGAGTTGCAGCTAGCAAGGGATGGGAAGGGTAACAAGATTTTCTACAAGCACGTTAGCAGCAACAGGAAGGTCAGGAAAAGTGTGGGTCCCTTACTGAACAGAGGAGGCAATCTGGTGACAGATGATAAGGAAAAAGCTGAAGTACTCAGTGCCTTTTTTACCTCAGTCTTCACAGGGAAGACCAGCTTCCAAACTACATCACGGAACAGCATAGTTTGGGAAGAAGGTGAGCAGTCTTCAGTGGTGAAAGAACAGGTTAAGGATTATTTAACAAAGCTGTGTATAAATCCATGGGATTGGATGCAGTGCATCTGAGGGAGTTGGCTGATGTGATTGTAGAGCTGCTGACCATTATCTTGGAAAACTTGTGGCATTTTGGGGGAAGTCCTGGATGATTTGAAAAGGACAAATATAGAACTATCCCATGGGGTGTGTGGGGCCCAGGGCATATCAGCCTGTGCGGGACCGGAGGGGGAAGGGATGGTGGCGAGCCAACCAGAGCCAGCTGCACTCAGTGGTGGTGACGACAGACCTGGCAACTCTCAGCAGCAGTAGCATCTGGCCGTCAGCAAGACTTAACAGTACTTTGAATTCATAGCTGCTTTTAGCCTTTAATCCAATGTTGACTGGAGTCAAAACAAGAATGTTGCTCGTAAGTGTTTTGAGAGAAAGAAACTAGATGACTGCTAACCAAAATCAGGTGATAACTTAACTAATGAAAGGCAGAAACACTGTGATTGCAGGAGAAAAGTTGTGTCCAGTACCAATATACATGCTGTCAGAGCTGAACAGTTAAGAGATGCCTCAGCACAGCTGCGTTCAGGCACATTGCGAGTCCCCGGTGCAGAGATTTCCCCTGTAAGGCAGAAAAAGTCTTTGGTGCAGAATCAGAGCCCGCCAAAAGCTTGCAGCTGCACCATCGAGTGCATGCTCACGATTGGCTCAGCGTAAATTATGCACACGTGGTGGTCAGCAATTGGCTCACTGGCCGTATAAAAGGCTTGGGATATCCGCCCAAGGTGGAGGAAAGCTCAGATGTGTGGAGGGAGAGATCCCCATGTGCACTTTGGAGCCATAGAGGAGGCCTGATCAACCACCAATGACTCCCCATTGCGATTGCCACAACGTACCCCATACCCTGTGTGAGTGTGTGAACATTGGTGTGCCTGTCTACAGTTTTTGCTTGTGTCTGTCTATGGCTTGTGCCTACCCTGTGTACCTCGTGTATACAGCTTGTAAGTAAAGTTTTTTTGTTTCAACCACTGCTGCCTCTGATCCAACTAATTCCACTCTATCAGCGGCCCCATTCTGCTGGTGTTTCTTGGCCCCCACACCTGCAAACTTTAAAATTTTCTCACCCCAACTAACAAAAAAATGTCAGGTTCATCCAAAACTTTCACATAATGTTAACTCTTAACATTGCACTTACTTTTGAATAAAAATACAGTAGGTTTGTTTCCTGCAGCTTTCAGTTTGTTGTATGGCAAACTTACTCTATGCTTCCACCTAGTTTTTGCTGTTCACTTTTCGGCTGCACCTATCATTCTTATGTAACCCTGGGCACGGCGCTACATGCACCCTCACCTGAATAATGGGATCCTGGGGTACCTGGTAGCCAGTAGCCCTGCCCAGCCGCCCTGGGCAGCCGCTGCAGTGCTCCGAGCGGAGAGCCTCCCTGTACAATCAAGCACCCTTGCAGACAGTTCTCAAACTATTTAAAAGATTTAACTATTTATATCATAATAACTAATCAAGAAATAAACACACGGATATACTGTCTAATAAACCCTCAAGAACTCATTTACAAGGTCTCTTGCTTGCACATGGTGCACTGGGAATCCCTGTGTGCGTGGCCCCTAGAGGGGTATCTCAGGGAGTGGGACTGTTTGTGTCCCTGCACATGGTCTGTGGATGCTCCCTGGCATTGGTGTCTGTCTCCGTGCTCCTGGGGGGTCTCTGGGTAGCAAGCAGTGGCTCCTCTGCAGTTCCTGCAAGATAGCCTTCCCCTGCCTTTGCCCCCTTTCCCTGGTTCTGCTGTGAGCAGCGTCTGGGCTGCAGGCTATAGCACCCCTCCTGCTGCCCCACACAGCCTCACAGCCACCCACAAATGCAGCCCCTCCCTGGGCTTTGCCCACCCCTCACCACCTCAGGGAAACTAGGGCAGGCTCCAGCAGTCCCCACCCCAGCTCTGCTGTGCTCACCCAGCCACACCGCTGCAGTCAGGTCTCTTCAGATTTGGGTTCTCCACACCAGCAGTCCCTGTCTGCTCCTGCTGCTGCAGCTTCTCCACTGCTGCTCCTGCAGGCCTCTCCCAGGGGCTCTGA
>JAGPOW010000063.1:198018-231474 GCA_030014935.1 Caiman crocodilus
TCAAAAAGGATGTGGAGAAGCTTGAGAGAGTCCAGAGAAGAGCCACGCACATGATCAGAGGTCAGGGAAGCAGACCCTACGATGACAGGCTGAGAGCCTTATGCTGCAGCACTACTATTTCCCTGTGCCCTGGCTTCAGCACCGAGGGCTCTTTTAGAACAGGCCAGGCCCTTCCAGCAGAGGAAACCCAATCAAGCTGTGCCCTGACCACTGCCACCTGAGGTACTGCAAGTCATTGGGCCCTTGGGTCCCACAGGGGAAAGACATTCGGGGTGGGCAAACCTAGAGAAGTGGCTGGGTGAGTAGCCCCCTTCCTAGTCAAGGCCCTAAGAGGAGGGGCCCCTGGTGCTTCCTGGACATCCTTGAGCCCACCATGAAAGGAAGCCAGTTAAATGCCTCACCTACGATGGCCCTGGCTTGCAAAGGGCTAATCTCCCCAGAAGTGCAAAAGTGACTCCTATCAAGATAGTCTGTTACATGATCAAGTTCCAACATAACCTAGACAGCAGGTTCAGCCAGTTGAGCAAGGGATTGTCAGAGAGATGCTGGTCAGGATAGGGATATATCTGCCATACCCTGTGTTTCTAGGGCAGGGCAGTCCCAAAATCTACGAAATATTAGAAAGGAAGTAGGCAAAGGGAAGTTTATATAAAGGCCTAGTAAGGGAAAGGGTCCAAGAATAGTCTGAGGATGATGATTGGGCTCTCAAGGATATGGAGATGTTAACAAGCGGAGCTCAACTTAAAGAAGTACAGTGGGAGGAATTCACATTTTGGGCTATTTGGGAGACAGATATTGCCATATGGGAGCAGCAACTGATCCAGCCAGAATTTTGTGGGCAATTGCCCCAGTGTGAAGCGGCTTGTTGTACCATATAAAGAGGAGATGGGACGAAGGTGAGGAAATGGCACAGATAATGGTTCCCTAGACACATGGGCTGGACTTGTTGTGGTTGGCTCACAGAAGTCTGTTGGGAGGTCCCTTGGAGGGGGAAAAGACTATAGCCTGACTGTCAGGCTGATTTTTTTTTTTGGCCCCGTCTCTATCAGGTTGTAGAGAAATTCTGTAACTTGAGGGAGGCACAGGTGAAACAGAAGCAACAGTATAATAAAAATGCCTGGGAATGAGAGTTCCAGATGGGTCAAAATGTATTGGTTCTATTGCCTAGCTCAATGAGTAAATTTTTGATATGCTGGCAGGGGCCATTTCAGGTAGTATGCCAAGTAGTCATGAGGGAAAGGTGGTAGTGGATATGGTATCATCATTACCAGTTGGTAAGTGAAGAAATAAAGATAATGCTCAGGCAAGGGATAATCATGGAGTCCAGGAGTCCCTGGAAGAGCCCTGTAGTGATGGTCCTGAAAGCAGATGGGACATTATGACTTTGCATTGATTTTCAAAAACTCAGTGCCATCACAGTTTAATGTGTTCCTGATACCACAGGTTGGGGGGAGTTATTGGAGACAATAGGACAGGCCAAAGTTATTTTGACTTTTGATTTAGCTAAAGGTTACTGGCAGATTTCTTTGTGTTTGGAAGACCAGGCTAAAACAGATTTTGGGACCCCTTGTGGACATTACAAATTTTGTAGAATGTTATTTGGCCTCAATGGGGTAGTTGTAATATTTCAGGGTATATTGATAAGGTGTGAGTCACACATCAGGAGTATGGTTTACATCGATGATACTGTGGTATATATGGAAAGATGGGACCAACATCTAGTAGTGGTTAGAGCAGTGCTGCAAGAATTGAGGCAGGCGGGCTTGACAGCCAACCCAAGGAAGTGCACAGTAGGGCAATCTGAAACCAAATACATAAGATTCTTAGTGGGCTAGGATCAAATTAAACCCTTGGCTTAAAAGGTAGAGATAATAAGGAACTATGAGATCCCTCAGAGTATGAGACAGATACACATGTTCTTAGTTATTATAGAAGATTTATCTCCCATTTTGCAGGGCTTACCATTCCCCTCATGGATGCTATCAAGGGGAAGTGGAATAGTTTAATTAGGTGGGATGATGGGCAACAGAGAGCCTTTGAGGAAGTCAAGACAGCCCCTTGTCAGGATGTGGTCTTGCATACACCGGAATTTTCATTGCCTTTTGTCCTGCAGGTGGATACATTGGAGCAAGTGGTAGGGGCTGTACTTTCCCAAAAAGTTGAGGGAAATGAATGACTGGTAGCTTATGCCAGTAAAAAACTTAACGAGCAGGAAAAGAAGTATGCTATTATTGAAAGGGAATGCTTGGCTCTTAATTAGGGGATAAAGTGCTTTCAGTATTATTTCTTAGAACATGAGTCACTATAGTAACAGATAAAGTCCCTATAAAATGGCTCAAGTTGGCAAAAACAGATAATGCACATATAACGTGGTGGTACTTGGCATTACAACCTTTTAAGTTATCAATAGAATACAAGCCAAGAAGGAATAACATGGTAGCTGACTTTCTGTCTCCTTACCATTCAAGAGAGATCCCTGAGCTATGTTAGGTAATTTCAGGAGGGACATCAGGAAGAGAGCAGACCACGCCAAGTAATGAGAAAAGAACACCTTGCATCATCTGGAGGGTGAGGAGGAGATATATGAAGTGGAAAGAGAAAATCCAGAAGTTAGCCCCTTCCCATTACTTACCATAGCAAAGGCAGTGAACACAGATGACAGGCCAGCTCTAGTACATCATTTCCAGAGCAGTGTTGCTCTCTGTATTAGAATGCAGTGGATTGGTGTGTCTACTTCTGGCCCTGGAGTAGGGCCTCTGGGGAGAATCCAAATCGTGCTGGAGAAGCAGATGTCAGAGGAATCCTCCAACAGGGATTAGCAGGCAGTCAAGGATGTGGCAGCTGACCTGGCTGTGCTGTGAGGCAATTGGAGGAGTGTCACTTTGCAATTGCAGCCTGTGCTGGACACCATGATGAGCAGTGGTGGTACTGGTGGAGACAACTGTGAAGAAACCAGATACAGATCAGATGATGGTGTGGCAAACACTTTGCAGGCTGCCTTCATCAGCACCCAGAACAGTTCCCTGCATGCCTGGATTCTAAGCCTCTCCCCAGTGGTAAAAGTAGGTGGGAGTGGGATTGTTGCTGCCACTAGTGTTTGCCTTGAGTCAGGGTTCCTGGCTGGACAATGTAGCACTGCAGGGAGCAGGATTCCTTGCTGCCTTCCTGGGATTCAGGTGCCCTTAGAAGCTGGTACTGTGGCTCCCCTGAGACAGCAAGCAGGCTGGATCTGTTTCTGCTTCAGCCCCCAGTGTGGCATTGCCTGCTTCAGCCAGCATGGCTCCAGCAAGACATGGCTCTAGCCCAGCAGGTCTTTCTCCAGCATGGCTTCATCACTGGGCACAACTTTTCTCCGCCTGCACTGCACCCAGTGTGCCCAGGCTGAGCACCAATGGACTGACACTGCCTGCTTCCCTGCCAGACACTGCCTGTGAAAGAGACAACATCAGCTTCTCTGGACTCAGCCTGGGCATGCAGGGACCAGCATAGGCAGGGAAAAGTTGCACCAGGTGCTGGAGCCACCGAATCTTAAATAGGCAATGCCACACCAGGTGCTGGGGTAGACACAGACCCAGCCTATCTGCTGTCTTGTGGAGAGCTGCAATGCCAGGTTCTAAGGGTGTGTGAATCCTGGGTGGGCAACTAAGCATCCCACAGTCTGCAGCACTGTATTGCCTGGCCAGAAACCCTACAGCAAGGCAGAGGCCCATTCTTTCTTTTGCTGCTGTTCTTTCTGGTGGTGCTTGATTGCAGAGTATGGCCCCACAGGCTTGGCTCCAGCTGGCACAGCTGACAGCATTAAGGCACCATACTGTGTCTACACATGGCTTATGGCACCTTAAGTACCTGAATGTACTCCCAGATTGTCCTAAGTCACCATATTTAAGGCACAGTAAGGATGGCCACATATAGACCCATCCCTAATGTGCCTTAAATATGGTAACTAATGCAACATTAATTTCCTTATGTCACTTTAAGGGCACATGTGTAGACATGCCCACTTACATCAATTCATAGCTGGAAGTGGCAAGGGTGGAATGTAGGGGAGACTGGAGCCCCACAAAGAAGCCAGGGTGTCGGACCTAGAAAGTCACCTGTGGGGGAACTGGCTCACAGTAATATAAGATCAAGTTGTGGCAGGTGAGACAGAACAACTACCAGGATACCCAGGTGACACCCTACATCCCACCCTGTTGTCACCAGTGAGTAGGGAATTGACCAAGAGGGGACCCAGGCCCTACAATATGTATTAGTGACACAAGGCATGTGAAGCACCTACCCTGTGTCGGTGCCTCTTTACAAGGGCCATCATGGCATGCATTGCATTCAATAACTTCGTACCTACATTATTAAGTGCCTCTGTTCTCTGAATGGACACCTCCAGGGCATCCAAGAGCATCTGATTCTCATCACTGAGTCAATCATGAATCAGTGAAGCCACTTTGTTATGCAGAAAACAACTGCTTCCTTGGGGCACCATTTGTGTGCACTAGTGGGGTTGACTAGGTAGGGCTTTTGAATATGGTCATTAGTATTGTAACAGTCATGCTCTTTAAATTTAAATTCCTAACCTTCACAGGTCAGGTTCCTATAAGCACCCATCCTGTAAAAACTTAGGGTGTCCAATGATCCCAGAGACCAATCATTCACCCAGGGGTGCAGAATATAGTGCCTAGCGGGACAATGACTAGAGCCTCCATGAATTTAATGCCAGTGTCCTGGGATACCCAACCCTGGCAAGGCTACTCTTATTCTCAGTACCAGTCCCTAGGGCCTTGACTCTTACAGGACTATGCTGGGTGCCCCTGGGTTACTCCTGTGGCTTCCACATCTACCCCATAGCTAGAACCTGGTCCTCCAGTATTTAAACTTAAACACAAAAAAACTAGAAAAAGTGCTATCCATCTGGTTGTGATTTACTCAGCCCCCCTCAGGGCTATAACAGCTGTCACATTCCTCCCATAAGAAGCTGACTTGATTCCCCACTTCACAGGATACCTCATTTTGCCTGGCAGATGGTTCCATCCTCACCTCTTTCCCCTAAAGCCTACAGGCATGGACCAATAGCTACAAGCAAGAGGTTTGACTTATAAACAGCTAAACCTTGTCCCTTCCCGTCATCTGACTTCTGACTTTGAAGATGGGCCCAGGGGATTGCTCTAACAAGCTGTTGGGATGCCCCTCCACTACAGTACTCCCTGGGTCCCAGTCTCAAGGCCCAGACCTCTGCTGCTGTGGGCTTTCTCCTGGCTGCTAATCCAAAATGCAGCTGGCCCCAATTCAGCTATCTCCTCTTAAAGTAATGGGACCTTGTTCCCTGTTATAATCACCCACTAACTTTATCTAAAATAGCCTAAGATTTAAAAAGAAATTAACACCCAGCCCTGCAAATTCACCTAGGGGTTCTTTTGGTTTTGTGCATCTTCATAAATTTAACAGCCCAGACTTAGCAAAACAAATGATACCTGGCTGATTCTATGCAAAATCACCACCTTCTTTGGGTTCACAGACAAAAATCATTAAAACTGAACAAGTAAACATTTGATGGACAGAGAAGCAGAATATAGACTATACAGTTTTTACTGTTATCTCTCTGAACCCAGCTGGAGGCACTAATGTGGTCTGAATATATGCAAGAAGTAGTTAAGTATGAAAGTGCCATTTTTATACAGTTGCAGGGATGTAGGTTGTAACCGTGTTGATCTAAGAACATTGCCAGATAAGGTTCCTTGGGTGAATTTGATATCTTTTATTAGACCAACCTAAATAGTTGGAGAATAGTTATTAAGAAAGCTTTTGGGTTCAAAAACCCTTTGTCAGGCTAAGGAAGTTTCAGCAGTTTGTGTGTGCTCTTCCTGGATGGAATGAAAAATAAAGAAGCCAGGGGCTGTGCTGGAAAGTCAGATGTCAGGCAGATTACATTGTGTCAAAAATCCAAAGTCTATATTTAGCACATGATCTTTAGTATCCAGGAGGTTGATGAAGTGGAGTTCATAGGATCGTCTCTGGGAAGTGTTGTGTAAGTTTCCCTTGAGGATCAGGACTGAGAGATTGGAGACAGTGGCCCTCCCGTGAGAAATGTGCCCCCACAGGTAATTGGGTATTTTTGTCTTTGATAGCTTTCCGGAGTGCATTCATTCTGGTGCGCAGTTGTTGTTTGATCTCTCCTACATATTTTCCATCAGGGCATTTGGTGCATTAGATGAGGTATATTACATTTCTGAAGGTGCAGCTGTAAGATCCTGGGATGCTGATGGCTCTGTTGTGGGGTGTAGTAACAGTAGGGATGGTGTTGGCAGGTTTTGCATTTCTTGTCATGGCACGGTCTGGATCTTTTTGGTCTTTTTGGGCTTGAGGAAGTTTGCTTCTGGTGATGAGGTTAGTGAGGTTTGGTGTTTGTTTGAAGGCTAGGATGGGTGGCTCTGGGAAGATCTTTTTAAGAATAGGGTCCCTTTCTAGTATGGGTTGCAGTTGTTTGAGGATTTTTCGGACAGGTTCAAGGGAGGGGTGATATGACTTTTCAGAGTAGGAAAGCATTAAATGTTTTAAATGAGCATGAGTTTATATCAATACTTCTGGCTCTCTATTCTTGCATTTAAGATAATAACTCATACCATGGGGTAACTATCAACACTCATATTCATATCACCTAGTAACTCATTGTTCAGAATTGAATAAATTTTGTTAGTGTGCATTTAAATATTCTGCTGAATAATCCAAACATAACCCTAAATTTGATTGTTATTTACTTCAGTGAATCTATTGTACATAAATCACATCAATATCTCTAAAAATTTCCTTTCCATGTTATTAATATTATTTCCTAAACCACAGGTTTTCAACATTTTTGGGTCAGTGTACCCCTGGCAGCCAGACAGGCATGGGGAGCAGCATCCCACAGTGACCAATCAGCGACCGGGGGCCACAGAAGTGCACAGTAGCAACAGAAGTGCCAGCAGTGTGGCAGTGTTGGAAGTGCTGGTGGTGGTACCTGCTGCCAAGTACCCCCTGAGGCCATCCCAAGTACCCACAGGGGTACATGTACCCCTAGTTGAAAACCCCTGTCCTAAACAGTTTTATCTACTGTATTTTGATAACTGATGACATGTTGGCTATCCCCAATCTTATCTAAGACCCTACTTCTACAAAGGCATAACAAGCTCAACTCCAGTTGCAGAGCAAGCCTTGAGGCCCTCTAATAAGAGCTCTGCAAAAGTGAAGGACTCCATAGATCTTAGTTACATGAGTAATGAATAATTAGGGAGTCCACCTCTGCTAAGTTAAATAATTCACTTGGACTTGTTCTTGGACAGCAAGAGAGTAGATAAAGCAAAATTATTTCCTCGGTGATTTACTTATGTACAATTCTTTCATTATTCACCATGACTACATGCTATGTTGTATTAAGTTTCTTGGCATTCTTCTGTACTTTTCAGGCACTCATTGACTTATCTACCAGTTTCCATATAAGATCTGAGAATAAGAGGGACAAATGAATTAGTTGTTCCCTTCACAAATGTCCCCAGATATGTAATTTAACCCGAATGATTTCCAAACCAAGACTAGCAGAAGGTAGGGGAAGGTGGCATCCTAGGTTATTTTTCATATGAGCTCTGGGGGGAGGGGAGAGGAGGGGCATTTTAATTAGAACAGCTACAAGAGCTGTTCTAATTAAAGTGCCTGGAACATCTTGTGTATCAGTTTCCCTGTGCTTCAAAATGGCAGTGGGGGTGCTTTAACTAAAGTTTGCTCAAAAGTGATGTGTTCTCATAGTCTGTATTTATAGAACTTGGATTCCATAAACAAAAAATTCAGATTCCTCTCAATGCAAAGCATGGGCCCTGAGAGGAAGAAATGTCTAAAACCATGTTTGCTTAATACTTAATTTACCTATTTTCAAATGCTGCTAAACATTCATTTATTGGATGAAATTTCCTTTTATAAAATCATAGTCACTAATAAATACATACATGCTGTCGCAGGGCACCTTACTGCCCTGCTCCTAATGAGGGGAAAACTGCTGGGGAGAAGCCCTAGCAGAGATAATGAGAGCAGCTGTGAGTTGCCAGGGCAACTCTGGACAGATTGACTTGCACCTGAGGGCAGTCAGCTGGTGATAAGGGGCAGGGCCTGGCTCTTATAAAGCCCAGAGCCAGGGCCAGGTTAGTGGTTTCCTGTCAGCAGCCAGGAGTTCTTGGGACTGGTGATGTGAGAGCTACAGGAATGGCTTTAGTGGACTCTGAGGGAAGGATGGTGGCTCCAGAAGCTGGAGCAGTGATAGTGAGTTGTAGCCAGGAGGCTTGCATTGTTGTATTGGCCAGGTGCCTTATGTTTAGTTACAGCCAGGAGGCTCGTGTTCTGTTTTGGTAGTGTTGTTATAACACTGGTGGTTTGAGTGAGGCTGTAGGGGCAACCCTGGCAGTGGGAGAACCCTAGTGCCAGAGAGGGTGCAGTGTTCTCATAAAGGGACCCAGCAGTGTGGGGATCCTGGTGCCTGTGGGGGTGCAGTATTCTCATAGGCACCAAAGTGGGGTGTGATGTCCTCATAAGGGCCCACAGGGGTGTGGGCCCTAGTGCCCGGGAGGGTGCAGTCCAGTGTCAAAGAGGGCATGGTAGCATGGGGTGCATAGACCCTTGGCCTGAGAGAGGGTGGCATTTGGGGAGGCCTGAGAGACAGGCTTAGCAAGCCCGGAGAATGGGCGGCATTGTTGGGGGCCCAGTGTGGGCATAGGAAGTCCCCGAGCAGGGGAACGTATTGGGAAGCCCAGGACAGGCATGGTGAGCTCTGGCAGTGGCTGAGCGCTGTAATAGCCCTCTGGAAAGGCTGATGTGTTGCAATTGTCCCCAGAGAGCAAAGGGGATAGTAGCGTGGTTGGGCCCAGAGAACAGAGGGTAACAGCACTGTGGGCCTGAGGGATCAGAGGCTTGAGGAGAGGCCTGCGAGAGGCAACACTTGAGAGGCCTGAGAGAGCTGGCGTACATTTGATGCACCAACGTCCAGGACATCTGCGAGGCTTGGGGCGTGGTATTAGGGGCTGGTAGGAGCCACGCATGGCCCTAAGGCCCAGGGGTGCCTGGAAGGCACCCATCACATGGGGACACCCTGGTGGGTCTGGGAGATCATGGGGACAGAGGTCCTGAGTAGCTGTGCCCAGGGCGGTATAGGGCAGCCTCCCAATATACACTCAACAACAAAGACATGGCAGGTGAGAATTTGAGGGTGCCTTGGGCTGGACTTGACATGGGTAGGGAGGCTTTAAGGAGACCACAGCCCTCCTGAAGGACCCCGCCATGATGTGCATTTCTACACTGCCCTACAATACTACCAGTTCTCTCCCTCTCCCTCTCCCTTTCCCTCTCCCTCTCCATAGACTAAGAAAGTGGATTTGCTAATTAAAGTGCAAATATGGCTTGGTGCAGGATGGTGATAAGAAACTTGGGGTCCCATGATTTCCCAGTTAAAGACTAATGAACTGATATGCATAACTTGTCTAATCTCTATTTTCCAATTTATATCATTGACTGTTAGTCACTGAAAATTCATTACCTGATTTTTTTTTTTTTTATCTGCTGTTGCACCAATTTGAGTTTTTTTAGGTTCAGGTAGATTAGCTTTGGTAAATGGGTCAGTCACCTAATGCTGGCAAGATTGATATTGCAGTTCAAGCCTGAATTGTGAATCATCACTATTATTAATTGCTTTTAAAATCATGGTCATAGCTAGATTGGGCTCTGATGTCAGCCCCTGGTCCAAAGATCTTAAGGCTAAATAACACATTATACTAGTTGACAGGAACAAACCAGCTGGGTTGAAATGCAGGAGAGAGAGGTTGACAAATCAATAGGATGAAGACGGTAGCAGTAATAGTCAGGACATATTCTGTTCCATAGATGTCATTGATGCCTAGTTAGTCAAATCCATCTCTCAGGAAACTTAACTGCTTAGCAGCTATTGACTTCCATAAATTTCAGCTGGAAACACTCTTATAAAATGTTGCTGCTGCACCTTTTTCAAAAGTAAACTATCTTCTACTGCCTTACTTGATGCTACATGACTGGGATTAGTCTGTGCACTTGATACCTTTATATCAATCTTGGCACACTTCCACTAAACACATTTGCTTTTACAGCTCTTGAGCCTTTAACTCAGAAGGGGTCAACCGGGGATGTCCTCGAGAGGGGGGAGGGGGGTCTCTCTTGATTTCATGTGAGTGAGGCAAATTGCCAGGAGCTTTAATGTACTTCCCCATTACAACTGCAGCCAAACTTAATGGCTTTTGAAAACAAATTGAGAAGACATTGCAATAATGTAGCATCTATAAGTTGCAGTAACTGTAACAGCATAGCAACGTGAAAACAGAGAATTAACACCCCTGATACAATCCCACAGAGATATGGGAAGTACCCTCTTTATGCTCTCTAAGCCATTTTATGTCCAGCAATGTCTGATGCAAATTCTGTTTCAGAAACAAGGTTAACCTAATCCCTAATGACAACTGAAAGAGCTATGTTTGCTACAAAAAAAGTCCACGTAACTCAGGGATTTAATGGTGGAAAAGAGACAATTGTTTGAAAGGGAGTTTCCATATTTGGTTATTGATGTGCTTTCCTGCTGAGCTACTTATGAAACATCAGTGGAGTAGATAGAAGCAGAAGGGGGAGCTCTCACTGCATTTGTAGTGAAGGAGGGAACACTGCAGTGGAATGCAGAGAGCAAAGGATTTCCATCTCCTTTCTTTTTAGGAAAAGTTGGATGGCTGCTCTTCTTCTGTACCCCCCTCCCCCCCAGTTTCTTTCTTGTTGTTTTATTTGGTGTCTTTTAGTTCAGTTTAAAAAGGAAAGCCATTTTACTAAGAACATCTTCTGCAGTAATGTTGTAGAGATTTTACCTGGAAAGGTTTTTAGTGTTGTCCAGCACTGATGATAGTTAATTCCTAGAATCATAGAATCACAGAAAGAAGTATGGGAAAGGACCTGTAAGATAATCAAGTCCAGTCCCCTGCAATGGGCAGGAGGTAGTTGGGCTCAGGCGAGTTCAATGAGGTATTTGTTCAGCCTTCTCTTCAAGACTGCTAGAGATGGCGACTGCACCACTCCTCTGCTGGAAGTGTGTTCCAGATTCTGGTTACCCATATGATAAAAGTTTTGCTTTATGTCCAGCTGAAACTTTTCCTTGACTCGCTTGTGTCCATTGGTTCATGTTTTCCGGGGTGGGGAGGGGGGCTTTTCTGAAAAGTTGTTATCCCAGATCCTGGTCTTCTCCCTTGACATATATGTAGATGGCTATCAAGTTACCTCTTGGACTTCTTTTGCTCAGGCTGAACAAACCTAGATCCTGAAGTCTCTCCTCATAGGGCCTTTCCCTCAAGCCCTTGATCATGTGGGTGCCCCTTCTCTGCACCCTTTTGAGCTTGCCCCCACCCTTCTTGAAGAGCAATGCCCAGAACTGGACACAGTACTCCAGGTGTGGCCTCACCAATGCTGAATAGAGGGGGAGGAGCACCTCTCTGGATCTGTTGGCAACATATCTGCTGATGCACACCAGAGTTCTATTTGCTCTGATGGCTCATATTCATCCTTGGGTCAACTGACACCCCTAGGTCCCTTTTGGATGCAGCACCAGTCAGTGGACCACCATCCATTACATAGATATGGTGAGGGTTCTTCCTACCCAGATGAAGGACCTGACATTTATCTCTGTTGACCCTCATATGGGTCTGCTCAGCCAATAGGAATAGCCTGTCAAGGTCTTCCTGAATCCTTGACCTGTCCTCTGAAGTGCCTGCTTGTCCCTACATCTTGGCATCATCTGCAGACTTAATCAGTGCACTTTTCACTCCCTCATCCAGGTCATTAATAAAGATATTAAAGAGCATAGGCCCAAGCATTGACCCATGGGGCACACCACTGAAGACTGCCTTCCAGGCTGAGATCATGCCATCAGTTATGACTCATTGGGATTGGCTGCTAAGCCAGTTCCCCGCCCACCTTGCTTTACCCTGTTTTTAGGCTAGTACTCTCCAACTAACTGAGAGAATTTCATAGGAAATGGTATCAAAGGTCTTGCTGAAATATAGGTAGATGATGTCCACCTCCTGTCCCATGGTTAGTTACTAGGGCTGTGTGAAACTTCAGTCCCTGATTCAATTCAGCAGAGATTTGGCCCAATTCAGTGGCCAAATCTCTGAACCTGAATTGAATCAGAGGACCCTTTAATCTTTCTGAACTGAATTGCAACAGTCTGAATTGATTTAGAGAGATTCGGAGATTCAGACATGGAGACAGCTTTAAAAGTGTTTTTTATCACACTTAGCAGGTGGCTTGTGAGTGCTGCGATGCTGGGTTGCATGAAGTGTCCCACAGAAGTGCAGTGGGCTCCCCAGTGCACTCGGCAGCATTTCTGAGTTCCAGAAGTACTTCTGGTCCACTTTCCAGGTTTGTCACCAAACAAGTGGAGGGCCACCCGAAACTCCTGTGGGATATTTCATCCTCCCCAGTATCGTAGCATTCATGATCCATGCCTGTGACCTCAAGGTATGTAGAAAAAAGTTAAAGCTTTGTCTACATCTGAATCATTGATTCTCTGAATCCGCATTGAATCTTCAGATTCAGCTGAATCAAATCATGGACCTTAACCTGTTCAGCCTTCACAAGAGAAGGCTGAGGGGGGACCTGGTGGCCATCTATAAACTTACTTGGGGGACCAATGGGGATTGGGAGAGACCTTGTTCCCTCAAGCGCCTCCTGGAGTAACAAGGAATAACGGCCATAAGTTGCTAGAAAGTAGGTTCAGACTAGACATTAGAAGGCACTACTTCACAGTCAGGGTGGCTAGGATCTAGATCCAACTTCCAAGGGAAGTTCCAAAGGAAATGGTGATGGCTCCTACCCTGGGAGTCTTTAAGAGGAGGCTCAACGTTTACCTTGCTGGGGTCATTTGAGCCCAGTTTTTCTCTTCTGCCATGGCAGGGGGTCAGACTAGAAGATCTACAAGGTCCCTTCCAACTCTACATCTATGAGTCAATGAATTGAATCACTGTCCCTGATTCAGGCTGAATTCGAACGAATAGGGTCCGCTTCACACACCCCTATTACTTACCTGGTCATAAAAGGACACCAGGTTTGTTAGGCATCTCCCCTCTACAAAGCTGTGCTGGTTTCTTTTTGGTACGCCACCAGATGCAAGCTTGTGGTTGATCACCTCCTTGACAATTTTTTTCAAAGAGCTTTCCCAGGACTGAAGTCAGACTGGGTCTATAATTGTCTCTCTTTCCATTCTTAAAGATGATAATCATGTTTGTCTTTTTCCAGTCATTAGGGACAAATTCTGAATTGCACATCTCCTCAAAGAGCCCTGCCAGAAGCACTACTATGAGCTCAGCCAGCTCCTTCAGCACTCTCGGGTGAAGGTTGTCTGGACCAACAAACTTGAAAATGTCCATGTAAGTTTCCACGGCATTTGTTAATATGCCTAGCTGTTAGGGACCCCTCAGGTTTCACTGTTTCATTGGGATCTGGATAATTTGGTATTGAAGTATTTGCCTTGAAAGGCCTTCAGGAGGTCCTCTCCTGCCATGTCTTTGATGGAAAAGTGATTTCTGGGAGTAGGATGTTACTTCCCACCTTCCCTAGGACTCTTTGTAACCTGGCTTGTCCAGTTTCCCAATTCAGGGCTCCATCTTCCCTACACCTCACCTTATGCCAACCTTAAATTTTTATCTTCCGCTCACCTCTAATGTGAGCCATGGTAATAATTTTTTTGTCTTGGCCTTTTGACCTTAAAGGAAAATAGGATATGGACCTCAATTGGCCTGAGCTTCCAGCTGTAGTTAAGATTGGCTTGTGGTCCTTGTTATCCCCAGGTTTCCTTGTTGCCAAGGATGTCTTTGCTTCTTTGCTATGTAGTTACTGTGGTCCAGACTCCCAGCTCTTTTTTTCCCTTTGCAGGGTCCTTGGCCATCCAATCGTGTCCAGAGATGTCTAAGATTCACACCTTGGCTTCAGGTGCCACTACCTTGGCCCTTGCGGGCTTTTTCCTTCTTTGTGTGCCCCCTCTTGGGGCAGCCACCACTGATCCTCTCTGGAGCTCCCTCATCCTTGGGGCTCTCCTGGCCCCACTGGAAGCCTCATTTCCAGTTCTCCTGGCTCTGCTCCTGGTAGAACTTTT
Organism: Caiman crocodilus; assembly: GCA_030014935.1. NCBI lineage: Eukaryota > Metazoa > Chordata > Crocodylia > Alligatoridae > Caiman > Caiman crocodilus. Next base: position 212,186 of record JAGPOW010000063.1, read on the forward strand.
ATCTCTGTCCTAAGGGGCCAGGCAGCAAATTGGCACTGGCAAACCGCCATAAGGCAGTTGCTAAGCAACCTGAACACTTGCTTGTTTGAAAATTGTTTTTGGATGCTGCTTTTACTTTTTTCAATGAAGCAAGCTACGGAGCAAGCAAATAAGTAAATATTCTTTTTGAACCAGACAAGTTATCTGTATTCTTATCTACATACTATTCCTATCTACTTTAACTGTTCCTGCAAAGAAAATGTCACTCCTTATGTTGTTTGTCAATTGTTTGTTCTTGCAGTTCACTATTTGTGGCATATGGCTGTTCACTTGGTACATGCAGTTCTCAGACTTAAGACACAATTGATACAATTGGCTCCTGAAAACCATGTCTTAAATTGAAACATTGTAGTGTGTTTCCTTCAGGAAAATCAGTTCCAATGTTATAAATGGGAGATTGATTCCTGAACCAAGGCCCAATACACTATTTTCACCAAAAATAACCCAGAATTTTGTACTTGGTCAATTATGGATAAGTAATATAGCTATATTCATGTATTTGTATTGTAAATGGAAATCATTCATTTGGAAGGACTTCTTTGAGGAGACTTTGCAGAACTTTTTGAAGGGTTCTTGGCTGGAGTCTTCTCAGGAGTCTTGGCTTCAGGTTTTTCTGGAGTGTTGTCTGCTTTCTTAAAGGAAGTGTCCGAGGAAGTTTGGACAGATGTTCTCCAGTGGAGGTGGGTAACACAGCAAACTTGTTTGCTGGCATGGCTTTGCATCAGATCAAGTGTGTAAAATTGAAACTGACATCAAAGTTGAAACAGGGTGTCAAATTTATAAACGTTGTAAGTGTAAAACCTAACTCAATGTTGTAAGTTGAAGACTGCCTGTACTATTTCTGCTTTTCAACTGACTGTTTAGATTTCTTTAAACAGAAGAATGGCAAATAATTAGCACTTTTTGCATATAACTAGTTATATGGAAAAACAACCATTTCCCAAACACTAATGAGAAAAAAACCCTTCCATACAACTCTTTGAATAGCAAATAATGAGTGACCTGAACAAGGGTATTCTAAATGATCATTTAGAACAATGAGACCAACCTTTTTTGGCAGACATGCCACAAACTAGCCCCACACCGTGCCCAAGTGACATTTTGATCTCCTTCCTGCGTCTGAGCTGCTACTCTGCTCCCTGCCCTGCACTCCATTTCTGATCTTTTCTTCTGCCTGCCCTATCTGCTGTTGTGCTGCCTGTACCCTTTGGTTTGTCACATACCACACACAGAGGCATCCCATGCCACTTGCAGCATGTGTGCCACAGATTGGCCACCCCATCTTAGAAAATATGAATAAGTATCCTCAGACATTCCTGAATACCAATTTGTATAAACTGACTTGCTAGGATAATTCAGAGTGGAATCTTGTACAGTAGATACTATCCACTTGCCTTTTGGGCAGCCACTGTGAAGTGAAATATCACTGCCATTTTAAAGATATTAAAAAATCATATCTGAGAATGTAGCATTAATCTAATCCTACATGCCTAATGCACCACTCTCAAATTCTGGAAAGCTTCAGTCCTACTGATAGGAATCACCTGGGGAAACACCTTTGTATTGAAGCATCTTTACAATACAGATTCTCTTACATGTCATTTGTTCAGTGAAAAATTGAACAATGTTTATATTTGGGACTAAAACATATTTTACCTTTGCACAGCTATGCAACTACTTCAGTATAGCCTAACTACTGTTTTTGGCATTTATTCACAAATTAGATTGCACATAGCTGTGCTTGTCCTGACTCCAGGATGCACGGTCACCTCCTGTATATAATTCTGCTTTTCTATTCTGTCACTTGGCTTGCAACACCAGAATAAGCCTGAAACTCTTGCCAGGTACAGCATACTTACCATGAGTAAGTGTTCAGTATAGAAAGAGTGTTCAGCATGGAAGTGTCTTCCTACCTTTTTTGCCAAATAGCATAGTGTTGGGTATCAAATTTATGGCCTGTGACCCGGACTGGACCCACAAAGCTGTATTGTGTGGCCTACATAGCTCATAGAAGGGCTGGGAATTCAAGTGCGGGGCAAGTTGGGACAGAGTTTAAATCTGGAGTATGGAACCCCAGCTGGCAATGTGTGTTGGTAGTGCGCATCAAGTGATGCCACTGCTTGCCTTTCCACCATCACCACCATATTCTGATCCAGCCCACAAGGAACTGTGGGGCCTGGATCCAGTGGTTGGTTTGATGTCACTGGGCTACTGGTCATGGTGCTTTCTCAGGTTGCAGAAGACTGAGAGTCTAGGCCCTCTTTCCCTTCCCCTCCCTCAAGGTGAGGTTTGAACCTCTGCTTGCAAGCAAAATGCTCCAACTACCCATACTATGTGTTAGACATTTTCTACTGCACTCTCCAGTTCTCCTCTTAAAGCTAGCTCAGTGGGTAGCCAGGAAGGGGAACATACGAGGCTAGGAGGAAAAGATCAAGCCAGGGCTCACTGAGATGAATGATGACCGGGAAGAAGGGGTCCTTGCTGCAATGTAATGAAAGGATGGAATGGTCCTCTTCCATTTTTCTTCTGGCAGGTACATGTATAATGTATTTCCCCCACAAATAGAAAAAGAATACAAATTCTGGGAATACCCTAAAAACTGCAATTAGATGGCACCATAAATCCTGCATGACTGTGCTCTTAACACATTTCCACTGGCCTCTGAGTTGGAACCTATTGAAATAATTGGCCAGTACATACATGGTCATCCTGATTTAGGTTCTCTGCAAATAGCTACAGCTGTTGTTCCTAGCTTTTACACTCTGTTTTTCAGACTTTCTTCATACACATGACATTTATCATTTAATTCACACATTTAATTAATTTAATTTAATAAAAATGAGGCACTATTGAGCAACTGAGGTGTGTGGGTCTATGTCCTGTGCAGCTCTACATTCTACACTCTTATAAATGCCATCTTAAGGTAATACAGAAACTTGTACTGGCTAATCTATACTCTGCAACACATGTCAGATAAAAACAGCATTATAATTGGGTCATATCTTGCCACACATTTTGAAATTATTAGTCTAACAGAGCAGTGTGAAAAAGTTTTCAAATCTTTAATATCTTATAAAACCTGTATATATTAATAGCTCAAGCAATATATTCTTCATTAATTAACTACCCAGCTCTCAGGCTTTTAACTTTTTTTGATATAACACATTATATTACAGGCTTCCATGGCTTTGTGGCCTATGTCTGATATATGAACTTTACATAGAAGCTGCCAGAACCAGTTCTGTTATAATGTACAGTTGTTTTTCAGTTAAGGCTAGTCATTTCACCAAATTTAAATAAAAAGTCACAAGAAACCTTTATCTTCTATTTGTCACCTACATTTGCATTCTGTTGGAGTATACAAATATAAATGAAGATGCATTGCTTGCCCTACTTGATAAAGTCTTAGTGAAAAACTGATAGGGTTTTATAGCAGCACTTCCACAATGCTTTTTGCTAAACAAATCAAAGTGTATTTACAAAGTTTAGTAAGCATTAAAATCCAATTTAGAAATGCAGAACAAAGACCTATGGTCACAAGGTACAGCAGTGGAAAAGTGGGAAATAAAACCTACATTCCTTTACTCTCGGGCCCCAATACTTTCTATTAGGCCATACCAAATTTCTTTTGATAGTGAAGTTATAATTAAATTTTGAGACACTCTTCCCTCTTAGCTTTTTATAACTTTTTCTGCAAAAACATCCTTGGTAAATAAAATGTCTTCTGCATTTTCTCTGAAAATACACAACCACTTTTGAAATAATCACATCTTTTTTTCAGCTAGTGTAAAGTTTTGAAATAATCAGATTTAATGAAGTATGTGCATTAGCATAGCATTCCAACTTGATGCATACATGTGTGTACCTAGATCATTGCACTAACAGTGTAAGCAAGAGGCTGTCCACCAAACTTAAAACTAAAGTCTTAAGGGGAGACTCTAAAGAACAATGAAAAAATAAACTTTTCCTCAATGCTCTTGCATAGACCACTGCTATCTGTTCATGGTTTTCTGATATTTCTTAGTATTAATGTTCTCCTCAGTTGTTCTAGCCACCTGCGGAAGTTTTGCGATTGAGAGTGTGGTTGGGGGTAGAAAGGTAAGAAAGGTTTATTGACTTAACAAAAACACAACTACGCGTAGTAACAGGACAAACAATGACAGACAAGAATAATTTGCATTGGCAACTCATCAGAGTCCCCTCTGATGCTTAATGTACAACAAGTTTCTCTTTCTACAAAGCTCAGCAAAGTCAGGCGTCCTCGATCAGTGCTGTCTGAGAGGTACTGGGAAGGACCCTGGTATTCAGTCCTTGGGCTCTCTGAGGTCTATGGACCCACTGATCCAGGTCAACAACTAATTAATCCTTTTCACAGAGCTGCATCTTCCTTCTGAATGATTTCTGGATGTTTAGCCAATTTATAGCTTCTGAACAGTACTGATAACATACAGCCACTCAGATTCCTTTTACTTCAACTGTCCTTAGACTGACTAATAGCTGTACAAGCTTTGCATTTTTTTTTTAAGGTTAATTTTAACTATGCTACAGGGCCTTACTAGTTCAAGGCTTCGCTAAATGTATTAGGCTTTACTTTATACAAGGCTTTACTACATCTTAAACTTTAATTAGGCTTTTAGCAACAATATACAGCTTAATATCTAAACAAATACAGAAAAATACTTGGTCTAACCTTTATAGAGCTTTCAGCAAGCATTTGTATTACACAGACATAATTTACAGCTGTCACACCCAGTGGTGCCTGTAGTACATAGCTCATAGGGCACAGGCCCCTGGGGGAAACTTTAGCTATATGTGTGCATGCTATTATTAGACCCAGATTCCATGTGGCATCCAATGAATAGGGAGATGACAGTCCAATTGCTCATGGATCCTGGTACTCCATAGCCAGAGTAGACAGGGAGCAAACACCGGTACACAGTGCTCACAACAGCTTTATTCAGGATGGAGACTGCTTCAGACTGTATCAAAACCACCAGTTTTTTTTCTTTTTTTGTTTTGTATTTATTTTAAAATGCATTCCCTTCCCTTCCCTAACCATTTCTGACTTTTTCTCTCCTTCTCTATTCCCTGTAGATAAGTATAACTGAGTTCAGACTTAGGATGAGCCTTAAATATTTTTATTTTGGTAGGAAATTTTTGGTTTTGGATATCCACTGTTTTATATTGTATTATTATTAGGTTTGTATTGATTTTTTTTTTTTACTGTTTTATTTTGTATTATTATCATTTTCATATTGATCTTTTTTGTTTCATATGGATATTGTATGGTTTAGGCCTGTGTTTTGTAAGTGAACCAAAGTCATGCCAAGTTTCCATTTTATATGTCAAGTCTCCATCTTCTGTCCTCTGCCTGGGCATCCCATGCTGCAACTGCATGAGTCACATACCCCTTCCATGTAAATTGGTTCCCTGGTGAATGAGTGTGATTGGGAATGATTGAAATACAATGGTAGCAGGCCTCTACTGAATGGCCTGAAATGACTCGGCCATCACCTCGCATTGATTCACCCAGGAACCACAGACCTCACCCAGAAACAGAGACAAGACCAGCATTTGAAAGACAAAGGACACTGTAAAACCAGCAGCTCTCACCATTACAGACACCCGAAACTGCACATCCCTGCATGGAGCACACATGTTCAGTACGCCAGAGGCTGACCCTTGCCTGGGCATGCCTCCTGTCACTAGGGTCACACAAGATCTGCCCCTACAAAAAGGGGCAGTGAAGACGGACATAGTGAGAGAGCCATTTCCATCTGGCCCAACACCAAGTCACACCACCTATCCACCCAGAGACCCTGCTGACGACCTCCCTCTGGACAACACCTACTGGACAAGGACCCTTTTCTGCCTGGATAGGTAGATATTACCTGCACACCACCTCCTACAATTTGGACGCTGTGTGTGTGTATGTGTCTCTCTCTCTTCTCCTGGACTTCAGCCCTTGCACCAACCCTCTTTAACCCCTGCTGCCATTGTGTGTGTATATGGGTGGGTGCCAGGGAACCAATTTGGCAGCGTGTCACCATTTCCCTGCTCAATAAAACCACTGTCATTTGCAACCCCAAGTTGGGTCATGTTTTACTGAATCTCAGTCCCTTCCCTATCGGAAATTCCAGATTCTCTCTCTCTCAGCTTCAGTTCCCACCCTCTCTGCTAGTTTCCCGATCTCCTCCCAATTCCATTTCCCCTTTCCTGCCACCTGTCGGCCTCTCCTTGCTTTCCTGATGCCCTGCCGCCTGCTGCCTTTCCTGCAATTTTTTTTTTTTCCTGCTATCTGTCTCTTTGTTTTCAGGCTTCCCCCACACCTTCTGTAATTTCCCTCCCCCCCCCAGCTTCCAGCACCTACTGCTGCTCCCTGCAACTTTTCTCTAGCTGCCCCGGAGCCATCCTCTGGCTCCCCACACCCAGAGCTACTCTCTAACACCCACACTTTCCCTTAGTCCCTTTTTCCCTGTCCCTGTCTACCTTTTCAGCTCCCCCATAGCTCTGGCTCCAGTCCCAGACTCATGCTTCCCTGTTCTGCAGGTTTTGGGTGTTGTCTTGTAATCAATTAAGATCAATTAACCTAGTTACCCCTAAACTTCAATTCTTCAGCCCAGGCCCCTCTAGTCTACTGGTTCTAATCAGCCCTTCTGCTGAGACACAGGAAAAAACTTTCATTTCCAGTAACTTTAACTCTCTACACTTGTACTTTCTTACCTTAACCTTTCCCCAGGTATCCCAAGTACACCAAGCACATGCATACATACACATCACAACACCTAACTTAGGAACTCACCTGTGTGAATGTGGGTGGTATGTGTGTTAATTAGTGAATACACACATATATAGATATCATTGTGTGGTATATGAATTAGTAATCCACATATGTGTATTGGATGTGCAGGTGTTGATAACTGGTAACTGTTTCTGTCTAAATGTGGTATGTAACCTGTATGGGTTTAAACTGGTGATAGGTGTGCATGAACCTAGACTAGTTATTTTGAACATGTGTGTATCTGAGTTGCTAGTATGAGTGTGTGTGTATGGCATTGTGTGCATGATATAACAATTAGTGATCTATGGGTGTGTATAGTGTATGTGCTTGAATTGGTGACAAGTATGCATTTGCCTAGACTGGTTTGGATATGTATGTATGCCTGAGCTGGTAGTGTGTGTGTGTGTGTGCAATTGTGTTATGCTCTTCTGTTTAACAGCACAATATTGAGATCCTGAGAGTTGGCCTGACCCCACAAGGCAACAAGACTAGCTCCCAAAAAACAACAAACTGGGGAGCTGCCCTGAACAACAGTTCTTTCCAATATTTATACACCTTGGTACATACGTGTATTAACATTCACCCTGCCTATAACCTTTCTTTGGTTCCACCCATTTCTCCTCCCATCTCGAGTTCTGTTTATTGTTTGCTTCCTTAGCATTGTATTGCCTATGCATTTCATTCATTTTCATGCCTCTGCTAAGAGCACGTGCGTAAGACTTTGACCCCCAACTTCTTTTGGTCACTTGCAGTTTCTCACTGGTTCTTGCTCATTTTCTTGCTGGCTTCAGCACCATCTCCAAGGCCATATTTCTGCTTTTGTCTCCTGACACTAGTCAGTGGGCTGTTCTCTTTTTCCTCAATACATCATGCACTTTGCACCCTACCTTCCTGTTAAGAATCTGCTTACTTAAGCATTAGTCAAGTTAGTTGCTTTTAATATATATCCAGCCTTGTGACTAGCAGTGGCTTTTGCTGAGGTTACTTATAATATATCATCTAGCCTCTTGACCAGAAGCTTCTGCTGAGACACAGGAAAAAACTTTTATTCAGCTGCACACACAGCATTCCCATATTCTATACTGTTACCCCAACACCCAAAATCCATATTGCTACCCTAATAGCTATTATGAAATAACTTTTTTTTTTTTTATTCCATATGAATCTGGCACGAAGTATGGCTTCTTTCTGCTATGTCCTGGTTGCTACAATTAAACTGCCTGAAATTTCGAAATGGGAAACACTTGCTCAGAGATGTTTGTGCAAATTTATCTTGTCTCTAATGTTATGTAGAGAGCTCCTTGACTAGAGAATACTGTGGAGATGGCCTCAGACTTAAAAAATGATGCAGTACTTCAGTAATGACAAAAAAGAACCTCCTATTTTAGTCTAAATGCATGTAGAGAAAGAATCCCATGCTCTGTTACAAATCTTTGAGAAACACATAGAGAAAAATAGCTGCTCCTAAATGTTAACATACTTGAAATGATCCAGACCAATAATGAATTCATGTATATAAACCTAGTAAATGTACTGTATGTTGCAGTATGCTTCCAGTTAAAACACAGAACTTTTGTTGTGTGGAGAATGGCTAATAATGGGAAGCTCAAGCAGAATCCTCCTGTGTTTTCTGGTGGAGTCTGAATCTACCTACAGCCAGCCCATCAAACTAAAGGACAAAAAAAGCAATTGACAATGATTCTGATTCTATTGGACTCTGCACCCCAGCTTGGAAAAAAAATTACTCAAGCTATTTGCAGAAGGGCTTTGGTGACTGCCACTTTAAAGCCTGAATAAACAACACGATCAGTTGCTTGATATAAGAGCAGGCCCTGAGTAGTAGGCCAGCAGTTTGCTGGAAACAGCCAGGTAGAGATGCTGCTCACATTACATTCTTGGAGGTACAGGGCAGGAACTATGGGGCTGGCAGAAGCTTCCTGGTCCTGGGGCATGATCTAAAACTACACCCTGCTAGGGTAGGATGGTGTGGTAGGACTGCCTGTTGTGGTGTGGTCCCCAGGAAATGCCACAACAGTTACTTCCCTAGTAAAAGGTGAGTATGGGGTTCCTTATAGGCTCAGCCTCCACAACCTGGTGGGTAACCCAGTAGTAAGAACAAGAAGGGGCTAGACACATCTATGGACACCTAAGTCCCACGGAGTATAAGACCCTGAGGTCCCAGTGAAGGGGGGCCATCAGGTGGCCCCAGCAAAAGGGTGTGTCCCCAGTGAGGAGGCACAGAGTGGGTAGTAGGCTGCACAGAATAGGGTCTGCAGGAATGGCCTGAAGAACTATGTCAAATGGTGCAGAGTAGGGTCTGCATAGGTGGGCTTGAAGGGCTGCACAAGGATGCACAAAGTAGGGTCTGTGTGACCCGAAAGACTGCACAGAGGCTGGCCCCAACAGTTCAGTGATGGATGCCCTAGCAAAAGGACATGAGTGGAGGCTTTAGCAAGAGAGCAGAGGCCCAGACTTATGTGAGAAGGTCTGAATCATAGATTTTACTTGGGGTGCCATCTGCAAGGCATGGGATGCGATACAGGAATAATCAGAGCTGTGTATAATGTCCCTGGCATCAGGGCATAAAATGGGGATCCCCCTGCATTATTACATCTTATTTTATACATCAAGGTATGGCAGGAAAGATATGGCAGACTTCCCTAGATAGGTGGGCAGGCCAACCTTTGAACTGGACTCATGACTCCATACTGTCACACTACAGTTTATTTAAATTGCAGTAGCAATCACAATAAAAAGTTACAAAAGGTAAATCATGCCAGATTTTGATCTGAAAGGTAACTAGATGAAGTGTATGGGGAAAAGGATATAAAACAAAGTAGAATGATCAAGGAAAAGGCGTATACAGTTATATGTTGGTGTTCAGGTCAATGGGGCCCTAATCCCAGTTCATAGATTTCATAGACATTAGGGCTGGAAGGGATCTCAGAAGATCATCGAGTCCAGCCCCCTGCCCAAAGGGCAGGAAGTCAGTTGGGTTCAATGTAGGCGCTTGAACCACCTCCAGTGGCAGGCTGTTCCAGACCTTGGGGGCTCAGACAGTAAAGAAATTCTTCCTTATGTCCAGCCTGAAACGATCTTGTAGTAGTTTATGACCATTCAACCTAATCATCATCCCTTGGGGCCTCTGGTGAACAAATGTTCCCCAAGATACTGGTGGTCACCCCTGATAAACTTATAGGTGGCCATCAGATCACCCGTGAGCCTGCACTTTTCCAGGCTAAAGAGCCCCAGGGCTCTCAGCCTGTCATCGTAGGGTCTGCTTCCCTGACCTCTGATCATGTGCGTGGCTCTTCGCTGGACTCTCTCAAGCTTCTCCACATCCCTTTTGAATTGTGGAGCCCAAAACTGGACGCAGTACTCCAGCTGCGGCCTCACCAAGGCCAACTACGAGGAGAGAATGACATCCTGGGATTTGCTTGAGAAGCATCTGTGGATGCAAGCCAGCATTTTGGTCACTTTACTAGCTGCAGGCAAAGTAGGCTCATGTTTATCTTGTGGTCAATGATGACCCCCAAGTCTCTTTCTTCCATAGTGCTAGCCAACAAAGCACTGCTGAGCCTGTAAGGATGTTGCAGGTTTTTCTTCCCGAGGTGGAGAACCTTGCATTTATTGGCGTTGAACACTATCAGATTCTCGTCCGCCCACTTGCTGAGCCTGTCCAGGTCAGCCTGAATCACCCACCTGTCTTCTGGTGTGGATGCTTTGCCCCAAAGTTTGGCGTCATCAGCGAACTTGGCCAGTCTGCTTCTGACTCCAGTGGCCACATTATTAATAAAGATGTTGAACAGTATGGGTCCAAGGAGAGAGCCTTGGGGGACCCCACTGATCACAGGACACCAAGGTGAATGACTTCCATCAATTACTACCCTCTGGGTCCAACCATGGAGCCAATTATCCAGCTACTGAATTGTGGAGGACCCAAGGTGACAACTGGTCAGTTTCTCCAAGAGGTGATCATGGGAAACCAGATCAAAGGCTTTTTTGAAGTCAAGATATATGATATCAACCTCTTCTCCCTTGTCCAGGTGATAGGTCACCTGGTCGTAGAAAGAAATGAGATTGGTCAAGCAAGATCTATGTGTAACAAACGCATGCTGGCTATTCCTTAGGTTGGAGATGGCGTGTTCTCTAATACGTGTTGTTAGAAGATAGAAGGGTCCTTGCACTGAGGCAATGAGTTTTTTGACCTAAGTTATCCTCAGTTGCCCTCATACTTGGTGATCGCTAGCTGGTTAATATATTATCATGAAAGGTTCTGGTCCCAGAAGTGTCTGTGACTCAGTAACCATAATTCTTGCCCCAACTTCAACTCTAGGGGCCCTCACCTCCTTTCCCACCACTTCTCTGATGTTATTGTTGGAAAGGAGGAAGGCTGCCTGAGGGACCTAGAGCTGGCCTTTCATTGTTTAAGTATTGGGATTTGGCCTTCCCAGCCTCAGTCTTTTTGCTGAGCCTTTGAGGTTCCCAGCTTCTAGTTTTGTACTCCAAAACCTTCATCTCTGCCCCTTTCTGTTTGTGATCCAAGCCCTGTCTTTTCCCTGCCCTGTCTTTATCCTCTGGCCCTCAAAGTCTCACTCTTGTCCCTCTCAGGCTGTCTGCAGCTGTCCCTCTTGGGCTTTATGCAGTTGGTGCACTCTATAGGTGCTATGGGACCTCCTAAAACCACCCCCACAGTCTCCATAAACCACTGCACAAAACTGTAATCACAACACAAACATAGAGTCCTTCTGGCTCTAACAAAATTGCTACTCACTCCTGGGTCTAGATACATTGCTAGCCCTCAGTTCCCTAGCTGGCTCGGGGTCCAGTGCACTCACTGATTGTTTCTCAGTTACAGGCTCCTCCTTCTTCTTGCTCTGCTCTCATGGCCAGGGCCTTTGCAGCTGCCTTATATCTCTCAGGCTCTGCCCATTTTCTGATCAGCTGACTTCTATGGTCACTCTTCAGGTACCTGCTAATTAATTGCCTCAGTCAGTCTGTATGGAAACCCAGCTGCAGCTGTTCCCTGCCTCCAGAGCAAGGGCTCTGCCTGGGCTCCTGCTCTCATAAAGTGACAGAGGCCCCAGGTGCTCTAGCACAATTATATGTTGCCATTCTCTTTCATAAGAAGTTACGGACTTTTCTGGTTTTACTGACATTGTCCTAAATGAGGGAAAATTGACTTTCCTGGAACTGGTCCCTTGTGAAATCAGTGTTAATAGAATCAGAATCAAACAGTGTATGTATAAGTCTATCATTAGCAATATGGTACTTTACAGAGGCCTGACGTGTCCTTAGAGCCTTACAAAACATCATGTCTGCCGAATAAGACCTATTTTGTCAAGATAGTGATTTTCCATATTCAGCAATTATCATTAGATTTCAGGCAACTTGGTGCCACAAAATTGTACAGATGTTTATTGATTATTCACTGCCTTAAGTAGGAAACTTAAAATGGTTACAAAATAGAAAATCTAATTTCATTCTTCTACATGCTTTTTTATCTTCATTTTGCTTTAAAAGATAACTAATTCAAGAAGCTGTTTATGTAATGGACTGAGAGTGAATAATTTCCTTTAATCTTGTAGCCTTAATGGCATTTTCAAAGAGAAGGAAAGTTTACAGAGGTTGTAATATAAACTATACAGTAGAAAACACAACAGGTAATGGCTTTGCCAGAAAACAATACTTGGGCCTCTAAAATTAGAAGTTGAAACTGAGTATGTAATATGTCACCTTTCTAGGAAAATAAAATTGTTAGGACTTTGCATTTTATCTGGAACTATAACTACAATTTTAAAATGTTGCTTTTGGCAAAATCTAAGCACTGAAAATTCAGGTAGCCTGAAACCTATGACTATTGGGCATTATATTCCAGAAGAAGAGGGCGTCCCATTTTTTAGCCCCAGTAGCTCATCTCTTCATTTGCGCAGAGAAGCTTGAACCTGCATCTCTGACTTACTAGCTTAGTATTCTGACTACCGCACCACAAATTGGGCATTATCCAAGCAGTTCTGCTTTTGAAACTGGCTCCAAGTATTTCTCCAGCTCTCTTTTTGAAGCTGGTTCCTTGTACAGCTGTGAGAAAGACAAGGCACACAATCCTTGAAGCACAAAGAAAGTCCATCCCAGCTTGCAGGAAGGGCATTAAAAGGGCCGGGAGACCCTGTTGGCTCAATAGGAAAATAACAGACCTCCTGAAATTGAAAAAAGAAACTTACAAGGGATGGAAGTTGGGAAGTACTACCAAGGAAGAGTACACAGCAATAGCCAGTACCTGTAGGGGTACTGTAAGGAGGGTATTAGAAAAGCAAAGGCAGATGGCAACTTAAATCAAGAACAATAAAAAGCCCTTCTTCAGATACACAGGAAGTCAGAGAAAAAATAAGGGAAACATTGGACCCCTGCTGAACAAAATGGGACACACATGACAGCCAACACCCAAGAGAAATCCAAACTCCTAAATGATTACTTTGCGTGAATTTTCCACCAGTCCAAGTGTGTTACCCTGCTTAACAGAATACAGGACAATCAAGGTGGGGGTGATCACCACCAACAGTTGGTGAACATCTCATGAGGTATCACCTAGACAGGCTGGATATCTGAAGGACATGATGAACTACTCCTTAGAGTGCTGAAAGAATTGGCCAAAGTCATTGCATGACCCATGGAAAAACTATTCAGAACTCATGGCACTCAGGACAAGTTCCAGAATACTAGAAGAAGGCCAATGTGGTGCCTATCTACAAGAAAGGAAGGAAGGAGGATCCAGGGAACTACAAGAGAATCAGTATGACCTTCAGGAAAAAAACGTAGAAAAAATTATCAAAGAATCCATTAGTAATAGGTTAATGGAAGGCAATATGCTAATAGATAGCCAACATAACTCTGTTCCAGGCAGGTCATGCCTGACCAACCTCATTGCCTTCTATGATTCTATGATCAGGTAACACACCAGCTGGATAAGGGAGATGAGGTTGTCATCATTTACTTTGATTTCCAAAAAGCTTTTGGCTTGGTCTCCCATGATGTGCTTATGGTAAAATTGGGGAACTGTGGTCTCGATAACCCAATGACCTGGTGTCTAGGAAACTGGTTCTGAAGCAGGATCCAGCTATTAATAATAAATGGAACTAAGTCAACATGGTGCTTGGACCAGTGCTTTTTAACTTATCCATTAATGATTTGGGTTCAAGTGTAAAAAGCAGACTGGCAAAGTTTGCAGATGACACCAAATTATGGGGGACTGTGGTCACTCTAGAGGATAGGCTGGGGATACAGGCTGACCCTGGATAGGCCTATAAGGTAGGTGGATCAAAACCTAATGATGTTGAACACCAAGAAGTGTAAGGTGCTCCATGTGGGGGGAAACAACCCACAACATGCTTACTGGCTTGGCAGTGCTGCATTTACTAGCACCATATCTGAAGGAGACCTGGGGGTCTTGATAGACCATAGAATGAACATAAGCCACTATGTGATGCTGTAGCCAATAAAGCAAACAAAGCACTGGCATGCACTGACCGATGCATCTCGAACAAGACTAAGGGTGTCATCCTCCCACTTTACTCAGCCTTGATGAGGCCACAGCTGAAGAACTGCATTCAGTTTTTGGCACCACACTTCAGGAAGGATGCGGAGAGGCATAAAAGAGTCCAAAGGAGCACTACGCATATGGTTAGAGGTCTGGAGAGTAGGTCATATGATGAGAGGCTGAGAGACTTGGATCTGTTCAGCCTGGGGAGGAGAAGGACTTGGTGGGAACCTATAAGTATATAAGGAGCCCACATCAGAGACTGGGAGAATGTCTGTACACTAAGGCTTCCCAGGGGAAGCCTAGGACTAACAGTCATAAATTGCTAGAAGACCACTTTAGATTAGACATAATGAAAAACATCTTTACAAATCAAGTGCCCAGGATCTGAAATAGACTCCTCCCAAAGGTGGCACAATCACCTACTCTGGATATCTTCAAAAAACCTCTGGACACTCCCCTTGCAACCCCAGCAGTCTTTCCTGCCCAAGCACAAGGGTGACTAGACCTGATGATCTTGAGAAGTTCCTTCCAGCTCTTAACATCTGTGAATCTATGAATAAGATGTGAGACAAAGAGAAATAGGAGAAGCTGGAGGGGTTTGTTCAGAGAGATGGCTACTGTTCTTGAAAGGACAATGTTTTTAATCCAGTTCTTTGTTCCCAGTGGCTAAGTACAGATAGTTGGGGGCCTTAGGGGGATGTTAAATCAATTTAAAAGGGTTTCCTGATATCAGGTAAATCAGGATGGAGGGAATAGTGGTGGGGGGAGTGGTTGGGGGGGTCCAGCAAGCTGGAGGGGATTGGGGGGTCCATTGGAGGAGGGAGAGGCAGGTGTGTCCCATGGGCGGAGGGGAAGGCATGACCCACACATGGCATGTCAGGGAAACAGCCTGTGGGTGGGGGACAAACAAGGCCCACAGGAGGTCCAGGAGTGATGCACAAGCATTGAGGGGGGGCAGGTGTGACTCATGGGTGAGGTAGGGTCTCATCCTAGCAAACCTATACCCCCATTCCTCCTGCTTCTCCCCCAACTGAGATTTATTTGCTTGACTCCAGCAGTGCTGATCTATGATAAAAGCTGCTACACTTGGATCAGCTTGTGGGATGGGGATTGAGAGGGCTGGCTTGTTGTGGGGCACAGTGGGGCAAGGGGTTGTGGTGGTGGGAAAGAAATAGACCAATGCTGGGGGAGTAGGGGATGAAAAGGGAGACCCCAGGGCTGGGGGCAGTGGCTAGGTTTTCCCAGGCTTAGGGCTGCACAGAGAAAGTGTACAGAAGTTCCATGCACAAGTTATTGCAGAACTGAATTTAATTCCACAATTGCCAAAGTCATCACAGAACCCCTGGTGAAACTCTTCTACAACTTGTGGCACTCTGGAGAAGTCCCTGAGGACTGGAAGAGGGCCAATGTGATCATCCACATGAAGGCCAGGAGGGAGGACCCAAGTAACTATAGGCCAATCAGCCTAACTTCCATCCTAGGGAAAATCCTAGAAAAGATCGTCAACGTTCTATGATAAGTCTGCAGAAGGTCAGATTCTGAATGTCAGCTAGCATAGCTTCATTGCAGGCAGGTCTTGCCTTACCAACCGCATCTCCTTCTATTACCAGGTAACTCGCCAACTGGACATGAGAGAGAAGGTTGACACTATATACCTAGACTTCCAAAAGGCATTTGATCTAGTACCCCACGATGTCCTTTCAAGAAAATTGGATGATTCTGGGCTTAACTCTGAGACAGTCAGGTGGGTGAGAAACTGGCTGCAGGATAAGACCCAGAGATTCATAGTGAATAAATCTCTGTCATCCTGGCGAGAAGTGGGCAGGGTTTTTGCAGATAGTGTCCTTCAGATGGTGATGCTTGCTTCAGTACTTTTCAACATCTTTATTAACAATTTGGATGTGAAGTTGAAGAGCTCACTGGCCTAGTTCGTGGACAACACCAAGTTATGGGGAAGCGTGTCACACTTGAATATAGGTTGCAGTTACACGTGGACCTAGATAGACTAGCAAGTTGGGCAGATCAGAATCTTATGATGTTCAATGTCGAGAAATGTAAAGTGCTCCACCTCAGGACAAGCAACCCCCAACAGGGGCACCACTGTCGGTGGCACCAAACTGATATGCACCATGAATGGAAGGGACCCAGGGGCAAGAATCAACCACAATATGTATATAAGACAGTGCAATGCTGTATCCAGTAGGGCATATAATACTCTGGCATGCATCAATCAATGCATCTCCAGCAAAACCAAGGAGGTGATTCTTCTGCTCTACTCAGCACTGGTGAGACTGCAGCTGGAGTACTGCATCCAGTTTTGGGCACCACACTCTAACAAGGACATGGACAAGCTTCAGAGCTTCCAAATAAGAGCCACCTCCATGATCAGAGTCTTACACAGCAAGCCATATGAGGAAAGGCTGAGGAATCTGGGACTCTTCAGCCTGAAGAAGAGAAGGCTGAGAGGGGACTTGGTAACAGCTTACTGCTACATCAGAGGTATACATCAAGGGCTTGCTAAGCAACTGTTCACCAGGGTACCCAAGGGGAAAACTAGGAGTAATGGCCACAAACTTCTGGAAGACTGATTCAGACTCAACATTAGGAAAAAATTCTTCACAGTCAGGATGTCCAGACTGGAATAAGTTCCCTCCAGAGGTGGTGCAAACACCTACCCTGGAAATCTTCAAAAGGAGACTAGACAGTCACCTGACCCCCAGTTATCTTTCCTGCTTGGTGCAGGGGGCTGGACCTGATGATCTTAAGTTTAAGTTTAAATTCAGTGGCCATTTTGAACCCAATTTAACCTCCCCAAATATCTGTACTTAGCCAGTGGGGCAGAAATGTGTGAACTGGTCCCAACCCATTTTAGCCAATGATTATTAAATGCAAGGGTCATTTGCTCCTTTTCAAAAGTAGCACTGCAGGAGAGCCTGGGTAATGCCTGATCTGTGGTATACTGGTCAGCGCCCTTTGTGGGAAAACTGGAAAAATGCAGGTTCAAGTCTTTTCTAGGGGCTACCTACATACACATGTACCTGGTCAATGCACACTTATACAGCAACAGCAGAAAGACTCAGGTACAAGTCTATTTAAAGGCACAAAGGGAATAAGAATTCCACCCACAGTTCATGCATATTGATATCTAGTGAATACTGTGCTTTATTTCTGAATCAAGAGAAATAACTCCCTAAGGATGGACGGAGGCATGAAACATAATGGTTAATATGTAAAGATACAAAATTCATTGAAACAAGTATACTGTGACTAATAATTTAGATGGTCTATTTTTATGACTTAATCTACACTGCTGCATAGCTGTTAATCAGTCCTTCATTATCTAGTTTATAATTTCATTTCTGTTTACAGTGATAAAAGAATGCGTCCTTGACACCAACGATGCAAGAAACAAGAATTTTGTTTGTACAGTGTCTTTTGAAGATGATGTCTTGACTATCTTCCTCTTTTTGATCAGAAGGGTCGGACTAATCATTTTTTCTCCTAGAAGGGGATTATCGCAAGAATTAAAATAATTCAGTCAGTAAAAATGTGATTGCAGAATCCAAAACACGACACAGAACTACAATTTAGGTGCTTGTGTTAAACAATATCTACAATTCCAAAAACCGCTGCCAGTATTCAGATTAATTAAATGCCAAAATATATTAATTGTTTTGAATTATTTTAGGGGATGTCTGTGTGAGGAAATTGATTTACTATACCAAATAGGCAATGTTACGCCTCAGCTGTATGTTCTTGGGCACACTAAACTGAGGCTTGTTCACAAGTAAAAATCCAAAAATCCAAAATCCTGATGCTGCAAGCTATCTATTGTTTCTGAAAAAACCATTAGCTATCCTATCAGTACATCTGCCATCCATAGGAATTTCAAGCTGGCTCCCAAGTATTTGGTTACTCCCTAATCTTAAGTGTTTCCTGATTATCAATCAGTTTCTTGATATGTTCCAAACCAGATAACCCCTTGTCAATAGAAAAGACAATGATTTACACAATTAAGGATGCTTCGAAGCAGCTGAATTGAGGATATTAAAATCTGTAAAAAGTGTGTGTGCTTAAAGAAAGAAGAAGAAGAAAACAACAACAACAACTCGTATGCTGACACCATCCCCTGTTGTTCTTGGGATGCTGGAAGAACAGATCATCTCTCTCTTCAAGGATTGTGCTACAGACTGTGCCTGTCAGCTTTGCAGCCTGAGTACCTTGGACTAGGTGAGATCCCAGTGCTCTCTCTCCCTCTCTCTTCTCTCTAGGCATAAACTTCTGAACCTGAAATGTATTAGTTAAGATTGAGCTAAGTTTCCCCAAATACGTAGTGAAACCAGGGTAGTATTGTCATTGCTTGTGTTTGTTTTTCTTTTGCATGTCTATTATTGCTAGTACTACTATATATTTCATATGCTTAGCAATAAATAACTTTTATAGTCAAACTGGTAGTAACTGGGTATATTTTTCCTTCTCTGCTTCTCTTTTCTCCCGTGCTCTGCAGCAACGCTTCTTTTACCTAAGCTAAAGATTCCTGTGAAGCCCAAAAATATTGTGGGATCTGCTCATCAAGAGGCCAAAGATTGGGATGTGCTGAGTCTGAAACACATAAGGGGATCAGCTTGTACAGGCTGATTGACCCAGTTTGACTCAGACATGCCCTTATGAACTGAATGCTGGCCCATGAGGCTGTCAGCTGGCCACCCATTCAGAGGGATTCTGTTTACCTGTGTGCTTGTGTCTGACTTCATTGTATTGTTCCTCTGATGAACTGATTCTTGGCATATGACGGTGTCAGCTGATCAGCCGGGCCAGGTCAGGCGTGTCACGTTAATTTGTGTGTGTTTGTGTGTATGACTGATTTGGTGACTGGAGGAACCCAGCCCCATTGAGATTGAGTCCTGCAAGATAGCTCCACTGGGGGTGAGG
>JAGPOW010000063.1:231574-253923 GCA_030014935.1 Caiman crocodilus
TGATTTGGTGACTGGAGGAACCCAGCCCCATTGAGATTGAGTCCTGCAAGATAGCTCCACTGGGGGTGAGGGCTTGCAGAAGGGAGAGATACAGCTCTGTATAGTAACACAAGCAGCACATTGAAAGAATCACCAAGACCCTAGAAACTATAATAAATGAGCACACCCCAAAGTAATGGGCAAATTTGGTAACAGCAAATATAATAGGAAACACTATTATTTATTTGTTTGCTGTTCCTCTTGATATATGTGTACTTCTTTGTATTTATTTATGCAAGCAGATGATTAAAAATGCAACTTTTCTAGTCTAGAAGCACCAGTAGCCAATACAAGCCTTTCTGAGTTAGCCTACAAAATCAAAATATTCCCTGTTAAGTCACAAGTAGTAGAAGTATTTGAATCAAAGTTGAATCAAAGTTGAATGGCCTAGAAGATTGCTGTAATTCTACTAGAATGTGTGGAGTAGGTGCAAGTATCACCTCGTGTTATGCAGACCTGAGCAGATGATCAAAATGGTAACTTCTATTTTTATCAACTAATTTTAATGGATGTAAATTGCCACAAAAGACTAATGGCTGGTATTAGTGTGACAGGAAGGTTTTTTGCCTTATCACAGGAGAGATAATTGAAAAATTTGGATATTAATATCTGAAGATTCATGTTTAAGATTCTTCTATGACCTTGTAAACTGTATAACATCATACCTTATGCTTTTCTAAAATAATGAAGAGTGGACAAATGACTGTTCAAGGTACAGTATGGAATTATTCTGTCCTTTATTTACACAGGAATGGATTATATAACCTAATATAGCTGCTACTGTATATTGAAGATAACATGCAAGAATGCTGCTTTTCAGTATTTAACAAGGAAAAAGTATACATGCATTGCTGTTCTTCTGAATAAATGATAGCTCAGTACACTTGCACTGGTGCAGTCAGGTAGCTTCATCACAGAATTAGCCAGATGAGATCAGAGCATTGGTTTACCAAGTTCAATATTGTTATTGAAACTGTAAATAATTCATATTGCTATAGAAAGGCAAACAAACAAAGAAAAAACTCTGCATCTAAAGCACAGTTACATACACACACCTCTAAGTTTGATAGGCATCTCCGGCCGTACATTCCCCGGTCCCACTATGGGAGGCCTATTTAAACTTGATTGACTAAAAACCTCAGTTGCTGGGTTAGGGAATACTGAGGCAAGAGACCGAGTCAGAGGGGGTATGGGCAACATTTGAACAATGTGCACAAAAGCAATCCTTCCTGATCTATAAAATGATTCATTTATAACCTGAAGTATTTCTTGGTACATATCACTATACAAGTTTAGGTTATTTAAAAAAAACAAGCTGCTATAGTTAAGTATTATTGAGAACACTCAGCTGTTTTTCTTGGACATTGGAGAACCAACAAAGAGCCTCTCCATTTGTTCATTACATGTACTACCTTGAAGACTGGTCACAGTTTTCTTGTTAAACAGTCTCAGCTCCAAACCCTGAAGCAGGGAGTGTTAGAAAATAATAATCCCATTTTTTATTTTAAAAAATTTAAAAAGTAATTTTAACATTTGGTGTTTTGCATCAGAACAAAACCTTTCAGATTCCTTTGGGAAGGAAACAAACCCCCAAGCAGAACAGTCTTCAGCCATCTGGTAGTTGGGGCATATGTTTGGGAACAGAAACACCAGATAGAAGTATTTCAAAATAATTCCACACTACACTACTCCCCTGTTTCTGGGTTGTGGGTAGACATCCTGCCTTATCTTCCTCTTCAGCAGGCTGAGGCACAACAGCAGGAGGAGCTGACTCAACTGAGCCACTTGCCTGATCCTCTACAACCTCAACCTCAACCTCCTCTGAGATGCTTCCTGGAGAAGGAGGCCTAGGTCTAGGGCAGAGGCGGGCAGTTATATTGAGCGGAGGGCCACTTATCAAGTTTGGGGAAGCTGTTGAGGGCCGCATGGGTAGCCCTGCCCCTTAACAGTTGCCCTGCCCCTGGTCAGCATTTTGGGATGGGAAGTCTGACCTCCTAGCTCCCGACCTTTGCCATTGGAAGTCCCTCCCCTTGCCCTAGAAGTACTTCTTTTGGGAGTAAGGGTGCTGTGATCTGGAAACTTTGAAAAAGATTTATATATGAATACACCCACACACGCACACAAATACACACACACACACACACACACACACAAAACATCTACTATAAACTATTTTAATTTTATTTTAAAATATTTTTCAACTGATTTTCGTGTTTACAAAAAGCATATCTAGAGATGGCTGCATAATAGCTTAAAGTACAGTCCTACTATGTGTTTTGTGTGGGCAGCAAGGGAGTATAAGTGGTAGTGTGGTTGGGAAGAGTGTGTGTGAATTTGTGTGTGTGTGTGAACACTCACATGGTTGGGTGTGGGTGTGGTGGCTGGGTGTGTGCTGAGAGGGAGAGCCAGGGCTGGTCTACCAGCTCCATAGCATGCAGCTCTAACACACTACATTGTGGGCCTCACACGATGCAGGCAGGCAGACCCCATGCCCAGGCTCTGCACTTCTACAACCCCACCCTGGGTATCTGCCAGTCCCAGGCACTTGCACAGGCTGTGTTTCCGCCCACAACCACCTTTCCCTGCATTCCCTCCTGCAGGCTTGCCCACTGCTCCCTGCAGCCCTCCACTTCCTGCAATACTCCCTGCAGCCCTGCTGTGAGTCTGCCACCTGCTGTAACCCCACCAGTCACCATGACTCCACCATCTGCTGGAGCCCCCCATGGCTATGCTTCCCACTGGGACCCACTGCGCCTGCACCACTGCTGCCCACTGGGGCTCTGCTACCTGCTGGGTCCTGCCTACGCCTGGTCACAGCTCTGCCACCCACTGGGGCCTGCCTTCTGCTGTGGCTCTGCTGTCTCCTGGGACCCACCGCCTCTCCACTGCCCACTGGGGCCTGGGTACAGTTCTGCTGCCTGTTGGGGCCTGCTGTGCCATCTGCAGGGGCCTGCCGTGTCCCTACTGCCCACTGGGGCTCTGCAGCCTACCGGGTCCCACCACCCACTGTGGCTTCACCACCTGCGGGGTCCTGCTGTGGCTCTGCCACCCACTGGCTCCTGCCACTCATTGGGGCCCAGCTACAGCTCTGCCACCTGCTGGGGCCCACTGCCTGCTACTGCTCTGCTACCCACCATGGCTCTGCTGCCTCCCAGGGCCCACAGCAGCCCCGTCACCTGCTGGGGCTCGGCTGTGGCTCTGCCACCCATCGGGGCCCACTGTGCTGCCTGCTGCAGGCCCACTGCCCACAGGGGACCACTGTGGCTCCACTCCCTGCTGTGGCTCCACTGCCTGCTATGTATCATGTGGGTCCCACTGCTCTCTGCAACTGTAACTTCCTGAGCTTCTCCCTACAGACCCGCCTGCCACCATACCACTCCATGCAGCCCCCACCACTCCCTGCATCCACCACTTGCAGTCACTCTTTTCATCCAATCTTATCTTATTTTGCACTCAGACAGAGGGAGGGGGAACAGCTTCTGGGGCACAGGGCCAGAAGCTGCAGAGGCTTCTGGTTGGGGGCTGAGGGTGAGAAGGGGTAAGGGATTGGGTGAAGCCAGGCTAGCCTTGTTGCTCAGCCACAGGCTCCTGCTGGGTCCTGCTGCCACTGGCTACTGTCATCTTTGACAGGCAGCCACAGGCAGATCTAAATTAATTTTCTAAAAATTTTAAAGGCCCTATGGGTTGGATAGAATGGGCTGGCATGCCAGATCCAGCCTGTGGGCCATATTTTGCCACCTCTGTTCTAGGGGAACTTTGAGGGGTGTGGAGCACAAACTCAGATTCCTCCTTGGTCCCCAGAAGTGCTATAGCCAGGGCACTCAGGCCTCTGGTTTCAGCTCCAGCTCCTCCTCTAGCAGTGGGAGGCTCACACTAGGAGATGAAATTGGGGTGGAGGAGATGGTAATTATGCTGCTGGTGCTTATTTCTGGAATTAGGGGAGGTAGCACAGGTACAGGGACATCAGGTACTTCTCCCACCTCCTTGTTTCCACTGGCAGCAAAAGCCCCATGGCTGCTAGGGAAGAAGAAGCATCTAGGTTTGTGGGGGACAGGGGGAGCTGAACTTGCAGCTTTATCTCTCCCCATACCCACTTTAGCCCCTCTCCTTCCACTGCCATCTGGCATCTGCCTTTCCAGCATGCTTCATATTAATCTTCCCTGTGTTGCAAAAGGTGTGTGTGTGTCTGACTTCTTCTGTTTTGTGTGTTTTCTTTACTCTGTGTTGTTTTTAGTGGACTCTGCTATGCTTGTGATTGATTATTGATAACTATATGCTCTCTTCTTTTGTGATGTGATATATGAATTAGGAATATGAATGTGTGACTTCTTTTTCTTGTTCTATGTTGTGTGTTTTCTTTACTCAGTGTTGTGTGTGGACTCTGCTATGATGATTATTGATTATTATAACTATATATATGCTATCTTCTTCTGTGATGCAATATATAAATTAGAATGTGAATGTGTGACTTTTTCTTATTCTTCTATATTGTGTTTCTTTACTGTACTGTTCTGTGTTGTTTACCTTAATACATCTTCTAGGACTCAGAGATTCAGACTGAGATTAACACATGCAACACAGAACTCAATCTCACTTCTGTGTTGTCTTTAGTCTGTATGTAAACTAACTATGACTAATAATATTAATAATGAATAACTATATATAATGTCTTCTTTTTCTATGACTTCTTCTTCTATTATATGTGTCCGTATGAGTAATGTGTGCTAAGCTTCTCTGCACAGTGATGGATCATATTGCCAGGGAAAACACTGAGCTTTCTTTTTAAAATGTATTGTAAAAAATAAATACATAAATAAATAAAAAGAAGAAGAAGAGAACAAATATAAATTGAAAGAAATTAATTGGAAAATAAAGTGAGGGATTCTAAGCTAAGCTGAGCTATATCCTATCCAATCCTTTCTAAGTGCAAACAGGAGCAGGTGACTGACTAGAAAGCCAAGCCAGTCCAGTACCTTTCAAATGCTGTTGCTCAGAGCCAGCTCACAAAAGGCACAGAAAGTCTGCAGACAGAGGCTTTTATGCTGTTTCTATGTCCTTCCCCAAGACACTGTGATTGGAAGGGGACTCAGGAAGATACCACACTTACTGGCCAGTTAGAGATGTCAGTCCTCCCCACCCTGCTCTGCCCCCCACTCCTCTTTCTAAGTTCCTGTTTCCCCTGAAACACTACCTCTGAATCTCTGAATCTTTTCCAAATCTTTTCCAAAGTGATTCATAGGCTCCAAATCGATTTGGAAAGTTTTAAGCTTTGAGTGATTTGATTCAGATTCAGAGATTCAGCCTTCAAATTGGGCCTAATCTTTTCTGAATCGAATTGTGAACCAAAGCTTTGCACAGCCCTAATAGCTAGATCTAGATCTAGGTATCTTGATTTCTCCAAAGTGTCCTTCCATGGCCACAGGTATTTTGCTTCTGAATGGGAATGTCTTCAATCTTGCTAGACCCATTATAGTGATTGCTGTCTTGTGAGTTAGTGTCAGAATGTTTCTAGTTTCCATAAACATTTTGAAAGTCTCTCTGTGTAACCCAAACCTAATGAGCTAAACCTAGATCAAATGCCAGATACTGGGAAGTTTAAGCACATATATAGATCTCAGTGATGTCAACTGGATTTAAGCAGTTTCCTAAGCACTTCCTTGAATTGGGTTAGTTTCTGAACTAAAAATGAAAAGCAACTCCTCATGATGTTCATCAATCTATATACCTACAAACTGGCTGCATCTACATGAGATGCTGACTACGCAGTCATTATTGCATAGTCATTTAGTACATGTATAATCAAGTACTAAATGACTGTGCAATAAGTGAAGTTATTACACAGTTTTGCCAAGGAACAGCTTTTTTGTGATTCTGATTCTTAGTGACTACTGCACAGTAGCATCGTGTCATGCTTCCTGCCATGTGACATGAAGTAGTCATAGGCTACTGCACAGTCAGCATCTTGTGTAGATGCACCCTCTGTTATGCAGAATTTGGGTACCAATGTGCTTTACCTGGTGTATCTTTATACTGTCAAGTTGAAGGCTGCATTGTATTGACAATGTTTATATAGTGTTTTGAAATTAGCTCATGAAGTACTAGTTTTGAATGTATTTCAACACACACTTGGAACTGTCAATCAATTTTTAAATTTACATGCAGTATTAAATGTTACATGCCTATTTAGTGATGATTACTTAATGAAGAATTAAATAAAAATAATTTTCAATATCTTCATAGAAATCAAAATGACTACCTGGTGAAAGTCCAATGTTTCTCATGCCACTTGCATTCTCTAGTTTAACAAGTGTAGGTCTTTTGTGAATCACTTAACAAGCTGAACAGGCTGGATTTGTTTTTCAACCTTTAATATTTTAGAATAGTTCCATGGTGCAGATTTATTCCCCTTAAACACAAAATTGTTTTGGGTAGAAAAAGGGGTCCCCCCTCTCTGGTACTGCTGAAGCCTCCACCCAGACAGAACCCCCGGTTCAAGCCTACACCCAGATAGAGTACCTAGCTGTCAGCTGTGGGGGCTGCCTGCTACTCTTGTAGGCACCTGGGATTAGAAACATTGCCGTCTCCCCTTGTGAGGTTTGGTCCACATTGGGGATGCTGGATTTCCAGGTAGGGGAGCTTCAGGCTGTGGTGCAGAGGCTGTTTGCCATCAGGGATGGTGACAGGAGATCAACTCCTACTGCCAGGCCCTTCACCAGAAGACAGAAGAGCTAGGAGTTGCCTAGATGAAGGTTGTCTCTGGCCCCAGGGCACACTGCATCAGGGTTGTCATCACTCCCCTGGACCTTTGAAACAGGTATGAAATCTTCATAGCACCAGATGAACCAACAGAACCACCAGCTCTTATATCTGAAAAAGAAAGGCATCCTGCAACCACCCCTGGGAAGAAACACAGAGTGGTTGTTGTGGGAGACTCCCTCTTGTGGGGGACTGAGGGAGCAACCTGCTGCCCTGACCCCTCAGCCCATGAGGTCTGCTGCCTCACAGGGGTCCACGTATGGGATGTAGCTGAGAGGATCCCAAAACTTATCTGTCCTTCCAACCATTACCCCATACTCCTTATTCATGTCGGTGCAAATTACATGGCTCAGCGCAATCCCAGCCAGGTCATGACTGACTACAGGACTTTAGGAGTGGGGCTCAAGGGGTTGCGGGTGAAGGTGGTTTGTAGTCCTGTGTGAAGTGGCTAGTATTAACTTCAGAGTTCAATTCAGCTGATTCAGGGGACAGTGATTGGATTCAGTGGTTCAAATCACTGTCCTGAATTGATTCAGCCAAATCTGGTTTAGAGATTTGGCCACTGCTAAATTGGCTGAATTTCTGACTTGAACACTCCCCATGCCCCACCTGCTCTCCCAGACTTGTTGATGGCTGCCTCACCAGGTGCCAGCACCCCAGCACTTAAAAAAAAAAAAAAAGTCCAGCACTCACTGGCTCCTGCCAGGTGGGGGGAGGGGGGAAATCCATGCTGCCCCCCCCAGTTCCCTGCACTGCATGGGGGGCTCTATCACAGCCACTACAGCAGCCAGTGAATTGTTTTTTTTTAAAGTGCCGGGATGCTGGAGCCGGGCAGGGCAGCCATTGACAGGGCTGGGAGAGCAGGTGAGGGTCAGGGGATGCTCAGGGGGGCTGGGGAGCAGACAGGGGGTGGGGTCTGGTGGGGGTCCCCCCACTGTCACCTCCCCCCTCCTCCAGCCCCCCGCCCACACTTACTGGCATGGAGTCTGGGTCCAGCTGCCTGCAGCAGTGAGTGGTTTTCTCCTTGATCTTTCCTGTTACGCGACATAGGCTTAGGGGGGTGAGAAGAATTCAGGAAGTAAACAGAAGACTGCAGTGCTGGTATCATTGAGAAGGTTTCAGTGTCTACAACGATGGGCCACACTTCAGAGAGCGAGCCAGCAAGTTATTGGGAAAGGACGGCCTCCACCTCACATAGAGAAGAAGCTCTTTTCAGCCAGAATGACAAAGGGCCACTGATGGACCTGGTACTGGCCCTGGTACTGGCCAAAGTAAATGATATAGTCATTGACCTGAGATTCAAGGGGAAACTGGGAGACAGTGACCATGAGTTGATCACTTTCTCTATTCACCACAAAGCTGGCAAGTCAGTGAGCATTACGGAAGTCTTCAACTTTAGAAAGGCCAACTTCCACAAGCTTAGGAGGTTAGTTGTTTAGGCCCTGAGAAACCATAATCTGGCAGGGAGGAATGTCCATGATGAATGGTCACTCCTCAAGGATGCAATCCTTGAAGCACAAGGGAAGTTCATTCCAACCTGCAGAAAAAGTAGCAAAATGGCTGGATGACCCCGTTGGCTCAATAGGGAACTCATGCACTAAAAAAAGAAGCTTATAAAGGATGCAAGATGGGAAACATCACTGAGTATCCCTCAGCACTAACCCGCACTTATAGGAAGCAAACTCGGAAAGTCAATGCTGAAACCGAGCTCAAACTGGCCATTCAAATTAAGGACAACAAAAAGCCCTTCTTCAAAAATGTAGGAAGTAAGAAAACAAACAAAAGTAACATTGGACCCTTACTAAACCATGTGGGGCAGCTGATAACCAACACTCAGGAAAAAAACAGTCTCCTTGATGATTACTTTGCACCAGTCTTCCATCAGCCCAGTGGGATCACCCTGCCTGATAAAAGACAGGATCACCAGGAGAAGTGTGAACATACATCCAACATTACCACTGATCTTGTGAGGGAATATCTTAAGAGGCTGGACATCCACA
This sequence comes from Caiman crocodilus, assembly GCA_030014935.1. Classification (NCBI taxonomy): domain Eukaryota; kingdom Metazoa; phylum Chordata; order Crocodylia; family Alligatoridae; genus Caiman; species Caiman crocodilus. The sequence goes on from JAGPOW010000063.1 coordinate 240,370, forward strand.
AATCAGCTGGCCTGGATGGAATGCACCCAAGAGTGCTAAAGGAGCTAGCTGGCATTATAGCACAGCCTGTGGCGAGGATATTTGACAAGTTATGGCACTATCTTCAAGAAAGGGAGAAGGAAAGATCCAGGGAACTACAGGCCAATTAGCTTGACCTCAATCCCTGGAAAGATCCTGAAAAAAGTAATTAAGTAAACCATTACCAGCATCCTAACAGAAGGTAACATTCTGAGAGATAGTCAACACAGCTTCTTGGCAGGTAAAACTTGTCTAACCAACCTCATGGAAAAATTGGGGAATTGTAGCCTAGACAATTTCACAGTCTGATGGCTGGGAAACTGGGTCCATGGATGGACCTAGAGTGTGATAGTTGATGTTACCAAATCAATTTTGTTCACTGTAACCAGTAGCCACCCCAAGGCTCCATTCTCAGACCTGTACTCTTCAATGTGTTTTTAAAGGATCTGGAGTTGGGTGTTACATGTGGTTAAGTTTGCTGATGACACCAAACTATGGGGAAGCGCAGCCACCTCAGAGGATAGGTTGGCAATCCAGGCCAACCTCAACAGGCTTACAAGGTGGGTGGATAAAAACCTGATGGCATTCAATGATGAGACATGCAAGATGCTCCAGCTTGGGAGAAAGAACCCACACCGTACTTATAGGCTTGGCAATGCTACATTACCTAGCACCATGTATGAAAGAGACTTGGGGGTCACCTTCCAGTGCAGGGTGGCAAAGACCTGCAACAAGACAGCAGCTCTAGACTTCAGAAGGGTGGATTTCATTGAGCTAAGAAGAATAGTCAGGGAGGCACTGACATCCTGGGGTGATGGGGAGTTGGGAGTCCAAGAAGAGAAGAACTTGCTGGCCGGAGGTGGAGGAGACAGCAGCAGCAGCAGCAGCAGCAGAGGAATCGGCAGCTAGGGCAGCAACAGCTGATCCCCCAAAGGTAAGTGGGGCAAAGGGACCCACACACACGTGTGTCCCCTTACTAACTTGCTGACCAGAGGCAGAGGAGGCAGCAGCAGCAACAGCAGCAGCAGCATAGGAATCGGCAGCAGGGGCAGCAACAGCTGAGCCCCCGAAGGTAAGTGGGACAGAGGGACAGCAGGACAGGCCCTATGAGGGAAGGTTATGAGACCTGAACCTGCTCAGCCTCCACAAGAGAAGACTGAGGACTGAGGGGGGATCTGGTGGCCATCTATAAACTGGCCAAGGAAGACCAGCAGGCAATGGAAGAGTCCCTGTTCCCCCCGATCACTATTGGGAGTAAGAAGGAATAATGTCCATAAGTTGATGGAGAGTAGATTTAGGCTAGGTATCAGGAGGCACTACTTCACAGTCAGGGTGGCTAGGATCTGGAACCAACTTCCAAGGGAAGTGGTGCTCACTCCTACCCAGAGGTCTTCAAAAGGAGGCTAGATAGACACCTTGCTGGGGTCGTTTGACCCCAGCATCCTTTCCTGCCCATGGCAGGGGGTCAAACTTGATGATCTGCTCAGGTCCCTTCCGACCCTACCAACTATGAAACTATGATTGACCACAAGATGAACATGAGCCACCAATGCAATGCTGCAGCCAGCAAAGCAAACAAAACTCTGGCCTGCATCATCCAACACATCTCAAACAAGACCCAGGAAGTCATCCTCAAGGCTAAAACACACTTTAGTTGGCCTTGGTGAAACCACAGCTGGAATACTGTGTCCAGTTCTGGGCTCCACAATTCAGAAAGGATGTGGAGAAGTTCAGTGGAGTCCAGGGAAGAGCCATGTGAATTATTAGAGGACAAGAGGGCAGGCCTTATGAGGAGAGGCTGAGAAACATGGCACCCTTCAGCCAGGAGAAGCGTAGGCTATGGGGTGACTTGGTGGAAAACTCTAAGTATATAAGGGGTGTGCACAGGAACTGGGAGAACATCTGTTCACCAATGCACCCCATGGGAAGACTAGGTCCAATGGTCACAAACTCTAGGAAGACTATTTTAGGGTGGACATAAGGAAAATGTTCCTTACTGTCCAAATGCCCAGGGCTCAGAATAAACTCCCCTCAGAGGTGGTGTGGGCACCTACTCTGGATTCCTTTAAGAAAAACTTGGATGCCTATCCTACTGGGATCATTTGACCCCTGCTGACTGCCTGCCCTTTCAGCAGAGGCTGGACCCAATGATCTTGCAAGGTGCATTCTAGCCCTAATGTCTGTGAAATCTATGACATCTATAATTCAAATAATCATGAATTTTATTCTGTGTTCATAAAGGTCCAGATAGATAGGTATTATTTGTACTTTTGATACTAAAATGGAAAGACCTAGATCCTTGTCTGGATCTAATATCTAACATTCCGTCCATTAACTAATATATTTTGGATGCTCCTGCTCAAGTCCATTTATATTTATGTTTTAAAAGTACCACAACTTTATTTTGGATGTGAATCTGATCCCTATTCTTCCGTGCCTTTGTCTCATTATTTTTTTAACTCTTATTATTAACACAACCAAAGAACCATATACAAAAAACTATATAAATAAAATAACTATATAATGAAAGCACATTTTGGGGTAGAAGCTGCGATTATCTACATTAATGTTCCAGTTATTTCATTCAAAGTCACTTTATTTTGTTTTGCTCAGAAGGGGGACTATGTCTCATGCTGCCTTATCATTTTCAAATATACTATTATATCTCAACATGTCAGTGTAACTGTGATACTTTTCTTTTATAGACCTTTTGTGTTAGATATTTGTATCATGGCAACCACCTGACATATAAATCCTCTTACTTATCTTTTATAGAAGTGGTAGAGAAGTTATTAGGGCTGCACAAAACAGTACCGTTTCGTTTCAACTTCCATTTCACCATATTGATGGACAGTATTTTGTTTCAAGTTTTGTTTCATTTTGAAGCACTGTACCATTTTGTTTTGTTGAAACTGTTTCGCTGTTTCAGTGTTATTTCACTGTTTCACCCGTAGGCTGTAGGGGGAAGTAAAAAACTGCCTACAACTTTGTCATTTCTGGGAAGATTTGGATGAAAACAGCAAAGGTGCTAGCACCTTCTCTGAACATGAAGCCTGCCATGTTTCAAGGAGATAGATGCAGGGGTTTCTGGGAAAGTACACCTCAAAGTCCTGAAAGCAAAACTCATGTCACTTGTGTGTGTTAAGGCACAACAAGGTGAAAACTGCAGGCATGATTGCCACTGCAGAGACGATGAAGCCTGACAGGCTTCAAGGAGGTAGGTACACAGGCTTCTGGGAAACTGAATCTCAGGCTGCTGACAAGCAAAACTCGTGACGTGTGACTTTGTGTGTATATGTTAAGGTGCACCCTCACTGGTGCTGAGACCTCTACACAACAAGGTAGTGTGCCCCAATGAGGACACCTTCTCCCCTATAGCTTCATTCTGCTCCACCATTTTAAATAACAACAGGTAAAAATAGTTTAGTAAGCAGCACAGTAGCACCAGCAGCATCTCAAGCAGCCAAACTGTCACAGAGCTTTTCTTTCCTCTCCTGCAGGAGCTTCTTCTCCAGCAGCTGCCAGAGAACTCTCCCTGTCAGCCCTAGCCCTGGGGTTTAGATGTGTCCAGAGACCTGCGTCCCTTTGGTCAGTTAATCGAGAACAGGTAGTAGAGCTCTTGGTCTATGGACAGACAAGGTTCTTTGGGTCAATCTGGTATCTTTTAGTAGACCAACTGAATAGTTAGAGAAATATATCTTAGCAAGGTTTTGGGTTGAAAAACCCTACATCAGGCTGAGGAAACACCTGCAGTTGATGTGTGTGCTGTTCCTGGATAGAAAGAATAGTAAAGAAGCCAGAAGCTGGCCTGGAATGCAATGCAGGCAAGAAAGTCGGTCAGCAAAAATGGAAATGGAGATGTCAGGGGGTGAGGGACAGACTGAGGTTGGGGGAGGGAGGGAGGAAGGGAGGGAAGGGATGTAGCAGCACAGGTAAAAGTGCAGAGGTACCTGGGTAGTCAGATGTCTGACAGGTTGTAGTGTGTCAGAATTCCATTGTCTATATTGAATCCATGAATTTTACCTTTTACCTGTGCTGCTACATCTCCCCCCAAAATCTGTCCTTCAACCCCTGATGCCTCCATTTCCATTTCCATTTTAACTGACTGGCTTTCTTGTCTGCATTGCATGCCAGCCTCTAGCTTCTTTAGTATTCCTTCCACCCAGGAACAGCACACACACCAACTGCAGGTGCTTCCTCAGCCTGACAAAGGGTTTTTCAACCTGAAAGCTGGCATCCCAGACAGCTAAGTTGAGCTCACCTGTAGCCTCATGACTCCAACACAATCAGCAAGCCTCAGGCCTGTCAAAGACATGACAAGTCTGGGCTTTCCCCAGCCAGGACTGTGTGCATGTGTGTGGTAGCTAGAGGCTATGATGCAGCCTACCCACTTTTCACCAGGGAGATCATCGGTCCTGGCATTTCCTGGAGCTGCCATGCCGCCAGCAGTCCCACCACACCTCCTGACCCTAGCAGATTGCAGTTTTAGTGGTCATGCCCAGGAACTGGGGTCTCCTTCTCCCCATAGTCCCAGCCCATACGTCCAAGTTCATCCTGGCATGGGAGCTCAGCAGGGACATGTTCTTTCCCTGCTGGCTGGCAATGCAGTGAGTGCCCCCCTCCAGCTCTGAGAGCAGGGCATTAAATGGCTTTTGAAAAAAGGAAATAGGTGTGGATGGAAGGAGAAGGGTGGCATTCACTCTGTCTGCACATGGAGCTTCGAGAACCCCAGCAGTGGGAAGTTCACCTTGAGGAACACCAGCTCCTGCACAAAACCAGGAGCCTAGCAGGTGTTGTGGGGTGTCACTACATCCCCAGCAATGGCAAACACCCTCTTGCTTGGAACACTGGTTGGCAGACAGGACAGGTGTTCCTGGGCAACTGTGGCCAGATCTGACCACATGTGATTGCAACTTGCCCTGTAGGCCCAGGGGTCACACATCAGTGGCTCCACATTCTCAGTGAGAGAGGCAGTCACCAAGGCCTGAGCTCTACCTGCCTGATGGTGAGGTCTGGTGCCTCTGGACCCCAACATTGAAGACATGCCCTTGGCTCACATTGGCAGCACCTCTGGTGGAAGAGGAGACTGGTTGGTAGATGGTGTGCTAGCGTGGGACAGTTAATCCCTCTCTTTCATGTCCCCCCACCTCCACCATTTTCCTTCCATGACTCTCTTCACTAGGACCTCTGTCCACTGATTCAGGCTTTTGCTGCTATATATGTTGCCCTTCACTCTTGTGTCACACATGGCAGCCAGCACATGGACCATACTGGACTGCAAGGAATCCAGCTATTTCCTGATGCACTCCTTCAGCTGACTCACAAGGGCCTGCACCTTTGGTGACACTGGCTTGCCCCACTCAGGAACATTGATCCTCTGGCTCTGAAGTTCCCTCACTACATGGATCATCTGCCTAAGAAGGGCAACATGGGTGGGGGGGCACTTGGTGGCTTCAAGGAAAGGCTTGAGGACCACGAAGGTCCCGGAATCTGGGATATGGTATCCTACTCAGCTCTGTTAAGGGGGCCACTGATCCCAATCTTCTCAAGCAAGGCCTTCTCAAGGATGACCTTCTGTTGCTCCACCAGTGTCTTGAGCATCAGGTATGTGGAGTTCCACTGAGTCTCCACATCTTGCTTGATTTTGTGCTATGAGATGTTCAGGTCTGCCTGTTTGCCCCACAGCATCTTGTCCCCCTTGATGCTCTGGTGAAAGTAGCCTGCCACCTTCTTGCATTTAGAAATGAAATTGCTGGTGGTTCTGGCACCATCACCAGCAGCCCTGTCCCCCTCCAAGGCATCCCCAACTACAAAGTGGAACTTGTGTGCCACACAGTGGATGCCCAGCTTGGCATCATGGAGTGCCTTGACCATATTGGCTCCATGGTTGGTGACCATGAACCCATGGGTAACCTCACTCTGCCCAGCAAGCCACCCCTGCATCAAGCGGTTCATGGCTACCATGATCTCTCTTGCTGTGTGGGACTTAACCATCACCTCAGCTTGAAAGAGAGCCCATCAATGGCCTGAATGATCACGCCAGTGCCCTGTAAGGGAGATGTAAGCATGATCTCCATCCTGGCTGCTCCAGATGTCCGAAGTGAAGTGTAAGGCCACCTGTGAACATGCCTTGCACAGCTCCTCCCTCAAGTACTCCCTGTATGCCTTATACAGGGTGTGCAACACCATCCTGCTAAAGGTGATGTATGCGGGCACTTGGTATGATGGGGCCATGAGCACCATGAGCTGCCTGAACCCTGGGTGCTCAACTAGGGTGAAAGGCTGGCCATCCACAGCTAGCATCTCCCCAATGGTCTGGGTAATCTTGCTCACCCTAGCCACGTACCCCACTTTCTGTCCACCTTTCCCACACTGTTCAATGGTGGCCTGCCTCTGCTTTGGTGGGAGGTGTCTTTGGAGTGAGATGGGGACTTCTTTTTGGGCACACTCCCACTGGTGTCAGTTTGATGAGGAACAAGGGCAAAGGGGTGGTGCCTGAAGAGATGCATTAGCATCTCTGTGGTGCTCATGTGTTTTGTTCCCTTGCCCCAGCTGGTTTTGGCTTGGCAGTACAGGCACAGAGCATATGTGAGATTGTCTGATAGCTCAAAATGATCCCAGACCACATTAGCCACTCACTTCTGGGGTGCGGGTGCATATGTGGATGCTGCAATTTCCCCCTCCTCAGCAGGCAGAAGCACAGCAAAAGGAAGAGTGGATTCAGCTGACCCACTTGCCCCTGCACTCTCTACCCCAATCTCCTCTGAAGTGCCCTCTGGGGAAGGAGACCTGGCTCTAGGGGAAACTTGAGGGGTGTGGAGGACAAACTCCAATGATTCTCCCTCCTTCCCCAGAATTTCCCTTGCTGTAGCACTCAGATCCAGATCCCACTCCAGCTCTTTCTCTGGTATTACCCTGTGGGGTCAAGCCAACTCTCAGGATCTCAATATTGTGCTGTCACACAGGAGGGTGTGACACAATTGCACATATACAAACACACACATCAATTAAGTGCATATACACACACACACTACCAGCTCAGGCATATACACATCCAAACTAGCCTAGACACATGCATACCTATCACCAATTCAAGCACATACACTATACACTCTAAAAGTTAGACATAGATCACTAATTCATATATCATGCACACAATGATATATATATATATACACACACACACACACACACTCACCATTCATGCACATACAACCCACCTATACATACACACAGGTAAGTTCCTAATTTGGATGGTACAGTGTGTATGTGTATGCTTGGGGTACCTGGGATACTTGGGGGAAGGTTCAGGTGAGAGAGAGAGTTAAAGTTGCCAGAACTGGGATTAGAACCAGTGGACTAAAGAGAAACTGGCTGAGGAACTGAGGCTTGGGTTTACCTAAGGTAGACTGCGGCTAGAAACTGGGGCAGACAGCTGAGATATTGGTGGGTGACAAGTGGTGTCAAGGAGGAGACAGCCAGGAAAGAAACTGAGGCAGAAACCTGGTTGTTCAGAGGAAAAGGAAAAGGCAGTGGGGATAAAACAGTGGCAAAGGAACAGGGGGTTTGGAGGCAGAGAGGAGCTCAGGACAGGTGTTGGAGGTGGCAGTGAGGCAGAAGCAGCAGAGGGAGAAATGAAACAGAAGTTAGAGGGGCTAGGAGCAGAGATTGGAGCAGGGCCAAACCATAGTAAAGCAAAACCCAACTTAGGGGTCCAAATAACAGTTGTATTAAACAGACAACACACTACACAGCCCCATGAAGTTATTAGTTCACACACACACACACACACACACACACACACACACACACTCTCTCACAATGGCAGCAGGAGAAAGAGACTCAGTGGAAGGGTTGGAGTCCAGCTAGGGAAGAGAAGCAGAGTCCAAGTCCTTGGTTGAAGATGGGGTGGGGGATGATAGCTACCTATCCAGGTTGGAAAGGGGTCCTTGTGCAGATGGGGGTTGTCGGCAGGGCCTCTAGGTGGACAGGTGGCACGGCATGGTGCTGGTCCAGATGGAGAGGGTGTCCCACTGTGTCTGTCTTCACTGCCCCTTTTTATAAGGGCAAACCTTGTGTGACCCTAGTGACAGAAGGCATGCCCAGGCAAGGGTCAGCCCCTGGTGTACTGAGCATGTGTGCTCCATGCCAGGATGTGTAGTTTTGGGTGTCTGTAACAGTGGGTTACAATGGTAGAGTTGCTGGTTCTCCAGGGTCTTTTGTCTTTCAAATGCTGGGTTCTTGTCTCTCATCCAGGAACCACAGACCTTGTCCAGGAACAATCAATGTGAGGTGATGGCCTGGTCATTATAGACCATTCAGTAGAGTCCTGCTACCATTGTATTTCAATCGTTTCCAATCATACCTCATTCATTCGGAAAACAATTTACTTGGGAGGGGTAAATGAATCATACAGTTGCAACACAGGGGATGCCTGGGCAGAGGACATAAGATGGAGGCTTAACTTATAAAATGGAAACTTGACATGACTTACCCTAACTTACATATACAGACCTAAAACAGTAATCACACAATATAAAAGCAGTACAAACATAATAATTATAACTTATAAAACAGTGGGTATCAATATTAAAGTAGCAGGGAACTTATTTGTAAAGAGGGTAGAGAAAAATAAAACACTACCTAAAATAAAATGTTAAAGCTTATCCTACATCTTAGCTTACTTATACTTATCTATAGGGAATAGAGAGGGAGAGAGTCAGAAATGGTTGGGGAAGGGAAGGGAATGCATTTTAAAATAAAAAAAGAAAAACCGGGGGTTTTGCTACACTGGCACTGGAAGGCTCAGATGGGAAGTGAAATGGGGGTGGAGAAGACTGTCATGCTGCTGCTGCTGCTAGTCATGATGGTAGTGGGGGGGGGGGGAGGCGTTAACGCTGGTGCTCTTGGAGGGGATTCAGACTCATGCAAAGGCAGTTGCACTGGCACTGCTCCCCTCTCCTTGCTGTCTATAGAACTAGTGGAAGCCTCATGCCTGCTTGTTGTAGCAAAGTGGCTGCATCTCAGTGTGGGGTGGCAGGGAGCGGGACTTATACGTCTTCCTCTACCCCCTCTTCCACCTCTCCCTGAAGGCTTGCCAGCTGCCTTTCCAGTATGCTTCATGGTGTGTTTCAGTGTCTTATCTTTGCCTTAGTGTGCTGGAAAATCTGTCTCTTCTTTTGTAATGTTATCTATCTGATTTACATAATATATGTAGATAGCATAATTGTATGTAAGTGTATTAATGTAATGTATTAATTACATTAATTATTAAAGATTAATTATTAAAGATTGTATGTATTTTTTATGTAGTAAAAAAATAAAATATATAAATATATGTATGTGTTTTCCTATACGCACTCTATATTATAATATGCAATATAATTATGCTGTGCTTCCCTTCCCAGTGAATGGAATGCACACTATGAGAGAAAGCAGTTTTGAAAAGAAGTAAAATAGACTAAACAAAAACAGGATTTTGGGGGGAGGAATTGAAAGGAATCAAGCAATGAATATAATAACAAAGTAAAAGGGTATAGGAACTAAAGCAAAAGGTATTGCTGAACCCCACTTTCTGGGCTAGCAAATAGGAAATGAATGGTAGCCTTTGTTGTCTAATGTTGCTGAGCTTCTGGAAGACAGCTCAGTAACTGACTCCAAGACAGAAAGCAGCTCAGTTCAAACAGCGCTGCTTTTTATGTTGTTTTCCCATCTCTCCCCCAGAGCACAGGAATTGGAAGGGACCTCAAGGAAGGATCACAGTCACTGGCCAGCTACACAGTCAATATCAGAGCAATCCTTCCCCCATCTTCCCCCTCCCTCTCCTTACTTTCTGTTCTCCTGCAGGCAAGCCCAGCTTCAGTTTTGAAACTTGAAACATTTTGAAACTTTTGAAATATTTTGACTTCCCTCATTTTGTTTCAAGACTGTTTCAAAGCCTTTTGTTTCATCTTGTTTTTGCTGTTTTGTGCTCAAAATGAGTTGAAATAGTATTGAAATGAAACAGCCGGCAAAATTTTGCACAGCCCTAGAAGTTATTGTTTGGAGGGGTTGCTCATTTCCATGCTCTAGCTATTACACTGACAACTGCTACCTTGAGGTGGATGAACAGAGATCTGTACATGGCCGGAACCCTGGGAAATAGCCCAAGAAAGAAAATTTTGGGTGAAAGGGGGAGCCATAAGCCAATTACTTTGTCAATGTTTTTTTCTTACATGTTTTGAAAAACATGGCCTAACTGCATGATATAAAGCCCTCCTGGAAACATAGAATGTACATCTGCATAAGACACTAAATGCACAGTAGACTAATTATACTGAGAATTAGTGTGCAGGCAAAAACTGTGCTAAGGCGCTAATGTGCAGTAGTATTAGTTTACTGCACATTAGCATCACAAAAAAGTATGCATCAGCACTACTGAACAGTAGTGCTGATTATGGTGCATTGTTAGTACCTTTTATTACTAAAGCACCCAGAGGGTCTAGGAAGTGTGGCATCCCACGAGATAGTCTGGGCAAGGTAGCAGGAACTTCCCAGTGGATAGCTAGAAGCCTAGGCTCCAGACCCTTACAAATAGGAAGATTGTTATTTCTCTACTGTAAATAGTTCGTTATATAATTTCCTGTAAATAATAGTGTTATTTCTATACCACAGATATCACCAAGATATTACAGACTGCATACAGCCAATTGTATGCTGCTCTGAGCCAGCTCTATTCCTGCTTAAGGCCTATGGTATGGTGTTCAGCCAATAGCTACAACTGTGAAAGGGTTAAGATAAGACTGCACCCTGTCTATTGGCTGAATCCGGAGAGAAGCAGCAGCCATCTTAGCAGCTAGAAGCGAATAGATATTGTGCTCAAATAGTCTTCCTGCTTTTTAATCCAGTTCAGAAAAATTAGTTTCCCCACTTAAGACATACACCCCAATTTTGGAGGGCTGATTTTGGTGAAAAAGGTATATGCACTCTGCAAGTAAACATAGTAGTTATATTGTGTTGGAAAACTTATTTGCAGAATATAATGAAGTTTGTTACACAGTGGGTGCATCTTCACATGCGCTTACTGCAGAGTTGACTAATTAGCTCTGCAATAAAGAATCACCATCTACATGTACACAGGTATTAGGGTGCAGTAAATTAATTCATGGTGCAATAAGATAGTCCTGTCAAGGACAGGACTCTTACAGTAGAGTAATTAAGTGCAACAAAATGCACATGTAGACAGTGACAGGGGCTGCCTACTGCATGGCTTCACACTTTAGCACTTTCATGCCCTACCCAGGCCCTTTACTGTCTGATGCCAACACCTGAAACCCAGGTCTGACCCCCCCCTGACAATAGTGCTGGCAACCTAGGGCTGCTCCACCCCGCTCAAACTGCTGCTGTCCTAGGTGCATGTGTAGATGCTGTGTCCAGCAGCAGCTAACTGGCTTGAACTTCTCTGGAGTTTGTGTCACATTAATTTCACATGTAGATGCACCTATTATTATTATATTATAGTCAGTGCATCTAGGTGCTGGGGTGGTTCTGTCTCCCTTTATCAAGGACCCTACCTACCCGCTCCTCCCCTGGTTCATGTGCTGCTATTCTGGCTATTTTGCCCCCCACCAGGCACACTTCAATCAGAGCCTGGGCTGGACCTGAACCCTGGTGGAGTGTGCCTACAGCTGGCTGAAGCGATGCTGGTGCACCCTTACCACCCGCTTTGCGGTTCTGAAGGCAAACATCCTCCCTAGTCATTGTCACAGCCTATGTCCTGCATAATATTTGCAAGGCCCGGGCAGAGAAGGCACAGTGGGCAGAGGGTGCCTGGCACCAGGACAGCCAGCTAAGGTGGCAGAGACAGCAGCAGGCCCTTCCCATTGAGCCAGAGTATTGGTTGCGAAAGGCACTGGCCAGCCACCTCGTCCTACCCCACCACACACCTACAGCACCATGCTCACTGTGGACTGTTCTCAGAAAAGTACTTTATTCCTCTCCGCAAAAACAGAATCACCTCCCCTCTCTCTCTCTCATAAATTCATAGATTGTAAGGCTGGAAGAGATGTTGGAAGATCATTGGGTCCAGCCCCTCCACCAAGCAGGAAAGATAACTAGGGGTCAGGTGACCCCAGCAAGGTGACTGTCTAGTTTCCTCTTGAAGATTTCCAGGGTAGGTGCTTGCACCACCTCTGAAGGGAGCTTATTCCACAGTCTGGACACCCTGACTGAGATCCTGATTGGCAGCTGAAGAACCACGGGAACTTCCAATCCAATTAACTGAAATTAACAAGCAGGGTCTGAGTCACTGCTCGGCAGTTAGGAGCAGGGCAGGGAGACTAAAAGACTCCTGACAGAGCGCGGAAACAGGCGCACTCTGTAAGGGCTCGCCGGCGTTTGCACTGGCGGAGAACAGGAGGAAGGAAAGAGCAACGACAGTGTCGACAGCGTTGAATCCTCGTCATTGGGGACTCCATCCTGAGGGGCACGGAGCGTCCCATCTGCCGTCCTGACCCCTTGGGCTGAGAGGTCTGCTGCCTGCCGGGAGCGCAGGTTCGGTACATCACAGAGTGCATCCAGAAGATGGTGAGGCCCACAAATTAATATCCAATAGTGGTAGTCCACGTGGGGACCAACGGTGCTGCGAAAGGCCGGCCAGATGGCATCATTGAAGATTTTAAAGCTCTTGGAGGTCAGCTTAAGTCAATTGGAGCACAGGTGGTGTTTTCTTCCATTCTACCGGTGAGTCAACGGGGAAGGCGACACGAGGGATGTATCGAGGCTATAAACCAGCACCTTCGGGGTTGGTGCTACGACGTGGGCTTTGGCTTCTTCGATCACAGCCCACATTTCTCTACGCGGAGCATGCTGACAGAGGATAGACTTCACCTATCACCTAAGGGTAAGCGTTTCTTTTCTTCCAGGTTGGCTGATCTCGTGCGGCGGGCTTTAAACTAGCTTCGCCGGGGGACAGGCCTGCCGGAAGAGGAGATGATGCTTGGCCACTGCATCATCGGTAAGTCGGACGAGCAAAGGTGGTGGTAGCTTGGGGGATACACAGGAGAAGGGGGAGGCGGCAGTGCATAGCCTTAAATGCTTCTATACAAATGCATGCAGCATGGGAGGTAAGCAGGAGGAGCTGTCTCTCCTGGTGGCTGTAGAAGACCCGGACTTGGTTGGGCTCATGGAAACCTGGTGGGACCCAACCCATGACTGGGCCGTAGGCATCGACGGCTATGCCTTTTTCAGGAAGGACAGGGTGGGGAAAAGAGGCGGTGGGGTCACACTCTATGTAAAAGAATGCTTCTCTGCATTAAGCGTTAACTTGGGGGCTACTGAGGACCACGTGGAAGCAATTTGGGTCAGGCTGCAAGGAGGACGAAGGGAAACGGACTTAATGGTGGGTGTCTGCTATAGACCACCCAACCAGAAGGAAGAGCTGGACCTCCAGTTTGCTGACCAGCTTAAGGAGGCAGCTAGGACGAGGGATGTCATTGTCATGGGGGATTTCAATTACCCAGACATCTGCTGGGAGGAGCAGTCGGCCAAGTCCGAGAG
>JAGPOW010000063.1:254023-292692 GCA_030014935.1 Caiman crocodilus
GTCCTGTGACCCCAGCACTTGTTCCTGCCATTGGCAGGGGGTCAGACTAGATGGCCTGCTCTAGGCCCCTTCTGACCCTAGATACTATGATACTATGACTGTGAAGAAGTTTTTCCCTAATGTTGAGCCTGAATCAGTCTTCCAGGAATTTGTGGCCATTACTCCTAGTTTTCCCCTCGGGTACCCTGGTGAACAGTTGCTCAGTGAGCCCTTGATTTATACCTCTGATGTAGCAGTAAGCTGCTACCAGGTCCCCTCTCAGCCTTCTTTTCTTCATGCTGAAGAATCCCAAATCCCTCTTCCTTTCCTCGTATGGCTTGCAGTGTAAGACTCTGATCATATGGGTGGCTTTTCTTTGGATTCTCTGAAGCTTGTCCATGTCCTTGTTAAGGTGTGGTGCCCAGAACTGGATACAGCTGCAGTCTCACCAGTGCTGAGTAGAGCAGAAGAATCACCTCCTTGCCTTTGCTGGAGATGCATCAATTGATGCATGCCAGAGTATTATTTGCCCTACTGGTTACAGCATCACACTGCCAGCTCATATTCATGCTGTGATTTATTATTAACCCCCAGGTTCCTTTCATTTTCGGTGCTAGTCAGTTTGGTGCCGCCAAACCTGTAAGGGTGTTGGGAGTTGCTCATCCCAAGATGGAGCACTTTATATTTCTCAATGTTGAACTTCATCAGATTCAGATCCACTCAACTTCCTAGCCTTTCTAGGTCCACCTGTTTCTGTAGTCAATCTTCACGTGTGACCATGATTCCCCACAATTTTGTGTCATCCATGAACTTGGCCAGTGAGCTCTTCACCATCACATCCAAATCATGAATAAAGATGTTGAAAAGTCCTCTCCCCCACAACACCCTCTTCCCCATGCAGACTATTTACAGTGCATGCTGTGTGTGTGTGTATGTGTGTGTGTGCGAGCGCATGTGTGTGTAAGTGCGCGTACGCACCCTCCCGGAGTGAGGTGGGCATGGGTTAGGGGCACCTAGGGATGAAACCCTGGAACAAGTGACCAGAACCCAAGGCTCTGGCTGCTCCCTCACAGGTGCACACACCATGGTGAAGTCCAGGGTTCAACAGGGGGCACTGCTCTGCCAGCATGCCCATCTTGCCTTCTTGCAGTCAGTGGGCCAGGGCTAGCAGGGCCGTCACATGGTCCTGTCCTCATTGAATGCAGATCTTCCCTATGAAGATGGCCAAATGGAGCTCGGGTGAGTGGCAGGGCTGGGCCCAGGCAGGGGGATGGGTGGTGGTGGACCCAGGGTGAGGGCTAGGGCAGGGGCTCCTGGTTGGTGGAGGCTCTGCTGCACCTCAGCCCAGGTCCACAGTGGGGGCCTGTTGCTGGGTGGCAGATAGATGACAGGGGGCAGACAGGGCTAGGGCTAAGGCCAGGGGCAAGGCAGCAGGAAGCACAAAGGAGAATGCCAGAGCCAGGATGGTGTCCAGCACCCAGTGGCCCTCCTCTGTCATCTCCATTGCCCTGGCCACCAGGATAGCCTGCTGCTCCAGGGCCTCCATGTGCTGCTCCTCCATGGCCAGGACCCTCTCCTAGAACTCCTTATCCACCTGATTCTGCCACCAGTCTCTTATATAAAGGTCTTAATCACCAAGCCAAATAGTGTCCTCAGTGGCCATGTGCATTCTATAGCCTACCACTGAACTTAGTAGGCAGTCCTCAACAGTATGCAACATGGTGTGTATTTTGCCACAACTACAGACTGGGTTGTTGTACAGACCCCAGTGGTGGAGGCTGGCAATGTATAGACTTTGCCCTATTCAGAACCTATTCAGCAAGGCCCACTGATGGCATGTCAGGTTGAAGCCAGGTGGGCAGACTGTATGATATGTGATAAGGAACTTGTTTGGTGGTGATATAAATTGCCATTCTTCACATCAGATGGTCTCTTTCATGTGGTGCAGCAGTTTGGGCCACAGCTGATGTCATGATAGTAAACATGCAGCAGGTGTATTTAAGCAGTTGTTGTACAGCAGCAAGCTTGATTGGTGTAGATCTTCTCCAGTAGCTTGCTATTTGCAACTTCCCATCAGATATGAGGAGGAACAATGTTTCTCAGGACTGACAGCCATGGTAGAGTGGTCAGTTGAATGGTTTCTGAGATGATGCACAACATCGAATGTAGCTGCACATCAATGAATTTGGTGTGTGATGACCCTACTTCAGACTGGTGCACAGTACTCTGCTGCAGCGTATGAGGTGGCAAGAACTGACAACCTTAGGGTTGAGGCTCTTGTACCTCATGATGATGTAGTCAACTTGTTAAGGAGGTGGGTGCATATCTTAACTTTCATTGGTTTCTTTATCAATTGTTTATGATAGCTCAGTGTTTGGTCTAGTGTCATGCCCAGGTAGACAGGTTGTACATCATGCCTCAGCCTCTGGCCATTCAGGTAGATGTTCAGCTCCTGGGCACCACTGGCATTGTGTAGGTGGAAAGTGCTGAAAATCACCTTACTGATGCTTGGCTGGAGGTGCCATGTCTTGTAGTAGTCAGCCAGCTTTTGCTACGTCACTGTTCAGAGGGTGTTCTAGCTCAGAGAAAGTCTGGGCCTGGAATCCACAGCAGATGTTATCAGTACAGATGATTTTCCATGACTGGGTTTGTGGTAAGTCATTGGTATAGATTTTGTACAAGGTTGGAGCAAGCACAGATCCCTGAGGCAATCTATTGGTCAAGTATTCTTCAAGTATTTGTCTTCTCACCCATGTGCACCCTGAACTTTGTTACAGAGAAGCAGTTTAACAATGTCATCACCATGCAGGTAGAACTCTTGCTATCTTTATGAGCAGACCAGTGTGCCAAATGGTACTGTACACTGCTGGGAGGTCAAGGAAAACAGTGCCTGTCTTGAGATTCCTTTGAAAACCATTTTCAATTAATGTTGTACTTGGTCACATGTATTTCAACCCTGTCAGAAATCTGATTGATCGATATCCATGGTGTTCTCCACCTCTGGGAGTATGTGCTGTAGAATCAGTCACTCAAGGATTTTGAAACAAAAAGACTGCAGCAATATGTGGCTTGACACCTGGTTTGGGGTTTTTCTTGATTTGGGGAGGACAGTGACTTTTGATATGTGCCAGATCTTTGGCAGCTTTCCCTCTCATGTGACCCTTGTAAAGAATTAAACCAACAAAGAATGAGCATGTGGGCTGAGGAGCTTCAAGAACTTGGGAGAGATGTTATAGCCTAGGGCAGTGCCAGGCTTGATGTTGTCCAATGATCATGAAAATTGAACACCCTCAACATAACAAAGAATTCCCCCAAATCAAAATGTTCTGGATGGGATGGGATTTTGAAAAATGCAATCTTTGTCTGGCCAAGAAAATTTTATCTGAAAATCTCTCTCAAGTTTGGGCTGAAAGGAAGCATGTTTCAAGTTCTGGTTATACTTCTGGCACCTCTTTGCTCAGTAACAAAAAGCAGGAAATATATATTGCATCTCTAACATAGTTTTCCTTTTAATTGTTGATACTACAGTAGGCATTCAGTCTTTTATATTTTATTAAAAAAATTAATGTGCTGCATTCGTTCACTATATATGATAAGATAGAAGGTAATGATTTTTAATAGAATACCTATACTGTTTAACATTGGTTTTTCAACTCACTTGGAAAAACATTGTGTACCAAACCATAATTGTATAAATGAATTCTACTATCATTGTCCTTTCAGATTCTATATTAAGCTAATACACTGCAAACTGCATTAATGGCTTATCAAGGATTTACAACCTTAGCATTCAAAATTAATGTGTGACAACTAAAGCATCCATTAATTAGCAATATATGCATTCACCATAATAACTGTTTATAAATGAGTGTAAAGTCAATTACTTAAATGTGAAAGTTTAAATGGAGGTAAATCTCATATTCTTCTTCTTTATTTACTACATTCCATATAGTGCTGTTGTTTATATCATTTTACCTTTGTGTCAATTATTTTAATGCATTTATTTCTTGCCAAACCATTGTTGAATTTTGTCTAATATTTTAAAATATCAGGCAATTTGAGTATATAGAATTTGAGTCATAGAATTTGCAGCATATTTTCCTCCAAATCTTCATGAAAATTGATTGTGTACATGAGTGATTTTGGCTTGAGTATTCAATTCTATTGATTCTAAGACATGCAGTTGTTTTTGCTGCTTCTTTTGAATATATCTATTAAAAACACATAGTATGTACCATATCTGCTTTTACCTTCCCTACCTCATGTACAAGCTACTTTATCATGTAAAGCCAAGTTAAAGTTATTTAACAATAAATAATAAATTAAAAATTCAACATAAAAATGACAAGCATTGGTGGTATTTTCTCTGTCTGCTTGCTTTAAATTGTGCATAAAATATTCTTTGTCACTTTCCATTTCTAAATTTTCGGTAATGTTGTCTTTGTTCCATTCTACGTAGGTGTTTGGGATACGCTAATAAAATCACCCCTATAAATGTATGTGTAGTTTCTAAATAGTAGGGTTGCTTGCAAAGGGAGATATTGAATAGTCAGCCTTATTACATGAGACTTCTGTAACATTATGGAAAATAAATAGATGATTACTATATAGCTTCTTTACAGCAAAGGAAATATATGCCACATTTAAATATAGGTAAAAATGTATACTGCAAGACCAGAGAGGCAGTGCAGCTTCAAGTTGAGGTAAAACAAAATAGGAAAAACTAATTAGCTCAGTACCATCTAAGTAACAAAAAGCATGATACATTGTTGTTAAGTCCTGTAAAATAGCAATACTACTAAACAAGGTAGAGCATAAATATATCATATCTTTTCTGGTTTTAAAATATATTTTTTCACTTCAAGCACATCATCAAGTCTTGAAGCCTCCTTAATCAATTTTTGCTACAAGACTTCTTATAAAATAAAAAACATTATGCATCTTTCAACTACATTTTGCAATTTTATTCAGGGAAATTTCTTATTGAAGTTAATGGAGCTTTTATCTAAATGAGTTCTGCTGCATTTTGCCCTTAAAAAGCAAGGTTTAAAACACTTAAGATGCATCTATACTTCTACCATAATGAAAAAAATGTAGGAAATGTAACAGAGGGACAAGCTCCAACTTGTTATGAAGGACATTACTGTTAATACTTACCAAGAGTCTGGGACATGGGTCACCGGGGCAATGATGTCATCAAGATATGTCCCGTCATCCAGAGATCTCTGCACCTGAAAAGAAAGCACCATTCTTGACTGTAAATGAGGGCAGAAGACTGCTGTCAGTAAGCATAGTTCCCCAGAAGGGGATAGGAAGAGCCAAGCAGCGTGCAAAAATCTGTGCGGAGGTGCAGAGCTTCACTGACAGAGGATTATGAAGTGGAAAGTTGCTACTTGGAAAGAGCAGACGGAACTTAGCAGCAGATGAGAAAGGTGAGACCTCTCTTTTAGTTTGGAAGGACTAATGGATCCAGAGATGGTGGACTGGATGCTATAGGAGACTGATACAAAACTGAGTCATCCTGGTGAGAAGTAGGCAGCAGTGTCCTGCAAGGGTCGATGCCTGGTCCTTTTCAAAAACTTTTCAACATTTTTATTAACAATATGGATGTGGGGGTGAAGAGCTCACTGGCCAAGTTTGCGGGCGACATGAAGTTATGGGAAAGCGTGGTCACACTTGAAGGTAGGCTAGAGATACAGGAGGAACTAGACAGGCTAGCAAGTTGGGTGGATCAGAATTTGATGAAGTTCAACATTAAGAAATGTAAAGTGCTCCACATCAGGACAAGCAACCCCCAAAACAGCTACAGGCTTGGTGGCACCAAACTGATTTGCACCACGAATGAAAGAGACCTGGAGGTAATATTAAACCACAATATGTATCTGAGCCAGCAGCACAATGCTGTAGCCAGTAGGGCAAATAATACTCCGGCATGCATCAATCAATGCATCTCCAGCAAAACCAAGGAGGTGATTCTATCACTCTACTCAGTACTGGTGAGTCTACAGCTGGAGTACTGCACCCAGTTCTGGGCACCACACTTTAAACAAGGACATGGACAAGCTTCAGAGAATGTTGTAGGTCAGTGCACGTTGAGATTGGCTGGTATCACCAAGGTACAGGGTTTACTAGTATTGGCTGATTTTTTTCACTTGGAGTAACAGTTAATGGAAGTGCTGAATATATAACATCTTTTAAGGCCAATGCTCTAATCACGGGGATACCTAAAATGTTTATGCCCCCTAAGACTCCATGCAGGGCCTTTTTATTAATCCAAAACTTGACTATGGGTGTGGATGTTGTAGAATTTAGCCCTTGTACGAAAATGACCCTGAATGTTTTAGTATGAGGTGTCTCAGGTCTTAATACGTTCACTTGGGCTCCCGTGTCTAACAAAAAGCGTATAGGTATAGAAGTGGAATTTACAGTAGCACTTACATCATAAGTTCCATACGGGTGTTCATCATCCGTGTGCTGGCCGTCATCTCCCGCATCAATGGCCACTACTCGTTTTTTCTATTATCTGGTTCCTGTCCGGGTCTGAAGCCTAGAGTTCATGCCAATCTCTTTTGTCCTTCATCTCCTAATTTGCGAAGCTGGTTTCTTGTTAGGCTGCTCTTGCTTAGTAGAAACGCAAACATGGCGCATTCCTCAGCTATATGGTCTGGTGGTCATCACACAGCCAGTGATCAGCTTGAGGTTTGTCAGGAGTCACCTTCCATGTTCTGACTGTTTGCACTACTGCTGGCAGGGTGAGCTTAGACTCCATTCTCCGTGCCGTAGTGAGCTTTCCCAGGCTGCTTAAGACATTTCCTATTGGTCTATCTGTTAGTGGATGCAATAACAAACAGAGGATAGGTGTGTTAATACCTCCATAAATCTCAACACAAGCCTCTACCACTGCCGCAGACACAGGGACCTTGCCAGGATCATTGCACCATCGGTGTGGCCAAACACTGTTTGCCTGCTATAAAGTTAGATTTAATGGGTAACGCCCTGTATCCCAGGTTAGATAATGGTCTCCTGCTATCGCGTATAAAAGCTGTGTAGGTGTTGCATCACTAGGCGGATCCGCATGCCAAGCATGAGCTTGGGTCAGCAGCGCTGGAACCACAGCAGCACACAGGGGAATTGGCCAGGTTTTATTACATAATATATGAGCTGTGTCATTGCATGCCGGCTGACGCATCAGCATAGTAGACTCTTCAGGGTCCACTAATTCTGACCCATGCTCTAATATTAATTGTCCCAGCCACATCACCAATGTTTCACCCAGTGTCAATTGGGTATCTTTTGCCAGCTCCTGGAGCTCCCCCCAGTACACGTACGGAGAGTAGTGAGAGTGTGGGTTCCCGTGCTATCAGTGACTGTCTTCACTAATGCTACGGGATTCACATGCAGGACGGGTACATCTATGTCAGCGGGAAGAACAGAATATGGTCCTGGTGGAGCGTTGTATGGCCCTAAGGCTTCCTGGCCACGCCCCTTTCTTCTCCCGCGATGCCATCTTTGAGTGGTGGCTCAATCTGTAAAACACTCTGCCGCACGGTTGCCTGAGTTAACGTATTTATCATGTTAGCTTGTTTTGCTGCGTTCCGCAGCAAAGTGGTCACTAAGCGGAACAGAACATTAATCATTTTCCCTTTATTCCATTTTTCCCCTGTCCACCCCATCACGTCCTGTCCGTCAGCCTCAAGACTCTTGCAGAATGTCGTTAAAATTTCACCCTTGGTGCCTCCCGGCTCGAGATCAGGGTACCTAAACTTGTCGGGGAAATTTGCACAACTGGTCCCCTCCTTTAGGTACTGTACGCACCTGTCGTATTCCTTCTCAGGGTTGTACTCATCTGTACCCTTAGGCTTAATGAGCCCGAGCGATGCCTCCGATCTTATATCGGGCGGGTGGTAAAGAACTGCGGGGCTGGAAAGAAGACATCCCAGAGCTGCAGGGCTAAGGTTGGAGATGACCCACTCCTTAAGCAGCTCCTCACTGTCCTCAGTTGGGCAAATGGACACATAGCCTCCCATTTTTCCGCCTCATCCCCTCTGATGATATGCTACATGAGCCCGTAAGGTGTTGGCATCCGTAGTTGGGGGCTGATGATGGTTTCCCATGGGCAGTGCTTAACTAATTCATCAGGATCTCCATCACCCCCCCTTTGCCCCGAGGATCCTGTTTGTGACGCCATGTTAGGAGGAATTGGGGAAGGGGGATTAACCCCTTAATTCGAACAGGCCGGGGACAAAAGGGATCAGGAACATTTCGCCCTGTTTTCTCTTCCCATCCAAAAAAAATCCGTAGGCAATGCAAGAAATAAACACTTTACTTACAACCAGAACACACTGTAGACAAATTCCATAAACTCCGCCATGAGGCACTTAAATGCCTTGCATCCACAACCGTGCCAGCAGCTCCCTTTACACTAATCTCCACAACCGTAAAACCTCAACTGTAGGGAACTTGAGAGCTCTTAAACACCTATCCATGGCAACCTATCCGATAGGAGCGTCCGGGGGGGAAAGGGAGCCGTGGATGCAGGACCTTGGTGAGGGTGATCAGTGCTCTCCGTTGTTGTGTAGGTCTCGCCTTTCCTTTCCTGGGCTTTGCTTTTATACTGCTCCAACAGCCAATCAGCTTCGGTCTTACGTTCATGTGCTTTTCAAGCTGCACCAGCCGGGGATTTTGCTGCATGCATGCTTTGAGTGGCTAATTGGGCTGCACTTGCTGTTTCCCCACACAGTGAGCACAGTTTGCTGGCGTTTGGTCACTGTTTATCACCACTTATTTATCACATTGTATAGCATCACAGTGTAAGAACCCTGGTAGTTCAGTGTCTGAAAATTTATAAAGCTTTGCTATAGTTCCACTGCTGGATTGCCCTCTCACATCAGTGTAATTCAAGATATTAATCCTTTCTATTCAGTTAGGTTTTGCTATTGTTTAAAATTAATATTTGGAGTGCATTTCCTGCTTTTGTCTTACATTTCTAAAAGCCAGATTCCCTAATATTGGAATTTTTATATCAACAGATCCACTTCAATCACAACAGTCTCAGATTTCTCTTGAGCCTATTGAGCCTATAAAGGCTAATACACCAGCCTTGTTGTAATTTGTTTTGATTGAGTTTGGAATCTTCAGCTGGAGTGCCAATCTGTCCTAGTCTGCTAGGTAGTTGTCTGGATTGTAGAATATTATCTTCCATATGTGCATTATGTTCAAAACGCAGATCTTATTTACTCCTAATGGCTCATTGATAGACATCTGGCTCTGTAGCGAGTGTCTGGTTTGTTTTCATGACTGTTTACAAACCTTTCTGTTTGACCTATATCCCAGATGCACTATTTCACAGATGAAACCATCATTTCATGCTATTTCATTATTGGCATTTTTAACCTGTGCAGTCAGCTTTTGTTTATTTTTCAAGAAGTGGGGCAGCAAATACTCTGAAGATTGGAATACAAAGAGGGTATTTTTCACCGATTACATAAACCAGTGGTGCTCAACCTTTTGGTCTCACAGGCCAGATGAGTGCTGTGGGGCCAGTCCACAGGTCAGACTGAGTCTGGCATACTAGGACTAAGCCATGGGCCGAAGTAATTCCCCTGTCTGTTCCATGTGCTATGACTGGACCCTGGGGGGCCAGCAATGTCCCCTCCCATTGAGATTGGACTCTTGGGGCCTGGCACCAACCTAGCCCACCCCCATACACTGGAACTGGATGCGAGGGCCTGGCATCACCTACTGAGATTGGACCCTGGAGGCCTGGCATCACCCTCTTCGGACCCGTACACTGAGATTGTGTGGTGAACTTTCACTGTCCCTGCCTGGTCCCCCACACTGGGATTGGACCTTGGAGCCTGGTACAGCTACCTGCCTTGTCCTGTATGCTGATCCAGTGTGCAAGGCTAGGGCTCCTCATGGGTCAGGAAACCAAGAAGGTTCTGCTCCCCTGCTGACAAAGTTCCAGACCAAAGGGGAACCCCATGGGCCAGAGATTGAGTACACTGATATAAACAAATGTCACTGGATTTGCAGCAGGATGTTAATATATCAGGTAAATTATAAAACTGCTTCTAGGACTGTTGCTTCTGATGAATTTTGAAATTTGACCATGAGCTTTCATGTCTAAGCTCACTGAACCCTCTCTTGCCAGTTGGATGTAGGTGTCTGTGTATAATCTTGTGAGCAGCACTCCTGTTAATACAACCCAGAATACTTTTGGCTTATTTTACATGAGAATATGTTCTGGTTGTGGTCCACTACTATGACCAGGTCCTTTTCTTCAGAAATGCAGCCTCACCAATTGTAGTTGCTCTCCAATCTATATTTAATGCATGTGCTTGTTATTTCCTAAGTGCAGGACTTTGCATATGCACTTTTTGAATCTGTAATTTCACCCAGCTTGGTGAAGTTTCAAGTCATTGAAGAGTTTGCGGTTATGGAATGCCATTATCTTGCTGCCATTATCTTATCCTTCCTATTGAGACAGCCTATTCTGGTGCCTGGTATATGGTCTCTATAGGAAACAACCAGCTCTTTTGGACTCCTTTTTCCCTGAGCCCCCCTGATCCTGCCTACCAGTTCCCTGAGTTTGTTTAAGTCTTATTTTCTGTAATCCAGTCTCTTTATGCTGAACCTTTTTTTCTCCTTCCTTTCCTTAGGATCTTGAACTCTATCATTTCATGGTCACTGTCACCCAAGTTGCCTTTCACCTTCATATTCTTAACCAATTCTTCCCTATTCTTTAGCTGCAAATGGAGAAGAATTTTCTCCCTATTTTGCTTCTCCATCATTTGTACTAAAATATGATTTCTGACAAATCTAAAACCTGCTGGATTGCCTGGGTTACTTTGCCAGCAGATGTCACAGCAATTAAAGTCTCCCATCAGCAGCAGATCCTGTGAATAATATCCTAGTAAAAAAAACAAACAAACAAACAAACAAAAAAAACCCCCAAACCATCTTCCTACTCTTCCTGGCTTTGTGGTCTATAGCAGACATACATTCTGACATTATCTTTGGTGTTCTCCCCTCTTATCTTGATGTCGAGGCTTTCAACAAGCCATACCTAGAATTTAAATAACACCTGTAGGCTTACAGAATGGGAAGATGAGACCACGCCTATTGCTCTTAGCTTCCCCTTTCTTAGACTGAGGACAGGGGAAAAGATACTTCTTGATTTGGTCAGGAGACAGTTCTGAAGAGTGAATAGGGAACCTGGTTGATGTGGGGTTGATGACTAGGAGTGTAATTGAGGCTGGGTGTTTGGAAATGGAGTCAAACACATGCAGTGGTGTCAGGAATGGTGGGGAGAAAGATGCTAGAGTAAGCAAAAAGGGAGAGAGGGGAAATATGCAACCGTACTAGTCACTGTTTCTTCAGTAACTAAAAGGGACTCCTTCAGAACTCCTCTCTTGGCTACCTACCTTGTCTTAGTTACCCAAACACTTGGGAACAGTGATACCTTTACTGAATTGCTCCATTGAAACTATATTCATTTTAAAGAAATATGTTATCAGTCTAGTAACTTGGAATATTATTTTTTCTAAACAATAGCTGCTACCATGAACAGCACCCATCCTCTGTTCCTTCAGCTGTCTTTATTTTTGCATATGAAAGTAGCTGCATGCATATATACAGATGTAATATTCTACCGGAAAGATCATATGAAATAAACATTTAAAGCTATTTTCCTCAATTAAACCATGAAATAGTTTGTCTGTGGTGGGTGAAAGCCCACATGGCTTGCAAGATTTAAAAATAAACCAGGCAAAGCACTAGACAATATATAGAAAAGAAAACTCCTCCTGTGTGACGGAGATGGACTCTTTGGGCACATCTAGATGAACGTTGATGTGCGGTATGTGGTCTATGGACTGGTTTGTGGCACCACATATGCGAACATTCCCCATGCTGCTACCTTGCAGCACGGGGGGGAAGGGGTTGACGCCAGGAGATCCCAGGTTCAAAAAAAACCCCAAAACCCCACACCTTAAAAGAGCAGGGTGGCACACATGGAGACAGTATGTGCTGCCCAAAACTCGAGTCTGGCCTGCCAGAGCCATGCACCATGGATAAAGCTCCCCCAAACCCCCAGGTTCCCAGCTGAAGCTGCTGGGGCCAGCACAGTTGCTGGTCTCAGCCTCTCCTATGCCACCTAGGGTTAACCATCATGTGCCAGAGAGCGTGTGGCACAGATGTTCCCCAGGAACAAGCGGCAGTGGCACACCACAACTTGTGCCACAGCTGCTTGTCCCTGGAGAAACAAACATCCACACTCATTTGGACAGCCTTTCTGTCTCTAATTTCTATCACTCTATACAATATCCGATTAATAGTATATTGGCAGAAAAGATTAAACCAAAATGTTTTCACATTAAACATAATTGTCTTTAAAGTTGGAGATGTCATGTAATGTCATTAATCCTGCTAAAAACTCAGGTTTAAATGAAAGCTTATTAAAATGAAATGTGTGTAAGTGAACAGCATGCAAGTGAACTTTGATCTCTAGTAGGTATAACATGACCGAAGTAATTATTCATAAAATGTTAACCTAATTTGGGAATAACAGATTTCTTCATTCCATTACCCAACCTAAAGTTGATAATTAGATGATAGTAGCAAAAGAACAGATTGAAATAATGTATTTACCTAACCTATTTGAATAGTCCTTTGGTTGTTCTTGCTTGACTGTTTTCTAATCACTTATATATACTTCCAGCATGAATATATACAGGCAGTCATCAGATAGTGCATTAATTAGGGGGCTTCATTTTTCCCCCTTATTTTGCAATAAGACAATATTACTACTTTAATTGCCAGTAATCTGAGCCCTGATATATTGAGATTTTAAGGTTAAAAGACAGGATTGGGAGTAAGACCTATCCTAGTAGTGACATTGACAATGTTTTGGACAAGTCATTTAATTTATTGATGCTTTAGGGTCTTGTTTCTAAATAGGTCCAAGATCTAATTTATCTAATTCACAAAGATGTAGTGAGCTGTTAAAATATTTCATGAACCTCAGAGAGAAAATGTTTTAAGTATATAAATCTGTATATGCTAGAAAGGGTCTTTGGTCTTCAAAGTGCCTTAAAATTAACTTTTTACTTATCCCAGATTCACTCTAAATATTGTGAAATTATGGAAATAAGTTGTAGGTAGAACCATGAAAGGGAAACTAATGCTTCTTTTCTTAGGCATAAAAATCCCCGAAACATTTGATTTACATCATCATAATTATTTTTTTAAATAACTTTAAAGAGAATTAAGTGCAACTATTCACCAGGGCACCCTTGGGGAAAACCAGGAGTAATGGCCACAAACTCCTGGAAGAGCATTTTAGGCTTAACAGTAGGAAAACTTCTTCACAGTCAGGGTGTCCATACTGTAGAATTAACTCCCTACAGAGGTGGTAGAATCACCTACCCTGGAAATCTTCAAGAGGAGACTGGATGGTCACCTTGCTGGGGGTCACCTGATCCCAGTTGTCTTTACTGCCTAGCGCAGGGGGGCTGGACTTGATGATCTTGTGAGGTCCCTTCCAGCCCCTTTCAATAAGATTCACAGATTGTAAGGTTCTCTACTGTCAGCTCTACACTGTCTCTCACCTCATTTTCATTAAAAAACTAGGAGACTGTGGTGTTGACACCTACACAGTCAAATGGGTCACTAGTTGGCTGTAGGGCTGCACCCAGAGTGGTGGTGGGCAGGTCTTAGTCAACCTGGAGGGATGTGGGCAGTGGGGTTCTGCAGGGCTCGGTCCTTGGGCCTGCACTGTTCAACAACTTTGTCAGTGACTTGGATGAGGGGGTAAAAATGTTCAAATTTGCAGACATCTCCCCCCCGACACACACACATCTCCCCTAAGATGGGGAGAGAAGAAGTGGGCACATTGGAAGGGAGGGACAGGCTACAACTAGATCTGGACAGGTTACAGGGGTGGACAGATGAGAATAGGATGGCATTCAATACTGACAAGTGCAAGGTACTGCACCTGGGCAGGAAGAACCAGCGGTATACCTACAGGCTCGGGAACTCTGGAGAGCTCCCTTCTTGTCAGTGCAGAGGCAGAAAAGGATCTTGGAGTCATCATTGATGTCAAAATGAACATGGGCCGACAGTGTGGGGACACAGTCAGGAAAGCTAACTGCACCTTGAGATGCATCTGTGGATGCATGACAAGCAGGTCTAAGGAGGTGATCCTCCCCCTATATGCAACACTGGTCAGGCCGCAGTTGGAGTACTGCACCCAGTTCTGGGTGCCACACTTCAGGAGGGATGTGGACAACATCGAGAGGGTCCAGAGGAGGGCCACCTGCATGATCAGGGGTCAGCAGGGCAGGCCCTACAAGGAGAGGCTACAAGACCTGAACCTGCTTAGCCTCCACAAGAGAAGGCTGAGGGGGGATCTAGCACCCATTTATAAACTAGTCGGGGGGGACCAGCAGGCATTGGGGGAGTCCCTGCTCCCCTGAGCAACCAGGAGTAACAAGAAATAACAGCCACAAGCTGGCAAAGGGTAGATTCAGGCTAGATATCAGGAGGTATTACTTTACTGTCAGGGAGGCTAGGATCTGGAACCAACTTCCAAGAGAAGTGGTGCTGGCTCCTACCCTGGGGGTCTTTAAGAAGAGGCTAGATGAACACCTTGCCGGAGTAATTTGACCCCAGTACTCGACCCCCTGCCATGGCAAGGGGTCGGACTTGATCTGCTCAGGTCCTTTCCTACCCTACTAACTACGAAACTATGAGATTACAGACTATCCACAGAACAGGTATGACAATGACAGTGAAAGATCTGAAGGGATTGTTTCTAACGGCAATAGTGAAGTTTGTGAGCCATATCTGTTTATAAGAGGATGATACCACAGGTTGAAGAACAGATAAACTGTCTAGGTCTATGGGGAGGTTACTACTTTGCTAGGAACTTAACTGAGACCCCCAAATGCTTGACAGTGAAGAAGGGTGTATGTGCCCAAAAGCTTGGAAAGAAACATTTTTTTTGCATGTTCTTAATCTTGTAAAAGGTATTATCTTTGAATCAAGAGTTTTAGAGTTTTGCATTTCTTTTTTGTCTCAGACTAACATGGCTACCAAATACTTCCCTGACAGCTAGTAAGAAACTTTGTTTTTGCCAGTCTAGACAGTGTTCTGACCTGAATGGAAACGGCTTAGGTCAGGGGTTGGCAGCATATGGTCAACTTAATACTTACATCTGGCCTGCAAATGTCTGATTTAGGGGTGAGGGTGAACATTTAAAGGGGTACTTTAAAGAGGCTTTTTAAAGTCACCAAATTTGTGTTTCCCTGTTGGTATTGTCCATGCTTTTTGGCAGCATCCACTAAAAAGAGAGGAGCAGTGTGGGATCAGAGCAGCAGAGAATCAGCGGTGGGGGTGGAGACTGACAGCCCAGTGGTCAGGTCACAAGTGCCCAACCTGCCACTCTACAAGATTGCTGATTCCTGGCTTGGGTGTTACAGAGGCTGACTTAATAATCACTATACAGTATTGTAGGATCCATTTTGTCTAGTTCCACTAATAATCAAACTTCTCCAAGTAATCTTTAACTTGTTCTTTCCCTACTCTTGGCTGATTGTCTTCTCCCCTATCCTTGTTAAAAACTACACTCTTCATGAACTCTTATTTTTGAAGATTGAAGTAAAAGAGGCATGAAATATTTCAGCCTTCTCTGCATCAGCCATTATTACCCTTCTCTTTTAGTAAAGGACCTATACTTTCCTTGGTCTTCTACTTATTTCTAACATCATTGTAGAATGCTTTTTTTTTTGCCCTTTACATACTGTGCCAACTGTAACTCAATGCCTTGGCCTTTCTGATTTTCTCCCTGCATGCATGTGGTCTAATTTAATGTTAATCTCTAGTAATATGGCCAAGTTTCCACTTTTCGTAAGAATCATAGAAGTAGGGTCAGAAGGGACCTTGTAGATCTTCAAGTCTGACCCCCTGCCTGGGCAGGAAGATTCTTGTTTAAGTTTCAGCTCATCAAAGAGTTCACTGTTTTAGCTAGGTTGTTAGCCTCTTGCTACACTTCCTATCTTTTCTTCACTTTGGGATAGCCTGCTCTTGTGCCCTGAATACATTGTTCTTAAGATACAACCATCTCTCCTGGATCCTTTCCCCACATAGACTTGCCTCTCCTGGGAGCCTGCCCACCAGTTCCCCAAGTCTGCTTTTCTGAAGTTGTGTTTTGATTTTGCTATTCTCCTTCTTTTCTATAGGCTCTTGAAAGCTGTTGTGGCATGGTGAGTGTCACTCAAGTTATCCTATGTTTTGAGATTCTCAACCAATTCCTCAACCAAATTTGAATCAATACAGCTAAAATTCTTAAGAGGGCACAAGAACTGTACAGCCATCTAATTCTAGCAGTGGCAAACACCGAAATACTCAAAAGTAACTTGGACACCTAGTGGGATACCATAATGGTGCTTTCCTCTTGTTAAATTTTTGAGAAGAGAAGAAAGGAGATGAGAGGAAAGGAGAGAGAAGCATTACTAAGGACAGTAGTAAAAAAAACTGTGAGTAATCCGTTCTAACTGAGCACCATGTTTGAAAATCCAGCATTTTAAGAATTATTCTGATGATTTCTTTTAGCTTTGGTCAGTTTGAAACTAAAGTTGTTAAGAATAAAAGTAAAAGATTTGTTTTAGATGAGTTATGTTAAAATTAAGTAATGGTATAAATTATTAATATATGTTTTAAATGATAACTTCAAAAGAGCCTAAGAGTCCTCCCTGAAGTGAGGTGAGAGGAGATCTGCTAGCATACAGTACTTTCCAAAATCGTACAATTGAGGTGATTTGCAACCAGGAAGATCACCCATTGCAGGGATGAAACATGGCTGCTATTTGCCACACCTAAAAAATGAAAAATGTCTTCTGGAATTAGATAGACTTTAACTCCACCAAAACCATGAAGTTATTGTGGAAAGTCCCATAGAAAGAAAATCAATTTTCAGCCCTCAGCATATGGAAGTTTTTCACTTACATATACCAGGTTTGGAAGATCTCATGTCCACGAAGCATAAATAGAATAGCTTTACTCTAGGACTTCAATATTATTATGCACTATTTTGTAGTAATGAATATTAGAGTTTAATTTTCTTCCTACCATTTTCTTTTGTTGTAGGTATCTTAACCTAATAGAAAATGGCACTGCTGATATTGAGGATGGATTTTTAGCCTTGCAGTTTACATCTAGTTAATATTTCGGTTTGTGTGCACAGTTGAATGTACTACAGCTCATTCTCCCAGTGTTGGCTTTACAGGGCAAACTGATGTAGAAAGGAATAAACTCATTCTGACAGTTAAACCAGTAGACTTGATTCCATGCAGATTTCTGAACATGAAGGTGTTATTATTACACTTACTGTCTTGTCACAATCAGGAACACTAATTTTTAGGCCTGTGAGAAGTGGCTAGTATTCACTTTGGATTCAGCCAATGTGGGGGAAAGTGATTCAATTTGCTGATTCGAATCACTGTTCCAAATCAATTCAGCTGAATTGCCCAGGCCCATCCCCCACAGCCTGGCAATAGCTGCTCTTCCCACCCCAGCTCCCAGCTCTTTGGGAAGAGTCCACAGGACCCCCTGTGCCAAGTCAGCCCAAGGGCACCCTCAGATTCTTGTCTGGTAAAAAGGCATGACCACCTACCAGATTATTGTTCGAGGCTAAGTGACAACGTTAAGGCCCACTAACAAGTCAGTGTCATGGTTAAAAGACACAACCATCTTTGGGTATTCGGTAGCAGAGGACAAGCTCTGTATGTGAACACCATGCAGAGGGAGCATGATCACAGCATGATCAGGGGGTTGTACCAATCAGTGGCTACTCCGGAGACATGATTGCCTGGCCAGCAGCCGTGTTCTCTGGAACCTTCTTGTCACAAAGAGCCCTGATTGGCAGAGAAGGTGATACAAGGGCAAACTCCCCTCAGCGCAGCGTTCCTCATATGCACGAATAGGCAGACTGATCACCTGCTTAGCCGAGTGAACCCCCTAGGACACTGTAAACTGCCTGCTACATACATAGAGCTCATTCTGTTTATAACCGTGATAACTGTGACTAGTGTGTTCAACGTGTTGCGGTTGTATCTTCGTTCAACTGACGGCTGTTTGTATTCCTGTCAGCATTACGTTGAGTTCATTCTTGTGGGTAAAGTTTCAACTTTGTTTATTCACTTTGTGTCTGAGTCCATACCTACCTGCTACCGTGACCCGCCGTCGTCCAGGTTGTTTTACCACCTGGTGCCGATACACATCCTACTTGTAGCATGGTAACTACTTGTTGGGACAATTCTCACCCGCCACGTCTTTGATGTCATTATATATTTGGAAGACTGCCTTTTATGGCCTCTTGGTCACTTCTAGCTGGTTACTTGAACCCCGTGAACTCCCGGACTCCTTGTGGGTTCTGTTCTACAATGGGTGCTTCTGGGGCACCCTAGCCTTATGGGCTATGCATGGCTCCAACTACCCCTTATACCACGCCCCAAGCCTCACAGCTGGAATAGATGTTGTTCAGTCTCTCTCTGTCTCCACTCCCTTTCGACAGCCCTGTCTCTCTCTCTCTCTCTCTCTCTCTTCCCACTCCCCCTCTCAGGGCCTCCTCTGCAATGCCACCCTTCACTGGGGCCTCCTCTGCAAGAGGCTGCAGAGGAGGGCGGCGCCGCAGAGGAGGGCGGCGCTCTGCAATATCACCACCCCTCAGGGCACCTCAGTCAAGCCACACCCCACTTGGGGCACCTCAGTCAAGCTGCCCCCTTCTCCGGGGTTCATCGCAATGCTGCCCCCTTCTCTGGGGCTCACTACACCCACATTGGGGCTTCTCCGCAACACCCCCTTCTCTGGTGCTTTTCAACTGCCCCTCTCTGGGGCTGGGGTCTATGTACCCTGAATGCTGCACCCTCACTGGCGCTAGGGTCCTCATACTCCACCAAGAGTCCCCTATGAGGCCACCTTCAACCCCTAATAGCCTCACCCAAACCACTGGTGTAACAAACAGGAACACAAACTCAAGCCTCTTGGCTATAACTTAAACATAAACCACCCAGCTATAATCACACTTTAGCCTACCAGGGTTCTTCATCCCACAGCAGTGTCATGTGCTGCTCAGGCTTCTCCTTGCTTCTGCAACAGAGAGAGAGCTCCTTCCTCCATGGCTGCTGGCAGGGAACCACCTCTGGCCTCAGCCTGTGATTTATATAGGAACCTGGCCCTGCCCCTTTCAGTCAGCTGACCTCCTGGTTGCCTTGGCAACCCACAGCTGGGCTCCTTATTCCCTGCTAGGGCTCTTTCCCCCACAGTTTCCCCCCATTTAGGAGCAGGGCCCTGTGACACACCTCCCCCCTTAAGATCCTGACTCACCGAGGAGGATCTTCACTCTTGTCAGGTGTTGCCACGTACTCAATGGCTCTTCTCAGCCTTCCTTCAGGCACCGGGTGACTCAAAATTCAGGGGGAGGAGGTTTTCAGGTGCCTCCTCGTCACCTTTTACCAAGGGTGCACCATGTGGGATTTTTCTGGAATTACTCCGCCACAGGTAGTCCCGACACATTAGCCATCCCTGGTAGTGTGCAATCTAGGCCTCTCTCTTTTCCTCCTTCACCACCCCGTCAATATGAAGACAAAGCCTCCTCTCTCTTCCTGGAAGAGCTGCCTCCTACTACTTGTCTCTTTCTCCTCATGTGTCCCAGATCTCCTCTTTGTGTCCTTTGTAACAAATCCCTCCTCTCCTTGGTTTCCTGCCAGTCCCTGAGCTTTCTCCAAAGCTCCCACTGCACCCTATGTGCTCGCCGGGCATCTTCCACCCTCCAAAATTCTATTTTTCCCTGGCCAGTGGATCTTCTGCCAGGCCCTGTATATACCTTTACAAATGCTACTCCCCTGACTCTGGCTTCAACTATTTTTCTCAGGGTCCACCATATGACTTGTCCTGGGAAATTATTAACATACACGCATGGCCATCTTCCTCCCCTTTGTTCTTTCTCCCACCGAGTTACTTTGATTGTTGAGGGACCTTCTGCCTCCTCAGCTTGACCTGCAGTCTGGATTCGGCACAGTGTCTGCTTCTGTGCAGGGTTGGGCATCTCATCCTTAGGGTAGAGCTTGGAATGTACTTCTCCTCCCCACCTAGTTTCCCTGGAGTTTTGGTTCCTCCAGTCCATCTCAGGCCTTTGGACCTCTCTTTTACTTAGAGGTTCTGCTGCTCTCTCTCTCTCTCTTTTGGAACCTGCACCTTGCCTATTATATGCCCGAGCCTGGGCCATCTTTGGCCTCTAGCCTTCTTGTTTAATCTGTCCCCCCTTCCAGGTGTGAACAAGGTAGTTTAGGTCACTGTTCTCATCTCTTCTACTGACCAACTCACTCTTTTGTACCACTGCCACCTTTCCCTGGTCTACTTCTCTCTGTTGCCCCTGTTCTGGATGTTGTCAATATTCCAGCATCATACCAGCTAGCAAATTTCTCTAGTTTCTCTCTCAGGCAGTTCATTTCTTCAGTGTACTGGTTCACCCACTGCCCTTATCTCCAATCCAGGGACTCCATGACTGTGGAGATGATCTCTTCTTGCATCCTTGTGGGGTTTACTCCTGAGAGTGCCTCCATCCTTGCATTCTTTTCCTGTAGCCCTGTTTCCTCGTCTCTGGGATTTTCCAAGCCCACTGTATTGGGTTGCTTCTGATATCTCAGGACCTTTAGAAGCCTGGGCTGCGCAGTCTTTATCAGTTTTTCTGTGTCTATTAAAATCTCTTCAAGCCTTTAGACTCCTTAAGGTGCTCCTCGCATCCTGCCTTAATCTTGGACACATGTTCCTCCAATCAGCTGCTTATTGTGGTCAGTCTCTTGCTTTGTATTTGAGCAGCCTGTACCGGTTGTTGTTCGATCCTGTCTCGCAATGCTAGCTCCCTGGCTGTGCATTCTTTTAATAGGGTCTTCAGGGAATGTATCTCTTTCCCCAGTTGGTACTTTTCTTTTTCTACCTTCTTCCACTGAGCTCGCAGCTCTACACACTCCTCTGTTCTGGCTCTTACCTCTGTTTCAAGGGACTGATTTGGCTCTTGCAATGCCTCGTGCATTGCTTCCACACACTCCACCGTTTGAGCCTTTAGTCCTGCTTCCGTCTGGGTGGCTGTACTTGTCACCTCTGTCTCCATCGACTCCCCAGAATCCTGGCCTTTTGCAGCTATCCGACTGCTTGTTTCTTGTAGCATTTTATTTTCTGCCTTCAAGGCCTGAACCTGCTGTTCTAAATCTTTCTTTTGAAACTGTGACTGCTCCTTCTCAGTTTCCTTCACTGCCTCTCTAGCTGAGAGGTTCTCTAGGAAGGTTTTAAAGGGATTGTACCTGTTCTTCCAGGTGGTCTTTTTCCACCTCCGCATTTTGCAATTGGGACTGTAACTCCTCTTTCTCTCTCAACCCGGTCTCTAACTCCTTTTCAAGGGCCAAGTTTTGCTCATACAGCGCCTCGTACCTTGCCATGTTGGCTCTTTTTCCATCTCCCAAGTGACCACCTTGCCCATTTCTTCTGTTTGGGCATGACTTTCAAGTAGCTTTCCCCACAGCCCCTGTGCTGGGTGCTCTGCCTGTATGCACTTCTGCTGCCAGTCTTTCAACTCATTGTGCAATTCATCTATGCGGTCCTCCTGACTGTGGACTTCTTTCTGCAGGAAACTGATTAGGCTTTTTGACACCTCCAACTCCTTTTGCATCTCCTTGGTTCTCCTGCCTGGGTTGTGTAGGTCTCAGTTGACTTTGTCCTCCACGTTCCCATCTCCTTCTGCATCTCTTGTAATTTCTCTTCCCTGTGTCTGCTCCTTTTGGCCTAGTCTGCCATGAGCCGTTCCAGCACTCAAGTCCTTTCTGCCTCTGCTGCAATCAGGTGCCTAATTTCTTTAGAGCCTCCGTCCTTTTTCCCTGTTTGTACTCGCTGTTCTAACCCCGTGGCTTTTACCTCAGCTTGCTCTTTCTGGGATTGGGCTGCCTGCCACTCCAGCCATGCAATTTTCTCTTCAAATTCACTCACCCATAATAACTAGGCAAAATTCTCTTGTTTCAGGCTCTCTATGTCCTCTATTCCTGCCATGGTTCTACTTTCATCCTAGACCAGACACAACATCTCCCCTTCTATGTCTTCTAACACCAGTCTTTTCTTTGATCTGGGCTTGCCTTCTCAAGCCCCCAATCTCACTGCCTCGCCTTTCTGTAAATCCATAGTAGCCCTAAGGTTTGTCTCCCCTTCTCAGGGACACGGGTTCCTTCCCTGTGCACGGCCTTACGTTCCCGACCAATGCACCACTTTGTCATGGGTGGGGTCCTACAGGAGGGCCATGATCTCCCCAAGGCCCCCTCCCCGTACCAAGTCAGCCCAAGGGCACCCTCAGAGTCTCACCTGCCACGTCTTTGATGTCACTATATATTTGGGAGGTTGCCTTTTATGCCCTCTTGGTCATTTCTAGCTGGTTACTCGGACCCTGTGAACTCCCAGACTCCTTGTGGGTCCTGTTCTACAATGGGTGCTTCCGGGGCACCCTAGCCTTATGGGCCATGCATGGCTCCAACCACCCCATACACCACACCCCAAGCCTCACAGCTGGAATAGATGTTGTTCGGTCTCTCTGTCTGTCTCTACTACCTTTCTGGCACTTGGCCTCTTGACAGCACTGTCTCTTTCTCTTCCCACACCCTCCCTCAGGGCTCACTGCAATGCTGCCCCCTTCTCCAGGGTTCATCGCAATGCCGCCCCCTTCTCCAGGGCTCACCATGCCCGCACTGGGGCTTCTCCACAATACCCCCTTCTCTGGCCCTATGAGGCCTCTTCCAACCCCTAATAGCCTAACCCAAACCAGTGGTGTAACAAACAGTAACACAAACTCAAGCCTCTTGGCTATAACTTAAACATAAGCCACCCAGCTATAATCACACTTTAGCCTACCAGGGTTCTTCATCCCACAGCAGTATCATGTGCTGCTCAGGCTTCTCCTTGCTTCTGCAGCATAGAGCTCCTTCCTCCATGGCTGCTGGCAGGGAACCACCTCTGGCCTCAGCCTGTGATTTATATAAGAACCTGGCCCTGCCCCTTTCAGTCAGCTGACCTCCTGGTTGCCTTGGCAACCCACAGCTGGGCTCCTTATTCCCTGCTAGGGCTCTTTCCCCCGCAATTTCCCCCCTTTAGGAGCAGGGCACCTCAGTGCCCTGTGACACCTAACATATGTACATGACTAATTCCCACCAAAATGAATGGAAGTTGCACATGTGTAACTGTTGTGAAAATAAGGATCAAGGATCATAATAATCAAGAGATAATAAGGTAATTTCATCATTGTTGACAACTTGCTTTGTCAATGTAATATAAATCATTTTATATATATGCTTCTGTCTACTCATAGATAACATTATTTAATACTTTGGTATGCTCTCCTCAGGTCTGATGAGGACAGACTGAGGGACCTGAACCTATTCAGCCTTGGCAAGAGGAGGCTGGGGGGTGAGGACCTGGTGGCTGCCTACAAACTCATCAGGGGAGATCATCAGCAAAAAGAAAGAGCCCTATTTTCCCCCAACACCACCTGGAGTGACAAGGGACAATGGTAATACGCTGATGGAGAATAGGTTTAGGAGGCAATATTTTACAGTTAGGGTGGCTAGAATCTGGAACCAACTTCCTAGGGAAGTGGTCCTTGCCCCTGCCTTGGGCAAATTCAAAAAGAGGTTAGATGATTACCTGTCTGGGGTCTTGTGAACCCAGCATTCATTCCTGCCTTGACAGGGGATAGATGATCTGATCAGGTCCCTCCTGACCCTAGCTACTATGAAACTATGAAAGCTTGTTCATCACATTTAAAAATAATCTTCAGTAACTCTAATAAGTTTTAATGGCATTGATGAAAATGCAGCCATTCTCCCTGATTGTACTCCTTCAGTCCTAAATTCACTGTGAAGTAACTGTAGCTCCAAATATCTTCCAGCAGTGCCAGCCATTGACTGGTGAAGTAAACAAGACATTTTAACTACATCCTTAACTTCAGGTTACTTCACTTGTTTAAGCTTCCCATGGCCCTAATGCAAATTACAAAAGAATATTGGCCGCAGAGTGATTTTGAAAAATGAGCCATATCTGTCTTAATCATTTTCTTATCATCTTCAGGATGTGTTTATGGTATAAACACATCATTTTAAAAGAAGCTTTGGAATTGCATTTAACTGGGTCAATGTTATTTTCTACCACTAGATGTTAAATGAACATCTGTGAATGCAGTGATTCATTAAATAGGCTTATGCAGGATGCTACATCCCACCAGGGTAGCCATAGAAACCTGAAAGGTGAAATATTTGGAACATAGGACTAACCCCTATAACGTGAG
Organism: Caiman crocodilus; assembly: GCA_030014935.1. Taxonomy (NCBI): domain Eukaryota; kingdom Metazoa; phylum Chordata; order Crocodylia; family Alligatoridae; genus Caiman; species Caiman crocodilus. Next base: position 278,382 of record JAGPOW010000063.1, read on the forward strand.
AAAACAACATTTATTTTACTTCAAATGTTTGTGATATGTCATCTCTAACAAATGTTGCATAGAATATATATTTCAGCTACATTCCAGACAAAAAATTACATTAAAGTTTAAATTATATTTCAATAAGTTAAGATTAAACTACATTTCAGAGATGCTGCAATCATCCCAGAACAAAGCATTACCCATGCAGGAGAGTCAGGGGTAAGATTACACTGATAAAAACTCACTTTTTAAGGTGTGAAACTGCCTCGGGCATGCACATGTTCTACTCTGCTGTGACAGCATACAATGACTTTATGATTATGTAGGATGAGGAATTTATTTACAGCTTCTACTAAAATGACATGAGAATTAACAGTAGAGTTAAACAGCTATAACATTACATGATCTGTTACAGGTAAATGACTGTACAAACAGTTACATGTTCTGCTGATTATGATGAGGATATATAAAACTAAACCAGATAAAGTGATGTCAGAGAGTAGAATACAGAATGAACCCCAGGCCATATCTGGACCCTTATTCCTCACGAATAGCAGAGAGGCCTCTGCTCTGCTAAAGGCCTGTCAGTGTCAGCTGTTCTTGCAGAGATGGGAGGCATCCGAGGGTGGTTGCACTTTTGCACCCCCTTTTCATTCCTGCTCCGCCCAAAGTTTAAAACCAACTGCCTGGCAGCGACAGCGGCATTTCTAGTCTGGTCGGGCAGTGTTGAGCGAGTCACCTGACTTATTGGCTCATTGTCATCTAGGAGCTCCCTTCCACCCACTTCATTACACAGGTGTTAGGGGTACAGTTTTGGCCCCCCCGGCTGATGGTGGGCAGGAATTTCCTGTTGCCAGGCCTGCAGACTGCCCCGGCGTCCTTGCAGCCATATTCTTCGGTTCGACCCCGCGCCCCCTAGTACAGCTTCGGCTTCACTTATAACTGAGAAAATTCTGCATCGAGTATACGGGAGGGGCCATGCGCCCCGTGGGTGGCCTTCTCCCGCTGCGTGGGGGGGGTTAGGGCAGCAGGAGCCCACCCTCGCTCCCGGCCCCCATGAGGACACGAGAACCCAGCCACAGTGGGGCCAACAGCGCCCCCCCTACAGGGCCGCGCCCGGGCGCTAAGCCTGCAGAGAAAGAGCCGTCCAAGCCCCGGCCCCGCACAGGCGCTGCAACACTGCAGCCCAGCCCCGCCCCGCCCCGCCCCGCCCCGCCCTCAGTGCAGCGCCGCAGCCTAGCAGCCGCGGCCGCCGCCCTCTAGCGGCCAAGGGCGCAGGCGGAGGTAGCAGACGCGCGCGAGCAGCAGCGAAGGAGCAGCCGCTGGCGTCGCCTTACCGCAGAAGGCAGCTCCGTGACTCGCGCCCGCCTGGGCTCTCCCGCCGCCGGTGGGGCCGCCGCCCGCCCGGCCAGATGATGAACTTTCTGCGGCGCAGGCTCTCGGACAGCAGCTTCATTGCTAACCTGCCCAATGGCTACATGACCGATCTGCAGCGGCCCGAGCCGCAGCAGCCACCACCCGCCGCGCCCTGCTCCGCCTCGCCGGGCTCGGAGCGCCGGCCGCCGCCGCAGTCGGCCTCGCCGCAGCAGGCGCCGCAGTCGGCGGGCAGCAGCTTCTTCAGCTCGCTCTCCAACGCCGTGAAACAGACGGCGGCCTCGGCCGGCTTGGTGGACGCCTCCTCCGTTTCGGCCGCTGCCGCCGCCAGGAAGTTCAAGCTGCTGCTGGTCATCGACGAGCCGCACACGGACTGGTAAGTGCCGCTGGCCCCGCCGTCCTGCCGCCTCGCACGGGCTCGGGCCCTGGCGCAGTGGCCCGCGAGGCCACGGGCCCGCAGGCTGGCAGGGAGCTGAGGCCCCCGGGGACGAGCCCGCCGTGCGCACCCCGAGGCGGCCTCGCGCGGGCGGCGGGTGGAGCATGCTGGAGGGCGGCCTGCCTGCGCCCCTGGGCCCCGGGGTGGTTCCCGCAGGTCCTCAGCCTTTTTTGTCGCAATGTGGAAAACTTGTGGGACGTGGTGCTCTGGACCCATGAGGCTGTGGGCAGCCGTCAGGTGCTGGCCAGCGTCATTCAGCTCCCCGCCGAGGCGTCAACTTTCCCATTCCCATTATCTCCCGGAGATTTGTGCTTCTCATTGAATCGCCACAAAAAGGAGGTGGGCAAATGGACGTTTCCCTCTCCTCTGCCCCCCCCCCCAAGGCATCTCAATAGCATCCGTGTTCATAGATGTGTTAGACTCGCGTGAAGTCCGTGGTGTGGACCCACACCTTAGGATGCAGGTTGTCATGATGCAGGACAGGCCCCATGTTCCTCCTGTTTGTTCATTAAGTCCCCTTTCCCCCTTCAGTGGCATCTCCCCATCCAGCCACCTAGCATCTCATTCAGCATCACAGCTGCAGTTTGACATGCCAGAGTTCTGGGTATGAATGAGGTAGGCTGTACTTGACAGCCTTATAATGTGGCAATTGCTTGTTTTGCTATTGGAGTCTAAACCTGGGTGTGTTACTGATAGGGCCTACATTTTCACAATATTTGTAAATGGGAAAACTCTATAAGTAGTTGCAGGGCTTAATTTTAAACAAAAACATTTTTAATTCTTTTGGTTTAATAAAATATTTGAAATCAAAATTTAAAACATAGTATGATTAGGGTAATAAAACAATTTATATATGTGGGAAACATCATTATAGTGTTTTAATACTGTACAAAAAAGTTCTTAATTTTTTTGGGGGGGAAGGGGTGGAATAAAACCACTGTACCCAAACAGAGTGTTTAAGTAAGCATCAATGGATGCAGCCTACTGTATTGCAGTTTGAATTAATAAATGAAGGATTTTTTTATCAAAAGGAAAGTGTTTCACAGTGTACAAACTCCTGTTTTGTAAATTAAATCATTCTGAAATCCTTGTCCAGTAAAGTTAGCCCCGATGACATCTGTCCATGCCTACTGAGACCTGTGTTTTTGTAGTGATAGTCAACATATGTAGTATCCAAGTCAGTATACAGGTAATGTAATCTTGAAGTTTTGAACAGTTTTATAATGCAGTCAGAATTAGCAAAAGCTTCCTCCTAAGCCTTGTTAATGGTGATAAACTCTGTATTGTAAATGAAAATGGGTGCCATCTCTGTTAGGAGAGCAGATGTATTCACAAATGTGCTTAATTCTATTCATATGTGCATATTTGACTGTGACTTTTTGATAAATACTTTGAAAATGATATGTAAGAGTTCTAGAAAGAATAGTGTGCAGTCAATATTTTTTACCTGTATTTGAACTATTTTTCAAAGAATTAAAACCATTTTGTAATTAAAACCTTTTAAATAACTGCTGAAATGTAAGTGTTTGGATCTCAAAAGTAAATACAGTAATGGGGAACTTATGCCTTTGGAATATTGAAGTTTATGTTGAAACTTAATTTGACTAGTTGTAGAAAACACACATACATAATACATGTTAATTGGCGGAAATATATAAATATTTCTTTTGGTTTTTTTTATTGCAAAAGATGAGTTAAAGCAGTTTTTTCTGCTACTCTTGATCTTTTAGCCAGTATTACTCTTGATCTATCTATACGGTGTGATGCTTTGACATGCAGTTTTAACAAGATGAGGTATGAAGAACACCCCTCATGTAATACACTTTCTCAAAAAGAAAATCATGTCCTGAATAGACACCTGATAAATGCTGAGTTATTTGGGAATTTTCTGAATTTTAGGTTTATATAGTAATAAAAATTAATTTAATGTGAGAGCATCTTGGAACATGGACTACTTTTATTCAGGCATATTAAGTTAATGGTTTATAGATTGCAACCTGGATGCAATGCATTTCAGTCTTTAAAGAAACAGAAGTCTGATTTCAGTTCTGGTCCAATCTAGCACAGTATCTTATCCAATAGAGCTAGATCTAGAGGCTTCAGAGGTAGCTGAATTAATTTTGGTGTAGGCAAATGCCTCTTCTCTGCTCTTCCAAAAGTAGATCTCATCTCCTAAGTCCTAAAGAAGAAGGTTTAATATCCCTTTCAGGATGTTTGTTGTTATTATTAAGGCTAACTCTGGAAGTTCTTCATAACATGAGTAGTCCAATCCTTTTCTTACTTTTAAGTAATTGGGCCTTCTTGTGGCAGAGTTCCAGTCTGCATATGCACAGTCTGAAAAAGCGTTTTCTTTTATCAGCAGTGGCGGACCTACATTTTTGGGGCCCTGAAGCTTGAACTGTTATGGGGGCCCCTTTGCAACCAGCAACGAGGTCAATGTGGACTAAAGTCGCTTCTGGGGCCCCTCCAGGATTAGGGGCCCTGAAGCTTAAGCTTCATTAGTTTCATAGTAGATCCATCCCTGTTTATCAGTTCTGAATTTTCTTCTTTTATGATTGAATTTGTTTTTTTTTTTATCATTTTACAAACAGAAGGAGCTAGGAGGCAGAAGGTCACACAGCAGGTTAGTGGAAGAGCTGGAAATAAATCCAAGGTCTCATGACTTCTACTCTGGTTTTCCTAGCCAGTGGATCACAATGATTATTCTAAGTTATCTGCTGCATATCCATGTATTTACTAATTTATCTCATTTAAGATTCTTGGGGAATTAGTTCTAGCTGTGCACGTACCTGTATGTGCATTCAGAACTGTATAGAGTGTTGGTGGGGTGGGTGTACACCAGTGTCTGCTGAAATGCAGTATGTATGTCGCTTCATCCTGCAGCTCTTAGTTGGATAACATTTAGGTTGAATTCAGTGAGGGTTTTTCCTGAGTAATTTGTAAGGAAAAGGTTCCCGATAACTATGAGTGTAAGGCTCAAGTGAGCCAAGTCCCAGTTTGTTACCTGGAGTTAATTTGAACATTGTTCTATGATCTTTACAGCATTTCAGTCCGTCCATGTACAGTTTTCCTTAGGAGTAGGAAAAAAAATTCTTTACTGCAACCTTGCATTTCTCAGTTATGGTACTCTAGGATACTGCATCTCTATGAAGCATAACTTCTCAGAGTAGTTAGCATTGGGAATTTTTTGTTGCATCCTTTAAATTTGTATATTGTAACTTTTCCCAAAGCCTACCAAGACAGTAGTCTTCCATTTTCTAGCCATTTGTTCTCTCCTTTGAAATACTTCCTCCATGTAACGGGGAAAAAAAAGAAAAAACATTTAAGACATATTAATAGTTTACTAACTGGAGATCTTTCCTTGAGGCTTTGTCCAAGGTTTTGCTCTCCTGCATGCTTCTCGTGTACCTGTTCAGAATCTCATCTAGCTTTAGTTTAATTGGATTTTACTCCAGACAACATGGAAAAAAATGGAATGGGCAGCATCACTTAAAAATGGAAAAGTTGTAGCCAAGGACCTGTAAACTTTGCATCTCTAGTAATCCATAATTATTACATTTCATCTTTAAAAGTGTCTGGCTTTCATGATGAAGAAAACTTTTAAAATGTGAATTTTTTGTTTTTCAAGTTTTCTGTTGCTGAAGAATCTGTGGTGGTAAAAATAAAAGTGGGAGGAAAACTCCAATTTATGTGAATTAGTATGAAAGAAGCAATATTTTTGTTATTTGATATAGCTTTAAATCATTACTGCTATCGTATTCTTTCCTAAGTTTTTTTTCAAATAAGATAACAGAAGAATGTGATGGATTCTCTAGGTACAGAGAGGACATTTTTCCTTTTTGGGGTGAAAATAAGATCAGAAAGAATAGATACTTGAATTGCGTTAGTCCTCTGCTCTAGCTGTGCGCTATAAGTAATCATCTGATATCCTTGTTTCCTGTTTTGTGCCAGGACTGCTGGCAGCAAGATGGGTTGGCAGAAAAGAAAATTGCTGAAAATATTTGAGGGAGCAAGTTGCTCATCAGAAAAAAAAAAAAGTTTTATGTTCAATTATGGACATTTTTGCTTTTGAAGGGGGTTTTGGTTTGTTTTTTTTCCCCCCGCTAAACTCCCTGAATGTCCAATACATGATCTTGTGTGTGAAAGCATCAAAACCAGACTTGTTCAGACAAGGCTGTAAGAAATGCAAGGGAAGTAGTCAAAATTGAGATTATATACTTTTCTTTCAAACCAAATCTTATTTTCATTATCAGTACATTTTCATAGCATGTAGCTTTGCTAATGTTTATTGAATATTTATCTTGTTTTAGGTCTAGAATATTTTTATTTAAAAAAAATTCCAAAGAAGAATTCCATCTGAACATAGAACTTTCTTTATATAATATCAATGAGAAGTGAAAGTAAATATTACTTGCCTTTACTACATGACAAGAAATGTTGTTCTAATGTGCAAGGACCAGAATATGATTCAGCATAAAATTAATGAAATCCTGGCTGTGTGCTTTGATTGTTTAGTAGTTAAATGATGAAAAATTAGATTAAAAAACAACTTTTTAACAAAAATTAGATTAAAAAACAACTCTTTAACATTTAACATTTTTTTTATGGTATTTCTTACAAATAATGCAAACTGAAACTCAAATTCATGTCTGTGCACCTATTCAGTGAGGCTGTCTATGTAGAGTAAGTCTTGGATCTTAAATAAATAATTAGGCCCTTTGTCTTTTCAATAACTGCAACACAGTTAGCAGTTTAAAATAAATCTGACACCAATATGGAACTTCAGTAACTACAATATTCACTTTGCCTGTTGTGAAAATGTATTTTATTCATTAATCCCTTTTTCAGAAAGTGTTATTTGGATTTGTTTAGCAAAGCATAGTTGAAAGAAAATCTATAACTTGTTGGAAAGGAATTCTGAGAGAAAGGAAGATGCTCATTGGAAAGTCCAGGCTTGGGAAGCATCAGATAGGTAAAACCGGTTGTATGACTTGAGAAGAGACATTCTAATCATTAGTCTATGTCTTTGAGATTAGAGGAGGAGAAATTAAATTCCTTGTTTTCAAACATGATATCTGTTAATCAAAAGCTTTGGCGCCCTATATGACAATAAAGAATTTCACTTTTTAATATGAAAATAGAAATCTTAGATGAAACATGGGTTGTTTGCCTTTAACTAATTTCTAGGTAGACATCACATTTGTGAAATCCCACTGAGATCAGGCAAGTGTGAGAGAGATTAGTATAAATTTCTGTGACTGATTTTGCAAGGTTCATTCTGTGATAGTTCTAAGTTTTATTACATATGAAGCTTGTTTAGAAATGAGCTGAACATGGAATAGACTATTATATATAACCAGAAAAGCAAGGAAAGGCTTGCATGGATATTTTATTTATCTCATGTACTCTGACACAGCTGTCCATTATTACTCACCAATTCCTGTGTTCTGGAGGTGGCTGTTGTGACTGCCTTCCATTAGTTCCAGTTGAGCCTCATTTGAACTACATTTCTAATATGCCGCTGTAGTGCGAAAGGGTACAAAAAGAAGATGCCAGCCCAAGGCAGGAAGGGCTTAAATGACTGCCTGAACCCAGTGAATTAACTCATCTCTACTTCACAACACATGCTAGTAATGGCTCTCTGAATTGCAAGAACATAAAGAAATAAAAGGAGTGGGGTAAGCACAAAAAGGGGTTGCTACATACAAGCAAAATTCACATCCGCAGGCTGGAAGGAGCCTATAGCCAGACACGGTTGTGGCAGTGGGGTTTCTGGAGAAAGGTGCCCACTTCAACCTGTGTATTCATTCATTATGAACAGAGACTATATCATAGGCTCTATTGAGAGAAAGGAAAGACAGGTTTCTACTAATGGTTTACATGCTATATGTGCTGGTTTTCTTGAATTGACAACGCTGAATAGTACTTGAAGCAGACATGTTGCTTTCCTTCCCTTGGAGTGGAATATCTAGCCCTGACAAGCTGAAATAACCAAAATATAATCCTTCAGGGTTTTTAGCCTTCTGCAAACTTTGGTTATGAATAATTATTTGAAGTGTGAATATAAACAATAAAGAAAATTAGTTTGCATAGATCTGCATTTGAACTAGATACTTATAACAAAAAAAAAAGTAGCCTGGTTTTAAAAGAAAGGTCTTCTGTGCCCTGAATATTGACTATGTATTACACATGCAAATAAAAAATATAACATAGAATATTTTAGATAATCTAGAGTGTATATACATTGTCATACTTAGAAATCCATCCTGATGATCCTGTGGATCCACCTAATTTCTTGCTGTTCAGACAGAACTTGCCAGTAACAAATTAGAATCTATTAAAACAGCAACAATATGTATCAAATCACTTACTTCATTTTCACACATGTATCCTATTGAAAACCAATGTGTAAATATAGTTTTAAATATTTTTAAAAATCATGTCATGTTCTTCTCTTCTGGAGCAACACAAGACTGCTGTGCAGGCCTCCCTGGTGAAGTCAGTTTTATTAGGACTTAGGGAAAGCTGGAGTCTGTTCCTAGCTCTGCATCTAGCCTCCTGGCAAATAATTTGTCTTTTTTTTGCCTAATTTTTTCCATGTGTATTATGAGGATAACAGTACTTTACTGCATTTTTATTGGGATAAGGTGATGTCTTAGGGCATGTGTAGATAGAAATGGGGGCCCTAAATTGAAGCAATGGGTTTTAAAAAACACTGCTTTAATTTAGGGCTGATTAAACCCCTGTGTCATGTACATACCCCACTAACTCACCTGCCTCTTTGGTGGGGAGGGGCAGGTGATCTGCTAGTAGGCAGAGTGGTCCCTTGGGCCACGGGAGGTGGGGAGGGGGCTGGTGTTTCCTTCTGTGGCAATGGCAACCCTCCCCCCAGGCAGCACCCCACCACAGGCACCTGGCTTGGGTGGTCCCGGGGACCACCGCAGCTGCGGAGGGAAGCACTGAGACCCTGGCAGTGCAGGCAGGCAGTCAGCCTCTAGGAGTGGGGGGAAGATCTGGCTCGCCATTTTTCTTGGGCGGAGACTGCTTTCCTGATCTGCTGCCTGGCTTCCTACAGAGGCGTGAAGCTGCACAGAACCCAGTGCTTTGCTCTGCAGCTGTAGGGGCAGCAAAGTAAAACTCCTTGGAGGAGTCTTAGCTTGCTGCACCTCAAGTCTTTAAGGCACATTATGCCACCAAATTTCCTACAGCAGCTGGAATTAATGCACAATGCACTGCTGAGGTGTGAAAACACCAGCACCATTAAAGAGGTGCAAAAACATTTAGCCCGCTTTAAAGCGTCATACAAATATGCCTCCTGTTTTGTCTACACGCAGCCTTAGAGCAGTGGTTCTCAACGTTGTCACTCAAGACATCGCTTGTTAATGTCAAGGTACCCTGTGGAAAATGCTGATTTTTAGTTTTCACTCATTTCTTGACTATGGGAAAATAGACCAATTCTTGTGTTTGCAAAGTACTCTGAAAGGTCAGAATGGTTTTGATACCAGATTCCTATTTGAATCTGAGCTTATTATGCAAATCATGTGGAAGCATTTGCATACTTAACAGTGCTAATGTTGTATGGCACCCTGGTTGAAAATCACTGCCCTAGAGACTAACTGGTACCACTCTACTCTAGTTTCTGCTTGACTACAGATTAACACAGCTAACTGCCACTCCTAAGATCTGTTCCATACTTTGACAAAGAATTGAAACAAATTTCAAAACTGTCCCGGGGATGACAGGAGTGGGAGACCCCTCCTGCAGCGTGCATTGTGGCACGGACCATGATACCAAGAAGAAAATCCTTGAGAACAGGACAAACTTACCCCTAACAGGTACAGTTGGGCCAGATGATCTGTAGAGGGGTAGAGTGGTTTGTCAGCTACTTTTCTCTGTGGCTGGGGCCGGCATGGCTGAGGTGAAAGCCAGCGGTGGGGAAACAGCTGAGGGGATCCAGGAGGGAAGGAGCTGTGAGACCTTCCCCTGAGCCAAGCTGAGGCTTCCTGAACGCTGGAGGGAGAGACCAAAGAGGGACCCAGCAAAGGGGTCTGGAATATATTTAAAGGGATGCATTGCCCTGGATGGCAAGGGAGACACATTGGACGAAGACACCGAGGGGTGGTGAAGTTGTCAGACACAGGATGTGTGAGTGGGGAGTGGGTGAAGGCACCTCCCTGGAGTTTGTGTTATTTGCTTCTCTTTCATTTCATTTAAAGCCCTGGAGGCCAAAAGAAAGGCCACAGGATGTATGCAAAAGATTGACTGGGCTGGGGCTGTTTGGAGACCCGTCACTGGGGGCACCTTACCATCCAAGTAAACCTGTGTGGCAGAGAGGAAAACTGTTGCAAACACCGAGGGCCAGAAAGAATGAGAGAAACTGGGACATGACATTCAAGTGGAGTCGGACTGTCCATGATCCAGCTGTTCCTACAGGCTGGTGCATGGCTGGGGTGTAGAGGAGGTGGAGCCCCAGGAGCACCCGCTGGTGACAACACCCAGCACATTTCCCCCCCCCCCTTGCAGAAGGGAACCCCACTACTGAACATAATATCCAAGATGTGGCAGGTGAGTATCAGGGTATTCCTTGGGGAGAATGCGACCAAACATCAAGGCAACAGGAGCAGCCTCTGCGGCATGATCCAAGCTCACATTCTAGGGCTGCACGAGAGAGGCTCCATGAAGCCAGGTGAGTACAAAAACTGAGTTCTTTTGGCTTCTCTCATTTCCTTCATCTTTATTCTGCTTCTCTGTGTGTTTTCTTCATCTTCTGGTCATGTAACTTAAATACCTCCCTGTCCTTTTGTATCCCCAGTTTTCTTATTGCAAGTCTCACTTCCAGTTCTTATTCCTCACCTCTGTCCTGTCACTTGGCTTATGAAAACTAAATGTTACAGAGCTGTGAAAAGTATTTTGATATAATCAAAATAAGCTGATGCTACAAATTCTCATAAATAAAATTTGATTACACCCAGTATTATTCATTCTATGTTTAGCATCCACATTGGAAGCTGATTTTAAAAGTCAGTATGCGGTTGATGAATTTTCTCTCTTTATTGTGTTTGTCAAAATTATTTTAAACACTATCAAACTATAAGTTGCATCTTGCTCTTTTTATAAAAATGCAGACCTGTGTATACAGAGCTGTTGGTTGTAGCCTTGTTGGTCTAAGGATCTAGACAGACAAGGTTCTTTGGGTAAATGTGATATCTTTTATTAGGCCAACTAAATAGTTGGAAAAATTGTTCTTTGCAAGCTTTCGGGCACAAACACCCTTCTTCTGGCATAAAGAGAGTCTGCTGGTGGTTTGTGTGCTTTCTTGGGTGGAATTTTGAAACTGACATATGTGAGGATGAAGTGTATAAGTTCAGTAACATGTTTAGGTCTGTACTCTGAGTTGTGATCTTGCTCATGGAGGCAGGCTTGGATGCGACTTGCTTATACACTAATGTAAGCATTCTTGGCAAAAACAAAAGTAAAGGAAGTAAAACTACTGGTTTAGGATATGAAGCCAAATAGGCGTGTCCAGACAAGCACTCACATGCCTCTTACCATGCCTCAAACCCCTTTGAGGTGGAGCAACAGGCATGTGCGGGAACAAAAATATTCCCCGCACTGCAAGTTTGTAGCATAGGGAGAAAATTAGACCCCTGGATATCCAGGGATCTAAAAAAATCAAAGTATAAAAATGTGGCACAGGGCATGGTCCCCAACCATGTTCTGAGGCAACTGGAGGCTGGGTCCTCCATAGAAACACTCTGGCTGTCAGAGCATCTCTATGGTTGCCCCTTGCCCTGGTGCTGAAACATGCGGCTGGCCAGGCTGCGTGTTTCAGCATCAGGGCTCTGGTGCTGGTGAGTAAAGGGTCGGGGGGGCTGGAGGAGGGGGAAAGGAACTGTGGGGGGACCTGCCCACTCCCCGAGCCCCTGCAAGGACCCTGACCCCTGCTGCGGCCAGCCCCTCCCTCCACCAGACCCCCTCCCCCTGAGCCTTGCCAAGGATGACCCCTCCTCCTGCCAGCCCCCACGAGCCCTGCTGGGGATGGCCCTTGACCCCTGCCGCAGCCAGCCCTTCTCTCTGCCAGCCCTCTGAGCCCTGCCGGGGATGGCCCCTCTCCCCGCCAGCCCCCCCCCCCAGGCTCCTGACCCCTTCCACAGCTGGCCCCTCCCCCTGCCCACCTGACCCCTGCCTCCACCAGTCCCCTCGAGCCCCACAACCCCTGCTGGGGCTGGCCCCTCCCCCCGCCAGCCCCCAAGCTCTGCCCTGTCCGGCCCCATCCCTCCAAGTCCCCCTATTGCTGCTCCCCCAACCCATACTTTAAAAAAAAAAATCAAAAAAACCCCGCGGCACTTACCAGCAGTTGGAGCTGCCATCTGTCTGCCCCCACAGTGTAGGGCAGGGTGACGGCCCCAGCCCGGGCCCTCCTGCTCCTGTGCTGTCCTGTGCTGCCTGGGGGACTCTGCCAGTAGGCCTTGGAGCGCCCCCCATCCCTGCTTCTCAGGTAAGCAGAGGCTGTTTTTCCCCTTTTTTCTGCTTTTTCTGAAGTTTTTATTTTAAAGTTGTAGTGCCTGGGGTTGTTGGTGTAGTCTTGAGGGCCTGGGAGTTCAAGTTGGGGGGTGAGCCTGGATGGGGAAGCCATTGGGGGGGTGGGGCTGGGTGAGGCAGTGATTGGAGGGGCTGCAGCAGCTGGTGGGGGTGAGGCCAGGGGGAGCAGCAATTGCAGGTCTGGGGTGGGGCATGTGGGCCTTGATGGGGGAATGGCAGCACCCGCAGGGCCATTTGGCCCCTGTCGGGGTGCTGAACTCCTTGTGTGGGGGCTGAACCCTGTGTTGGGGGGGCCAAAGCCCTTGTGTAGGGGACCAACCCCTTGTGTGGGGGCCATCGCCTTGTGGGAGGGCAGCAATATATGTATTCATGAATTCATGAAACCTGTATTTTGAGTTCACTTTATTATTATAATAAGAGACTTGTTTTAACACTGTAGATATATCAATAAAACATTTTCCAGCTGTTTGCTGTCTCTCTCTATCTCTTTATAGTGGTCTTTTATTTTATTTGTGGAGGAACATGGATTTGGGGATATTTTAGAGTGATTTTTTTTTTTTTAATCAGGGATTTTTCAGTTTTCCAATAGGGAACACCAGAATTCCTACTAGGGAGGCTAGTGGTAGGGACTCTGCCTGTTCAGAGCTGGCACCTTGGACTCACCTGGCCGATTGGGGCCAAGAAGACATGCTTTGTCAGTTCAAAGCAGGCCACCACACCTGGAATATCTTCTGGGTGATAGCTGCCCAGGTGGCCAGGCAGGAGGCACAAATGGTAGTAGTGCCTCACAAAGGCCAACCCTGCAACTGCAGTCCACTGGCAGCTGGCCCAGAGGGGCAGATGCCTCTACTGGTTCTGCAGTCGCCATCCAGGCAGGGGTGCAGCAGGTCTCAGCCAGGCAGCAGCCTCCACTGCCAGCTTGCTGCAGTGGGTAGAGGATGCAGGGAACTCTCAGGGCTGCTTCAGCAGTCCAGCTAGCACAAGGGATAGTGTCCACAGGTACGAAATGGCTGGGCCCCAGAAGCTCCTGAGAGCTAGTAGCTATGAGCAACTTGCCAGGGTGGCTTTTTATACTGCTGGGGACAGCGCAGGTGCTGGCCCTGGGCTCTACCTCCCCCTGGCTGCAGATACGGGAGGAATCAGGCAGGGTTATTTTGCCCCTAGTGGCACAATTTGCTCCACAATAAAGTGCATGTCCAGGGACGTGTGCTGAGGCAAAAAGCCCGGCTCAAATTTGCACTGCCTCTGTTCAAGCTGCTGCAAGCACATGTGCTTGCATGTGTGGACACGCCCATAGAGGGAAATAGAAGTCGGGTTGAATAGTAATCATAACTGAAACTCAGGTAGTGAAAAGTGTCTGCAGTATAGTATACAAAAATAAAAGTAAATATGGTGAACAGCATTGTATGCGAAAATGGCATGTTCATCTATGACGAAGCAAGAACAGGGTTAAAAGACTTGGTTGTGGTTGTATTGTATTGGGGAAAGACTGTTAAAGTATTTAGTGGGATAATCTGAGGGATCAGCAATAACTCATTTCCCTGTGGATTTAGAACGAATTTTGAAGGAAGGAGTAATCAAAGACATGAACATCAGTATGGTAAAAGGCAGCATGGATTTACCTAGGTTAGATCATAGCAAACAAACCTTCTGTTATTGTCTGATTAAAAACTGATTTTTTTACATGTAAGGGGAATGTAGCAGATAGTATCATCATAGTATCTAGGGTCGGAAGGGGCCTAGAGCAGGCCGTCTAGTATGACCCCACGCCAATGGCAGGAGCGAGTGCCAGCGTCACAGGACCCCAGCCAAGTACCTATCCAATCTACTCTTAAAGATGCCCAAGGTAGGAGCAAGAACAACTTCCCTAGGAAGCTCGTTCCACATCCTAGCCACCCTAACTGGGAAGTAGTGTTTCCTAATGTCCAACCTAAACCTGCTCTCCAGTAACTTGTGACCATTGGTCCTAGTTACCCC